>CAWUFW010013693.1:0-459283 GCA_963921515.1 Calotriton arnoldi
ATGCTGGGAAGGGGGGTGGAGGCAATAGCATGATGGGAGTTGTAGTCACTGATATTGGTCACCCCCACAACTGTCCCATCAACACCACCCTGAACCATGCTCACATCACAGGGAGTGGAGAAGGACTCACAAGATGGCTGACACTGGCTACTGCTGTGGGGAGCACAAGGCCCTGCTGGCAACTGTGCACCAACAAACAGCAGGACACCACTGACTGACATCCTGAGAGACAACTTCCACTCCCTGCAATGCAAGCACGTTCCATGGTGGGATATCTGGCTGGCTGGGTGGGAAGGGGGGACTTGCAGCACTGACTATAGTCACAAGCACCTCCCCTCACACACACCCCCAACACAAACTCCACAGTACCCACCTGGTAGAATGCAATGCCCTCCATCCTAACACAAGATCCCACAAAGAACCACCACCCTGGGTTATGTTGTGTGAAGCACAGGGACACTCTTGGGACTCTTAGCCAAACAACTGCCAGGACAACACTCCCAGCCATCCTGTCAGCACAGCCAGCCCACCCCACAGGGAAGCAGAGTCAAAAGGAAGGAAGCATGGGCATGCTGGGAAGGGGGGTGGAGGCAATAGCATGATGGGAGTCGTAGTCACTGATATTGGTCACCCCCACAACTGTCCCATCAACACCACCCTGAACCATGCTCACATCACAGGGAGTGGAAAACAACTGACAAGATGGCTGACACTGGCTACTGCTGTGGAGAGCACAAGGCCCTGCTGGGAACTGTGCACCAACAAACAGCAGGACACCACTGACTGACATCCTGAAAGACAACTTGCACTCCCTGCAATGCAAGCACAGTCCATGGTGGGATAACTGACTGGCTGTGTGGGAAGGAGGGCCGGCTGTCAACCAAATCACAACCAATGCAGACCATGTTCACACCCCAAAAAATACATAGAAATGCCCAAATAATGCAGGACAATGTGCCACACCAATATCAACCCCTGACTGTGACGACTTAGGACAATGCAATGTACAGGCCCGCACCCAGAGGCACAGTCACAACTGTCATGTGTGTCAACCATTGATGCCTGCAGAAACATAACATACATTGTTTGTGTCTCCCAAAAACAGGTGATGATGGGGACACAGCAGCAGACGCTGAGAGTCCCAGTCCCAGGCTCAAGAGGATGCCGAGCTCACTGGCGTCGTACAGCCTCTGTCCTCCTCGGACGATGAAGAACAACCTGGCACATCCGGTGCAAGTCAACATGCAGCACCAGCAGGACCACCAGCTGCAGCACCAGCAGGACCACCAGCTGCACCCCTGCACCCACCCCTCCAACGACTGTCACCACGAATGCCATCCCTGCCGACATGGACAGAACAAGGAGCAACACCAGCACAGGGACCCTGGACCAACCTGGGGCCATGGACACCACCACCACCACCAACCCCCAAGGTGGACCAGGGTTATCTGTGCGTGCCACTGCACACACTGCACATGTCAGCAGGGGTGGTGGGAGGGTGGGAGACAGAGGTCGCTGCTTGCAGACGTTGCTGGTGTGCATGATGACCCACAACTAGTACGCATAGCTGATGCGTACCAGTCCAGCACCCGGAGAGCTCAGCCAGGTAGTGGGGCTCCTCAGAGACATTAAACAGCAGCAGGCTGCCCATCATGCCCGCTTGGACTCCCACATGTCCCACGTGGAGTCACACATGTCCCGTGTGGACTCACACATGTCCCGCGTGGAGTCCAAGTGGGATGCACTGCATGAGATGACGGCGGTGCACAGGGACATTTTACAATGCCTCCGCCAGATGAACAGCAACCAGTCCACACCTCCCTGTGTGCCAACAACATCTGGTGCCGAACAAACTGCAACTGCCACAGGGAGGGAGGAGGACTCTGGCGGAGAGTCCCCTGCACCGCAGCAGCCTGCACTTGAGGGCCCCCCCAAGAAGAGGGGTCGTCCGAGGAGGGAAAAGTGAGGAGGCCGATGGCCAAGCGCAACTCCCAGGAAGCCTGAACCTGTTCTGGATGTTCGCCTTTGTGCACAGACTGTTCACCCTGTTGACGGCAACACTACTCCCACACATTGCATGGGGAGTACAAGTTGGACCAATGTGTCAGACAACTGTGGCCCCGATACTGGGGATCCTGTCTACCCGGACTTTCAATTCACCTAGGAACTTGGGATTGCAAGATTTATGTACAGCACAACCCATCCTATGCACTATTAACACAAATGTATCACAATAAACACACTAATACACCATACTTGCCTCTGTCGTGATTCCAACGTGGGTGCTGTTATGGGGATGATGAACTGCAAAATTACACTGTGTATGCGAACTGCAACAGCAAGGACAACACAGGCATGTGAGTACAGGAAACGTGACACACATGAGGGAGACACACCACCAGGGCTACACGACACATACACACCTAGGCCATCTGACTCATTGCCTACACTGATGTTGCCAGGGAAGACGGTGCAATGCACAGACACCACACCCATTCCCAGTTGTAGTCAAGTAGCCCACAGATGCAGTAAGCAAATGGCAGTCAAATATGTGACCACAGACAACGCACATCACAAAGTGAAGCACAGGTTTATTACACAGTTGCAACATGCCGTAACCACTACAGATGCAAGGTAACCCCACCTGGCAGCGGGCACACAGTCAACAACTGTAGACGGAAGGGAAGTCCATGGGTGTGGCGCACATCACCTGTAGGGACACAACAGCTACCAGCCTGGATGTGCAATCACGTCGTCGGTGGACACAGTTGACCAAACGAATCTGAAAGTACCCTGTGAAGGACAGAAATGACACACAGTCAAAAGCAATGGAGTACAGGACAGAACAGCAAAACACATGCACAATACATGTTACAAGATACCCACCCAGAACCAAGTTAGCATGTCAACACTGTTGGGGAGTACAGCCCACCTGTTAGCACACATCGCAACACACATCCAGTCAAGTGGCCCATGGACACACTCCCACAGCACCAGAGCACCACCCACACATCATGCCAACTCACATCATTGACATGACACCTCAGGATACTCACATTCAGCTAAAGAAGTTGGTGATGAGCTGTGTGCGGACATCACCATCACCATCATCATCATCATCATCGTCACTGGCGTCGTGGTCCAGGCCAGGATCCTCCACAGGTGGCGGATGTTGGTCATTGTCATCCTGGATGAGAGGCAACTCCTTCCGCACTGCCAGGTTGTGGAGCATGCAGCAGACGATGATAATCTTGCACACTTTCGCAGGGGCATATGGGAGGGACCCTCCGGTCTTGTCCAGGCAGCGGAAGCGGCTCTTCAGGAGACCAAAGGTCCGCTCAATCACTCTCCTGGTCCGACCATGTGCCTCATTGTAGCGCATCTGGGCAGGTGTCACAGGGTTCCTGAGGGGTGTCAGCAACCACGGCATGTTGGGGTATCCCGAGTCACCTACGGACAGACAAGTGCACATTAGCTGACTTGGAACAGTGGGCGGAATACTACAGATCAGATCACACACAATGGCACAAAGTCAGTACACACCGACAAGCCAGGCACGCTGGTTCTGCATCTGTGCCATCATCCTGGGGATGCGACTACTCCTCATCACAAAGGCATCGTGTGCTGAACCAGGAAACGGGCACACACGTGTGTGATGGTCATGTCTGCAAGACACACCACCAGTGCATTGACCGAGTGGTAGTGCTTGCGGTTCCTGTAGGCCTGCTCCTGGGCCTGTGGTGGTACCAAAGCCACATGTGTCCCATCAATGGAGCCAATTACATGCGGCATCCTCCCCAGGGCATAAAAGTCACTCTTCACGTCAGTGAGTCGTCGCAGTCTAGGGAAATAGATGTACCGGTTCAGGAAGAGCAACATTGCCGCCAAAACATCGCGGAGCACACGGCTGAACATGGTCTGTGACATCCCACCAGCAGTCGCCACAGTATGTTGGAAGGTACCAGTGGCAAAGAACTGTAGGGCTGCCATCACCTTCACCTTGGGGGTCAGCGCTGTAGGATACGGCCGGCCAGGCTGCAAATGTGGGGACAACTGCACTGCCAAATCCTCAATCAGCTGCCTGGTGAAGCGGTACCGTCGGATGCTGTCCCGTTCCACCATCGTTGCCAGGTCTGGGAATGGCCGATGGACAGCAGGAGCCCTGCAGTGCAGAGGAGAAGTAAGCAAGATTGTCAGTCACCCCACATATGCGGCATTGAACACACTCAAGATCCCAACATACATCATTATGAGGCACAACTACATGAAGTGTGCAGTACCGGAAGGACATGTATGGTACATACATGGCCAACATCTGTCAACACGGTCCAACAGGTGGCATCAATTAGTCCCAGGTTGGCCCATTGGATATCATGAGGCCGTGTCACAGTTCCCATCTCCTGCTGCCGTGTCACAATAACCCCCACAGGGACATGTGAGGACAGATGTGCCCCAGGCACCACAGCTCAACGACAGGTACATTCCCAGGGACCCTGTAATGCCACATGGACACTGCCATTACATGGAGTATCATGTATACACCACAGCAAAACAACCATGACCCCCACAGGTAGTGGCCCCACTTGCCACGGCAGGACAGACATGGACGCCTGTGACACACACGCACAACATCAGAGTCCATGCACACACAACGTGGATGTGGAGACTGTCTCCCATTGTGCACATGAAATCAGAGACATTGTAAACACCACATGCACAAAGACTGTGGAGGACCATCACTATTGTGCCACTGGGACACCCTGGCTCAAACATACCGTCCCACATGGGACTCACGGGGTATGTGACATGACATACACATACACCACTGTGAAATGTGACCATGGCACATGCACAGATATGAACAGTTGCACATCACAGTGGTCACGTACACGTAACACCCAGGATCCTGTCCCCATGAACACGTGCACAGCCTGGGGGTGGCTGCCCACAGGTGACACCCACAGGACAACATGTACACCAACATACACACAATAGGAAATGCAGCCTTACATGCCTCATGATAAAGTTTGGACAGGCTGTCGTGTGGTAGGTGTGCCCCTCACTCCCTGGGAGCTATCTGTGGCTGGCATATGTCCATCTGAGACAGGCATGCTGACATATGCCAGTCACATGTACAGTGATGCGTTGAACTGCAATGGACCGATCGGTGCCTCTGGCTGGCCCATTGCTTTCAATGTGTGCGGGTGCAGCGTTGTACCCCTGTGCGCGTTGAACAGCAATGGACCGATCGGTGCCTCCGGCCGGCCCATTGCTTTCAATGTGTGCGGGTACGCGTTGTACCCCTGTGCGCGTTGAACTGCAATGGACCGATCGGTGCCTCCGGCCGGCCCATTGCTTTCAATGTGTGCGGGTGCAGCGTTGTACCCCTGTGCGCGTTGAACAGCAATGGACCGATCGGTGCCTCCGGCCGGCCCATTGCTTTCAATGTGTGCGGGTACGCATTGTACCCCTGTGCGCGTTGAACTGCAATGGACCGATCGGTGCCTCCGGCCGGCCCATTGCTTTCAATGTGTGCGGGTACGCGTTGTACCCTGTGCGCGTTGAACTGCAATGGACCGATCGGTGCGCACCCATTGACAATGGGCTTGCCTGGCAACGGACGCGTTTTCGAATTTCGAGCGAGTCGGTTGCTGGAAAATCAGTTGGTCACCCACAACAATGTTGCAAAATCATGTATGTCATGAAGTTGAAGATTTGAAGGATGCTGTGGGCGTGTTTTGGTGCTGCTATTCCATGGATTGGCCAGATTCAGAAGATGCAAACGACTTGGACCTATCACTTTGGACACAAGGGACAGTATCTGCCTCTCCAGCACATATATATTGCTGGCTGTTCCCCTGAGAGCCCACTTGCCTGCACTACATGCTCCAAGACGACATCTGCCACTGCACTGCTGCTGTCTCTGCCCCTCTGGACCCTGCAATGGCACGTACTGTGGAGAGAGCCCCAGCCTTCAGCCTTGAAGAGAACCAGGCCCTGCTGGACAGCCTACTTCCACAGTACAGCAAGCTGTATGGGACACCAGGGGAGCAGGTGAGTGTTCTGTGCACTGCCTTTCTGAATGTGCATTTTGTCTGACTAGCAAGGCTGAGAGTCTGCACGCCACTGGCTAGCAGGCTCACTGAGTAGTTGTCACCCCCATAGTGTGTAGTGACTTGCACTGGACAGGTATGGTGCAGTGACAGTGCATTTGAACATGGTTTTACTTCCCATGCAATGATACCATGTAGTGACGTCTGGCAAACTGTCCATGGTCAGCTTTGCACTGCCTGTGTACATCATGTGCCCCTGTGATTGAGACATGTATATACAACTGTGTCATGCACGGATATGTTGCATGTGTGGTAATGGCCTTTTCACTTTGTCATCCTCACAGGTTAATGCCCATCGGAAGCAGGAAATCTGGAAGGACATCGTCCGGGCTGTCCGGTCCGTGGGGGTCTACAAGCGCCGGATACGCAACTGCCAGAAGAGGTGGCAGGACCTTCGGGGCTGGACCCGGAGGATTGCACGGGTCCAGCTGAAGCTGTCGCCTCCTCGCAGGAGGGGCGGAACACGGACCCTGACCCCCACATGCTCCAGATCCTGGCGGTGGTCTTTCCAGACCTGGATGGGCAGCTGAAGGCCAGACAGCAGCAAGGAGGGGGTGAGTCAAAGACTGCACTGTGAACTCTGTATTACATGCTTTGTGCCCTCCTCTGGCCTGGTTCAACTGCCACAGTGCAGCAGTCATGTTGTCCAGGAGCCATGTCCCTCTATTGTGCACTGACCACTGCTCATCTGATACCCAGGTGTGGCCCTTACAGTCAGGGAATTGTGTCACTTGGGACTGTGTCCTTGCAGTTTGCTTCACTAAAGGTGGGGGACAGCATCTGTTTCCCTAACTCTGTTGTGGGCATCATGGGTGGGTCCATTGTTCACACAACGCCTGGGTTTGGACATGTGATCTGCGTGTTGCTTTGATATGCGGTCCACTTGCTGAGCTGAGCCACCACATGTGCCTGGGGTATGTGGCACACGCCCATGCAGCGGGTGGGAACAATGTTTGGGCCCCAGGAGTGTGCAGATTACGTGTGTCACACATACATAGCCAGCTATCCACTGTCCAGGGCACATCCCTCATTCATGTGGAGCAGGACAGTCATGCCTACTCCAGGCCATGCAATGCACTCTGTACTCCCACTCCCGTGTATCAGCTGACACATTGTGCACAGTGATTTGACCCCTCCGGTGTCTGCCTCTGTGTCAGTGTGCTGTGGATTAGTTGCCAGGACTGCTGGGGTGTTTCTTGGTAGGGGCTCAGCATGCCCCTGGAGATGTGACCATAGGAGACGATACTTGTGTGTCACATAGGTGTTTGATCAGCTGCCCGTGCAGACTGGGGTATGCGAATGTGATGTTCAGGCAGCTGTTCCCCATTCACAGCAAATTGTGAGGGGCTCAGGTTCAGAGGGTAGTGTCACAGGTCTCCCATATGTCCAATAGGTGTGACCTGGACAGATGAGGTTGAGATGATGTGTTGTGTGGGGGATGTACATGTGCACTTGTGCAGCTCCAGGACTTGCATTCCCCATGACCTACTATTGTGACACAGTGCATAGTGTTGTTGTCTGGCTGCCAAGTCATACATCACTGAGACAGTGATGTATGACTTAACAGTCATGCCTCTGCCATGGCATGTGTCAACTTATTTGTGGTCCTGCAGGGGAGTGACATGTGCTACATGCACACCATAGTGGCGCTGGCTATCAGGACATGGGTGCATCATGGTGTCTGTCGCTGGTATGCATCACATGCATTTCCTATTTGACTCTGGGCATCCCTTTCATCCGGAAACCTGTACTGACTCAGTGGCAAGAGCTGTGATGTGTCCACACCGTGTCCTCTGCACTGTCCAACTACTGTGTACTTGGTGCATGTGTCCACACTGGGGTGTTGCAATCCAACAGACACCAGACAGATGGGTGCAAGGCCATGTGGGATGTGAGTGCCATGCTTGGCATCAGACTGACAATTGGCTTCTCCTGTTCAGTTAGGGCACTTTTAGCAATGTACAACTAATGATGCCAGGGCTTGCTCTGTGATGTGCTGTGCTCACAGTGGTGTGTGCGTTTGGTGCAGGTGACTGATGTCTGTCTGTTTCCCCATTGTTTGCAGATACATCCACGGCCACGGAAGGGGACAGCTCCACGGACCAGGAGGAGCCAGAGAGCCAGACTGGGTCAGCAGCCGAGGAGTGGTCGGAGGGACCCAGTGGCACGGAGGGCGAGGGGAGCCACACCGAGGAATCCTCAGCACCATCCACCTCAGCTGAGGACCAGAGCAACTCGGAGGATGACTCCCTTGTGGAGGCGGGTGTCAGCAGCCACCACACCCCAGCTAGTGTTGCTGTACTTGCCACCACCAGCACCACCACCGCCCTCCCATCGGCTCCCATTCCCCAGGTCCGTGGAGGCTCCCATGTTCGGGAGCGTGTCTCCTTTGGCCCAGGCACCGCACCCCCTGCCCCTGTGTCCCCTGCTGCCCTGAGTGAGGAGTCTGTGTACCTCCTTCGCCAGCTCCATGTAGGGCAGACAGCCATGCTGAGTGTCCTCCATGCGCACACCGCACTGTTGACTCAGCTGGTGTCGTTCATGGAGGGCATCTCATCGGGCATGTCTGACCTACAGAGGGGCAATAGGTCCATGGACTCCTCCCTGACGGCAGCAGTGTACCTCCTCAGACAGTCCCTCACCCCTCCTGCCTCTGCTCCATCCACACTCCCCAGCACCTTGCCCGTCCCAAGCACACACACACCGGCACAGGCACACACCAGCACACACACATCCAGCACACAGACACACACGCCACAAACTAAACGCACACGCATGCACAGTCAGGGGACTGAAACCAGACTCACAGGGGATGGGGCCCTGGTACACACACCGCATCCACGGGCACTGCGCAGTCCTCAGTTGCCTCTCCCTCCAAAGCACCCTCCCTTGCCTCACCTGCAACCCCAAAGACCCAGCGCCTCTTCCTCAGTGACCTCGGCCTCTTCCCCTCCGATCCAGCTGCCCCAGCATCCAGGGGAAGAGGAAGCCCCCACACGGAGCAGAGTGCCCCTCGCCCCCGGACACCCTCCCCAGGCGCAGACAGACTGAGGCCCCCACCCGCAAGTCCCCCGGAGTGGTAAGAGCAAGACCCCGCCACCGCCCTGCAGCTCAAGCACCAGGTCACCTTCCTCCATCCCTCAGGCCCCCACTCCACAGGTGCCCCCGCCACACCCTGCCCCAGGTTCCCCCACCCACAGATATACCATCCCCAAGAGGCTCCGGCCTTCTCCCCCTGCCACTTGCTCTCCCAGCACCACACCCCCGCTGCGCTTGTCTGTGCCACTGATGTGGTGAGGGTGTCCTCCCCCTCTGTCCAGCCCACCTTGCCTGTTCCCCATTCTCCTCCCTGGTGGTAGGCACTGCAGTGGAGTCCACTACCACCCTGTCTGACTTGGGCACTGCAGTGGCGGACCTGTCCACTCCATCTGCAGGGTCCACTGCAGTCGTGCCGGCACCCACAACATCTGAGCCATGCCCCCCAGTTGTGCCGGCACACACCATGTCAGACACCTCCACTGCAGTTGTCAGTGGCTCTCCAGCACCCACCACCCCTTCCCTGCTTCCTCCTGGTGAGCCCTGATCCTGTCCCTGCGGTGCCTGGCCTACCCCCCCAGTTGCCCCTCCTAGTGGATTGTCCCTGGTTTTGTGCAGGCATGTGTAGGGTGGCATCTGCCACTGTCACCCACTTGTGACTTTGTTGATGGACTGGCCATTGGCCTTTGTTTATGTTCTACCGGACTTCTACTTTTAATGCCACATATGCTGAATAAAGCAACTTTCTGTTCTCTAGTGCTTTTGCTTCTGATGTACATGATGTTGATGATGCTAAGAATGCCCTTGCTGCAATGATGGTGATATTTGGTCTCATGATAATGAAGTGTTACTGTGCAGGAACCCATGTGGTCCAGGGGTTATGTGTCCTATCCTGTGGTGTATCCATGTCATCCATAGCAGCATCTGAGGGTGTCATGTGTTCAGTATTTGGCAATGAGATTTCCTACTTAGATTGGCAACTTCACATCTGTGGCTTCCACCCCTGCACATCTGTTGTGCCTGCCATTGTTCTATTCGTCTACTTCCCTGACCGTGTGGCCATCTCCAGTGAACATGCAGGTTTGGGCATCAATGGGGAAGGACTCATCTGTGTTGTCAGTGCAACATTGCTATACAAGTGTGTTGGATCTGTGCTGATGATTCCGTTGGCACTTCCATGACCAGGCTGATGGGGCCGGGAGCCCTCATTTGTTGCTAATTGTTGATTGTGTGTCCCATTGCTGCCATGGTATGGTATCTGTTCACCTCACATCTGCAGTCTCCACAGGGTATCTGCATGTGTGTGCCCATTGGTGCAAATATGTGGGTCTGCATTCGGATGGTCACTTCTGTCATTGTGTCATTGATGATTGTTGACGGTGTCAGCCCCCATGGGTGTTGTTTGTCTGCACATGGCCAAAGTTATGTCTTATTTGCACTGCAGGATTTGGCTCCCCCAATTTATGTTGCAATGGGACACATACACTACTTTGCCACTGATGTGTTTGTTGTTCTGTGACCAGGAATCATCCATGCAGTTTGGCAGTTGCACCTCTTACTTTGTCAACACATGCCTTTTGGTCACTGTGATGATGGGGGTTTGGACCCCATTGCCACAATGTTCAAAATGTGCTTCTGCTATGGACCCCACACTTACATTTTGGTCACTGTGATGATGGGGGTTTGGACCCCATTGCCACAATGTTCAAAATGTGCTTCAGCTATGGACCCCACACTTACATTTTGGTCACTGTGGTGATGGGGGTTTGGACCCCATTGCCACAATGTTCAAAATGTGCTTCTGCTATGGACCCCACACTTACCTTTTGGTCACTGTGATGATGGGGGTTTGGACCCCATTGCCACAATGTTCAAAATGTGCTTCAGCTATGGACCCCACACTTACATTTTGGTCACTGTGATGATGGGGGTTTGGACCCCATTGCCACAATGGTCATGGCCTGCTTCCATTGTGGGTGCCACACACATATATGTGTGGCACATGTGCTAGGGGTCACATTGTATGTTCAAAGTCATGTTCGGTGTTGTAGGCATTTGACACAGTCTACACACGCTTGTTATGGTGTTGGGGGATGTCTTCTTCTTGCATTCCCTAGGTTGTGGTGTGCTGGTTGTGTCATGCATTGTCCATCCTATGAGTGGGGGTGGTAGTAGTGGTAGGCATCCTGCCCCCTGGCTAAGGGTGGTGGTAGGCATCCAGCCCCCCTGGGTGAGGGTGGTAGTAGTGGTAGGCATCCTGCCCCCCTGGCTAAGGGTGGTAGTAGTGGTAGGCATCCTGCCCCCCTGGGTGAGGGTGGTAGTAGTGGTAGGCATCCTGCCCCCTGGGTGAGGGTGGTAGTAGTGGTGGGCATCCTGCCCCCTGGCTAAGGGTGGTAGTAGTGGTAGGCATCCTGCCCCCTGGGTGAGGGTGGTAGTAGTGGTAGGCATCCTGCCCCCTGGGTAAGGGTGGTAGTAGTGGTAGGCATCCTGCCCCCTGGGTAAGGGTGGTAGTAGTGGTGGGCATCCTGCCCCCTGGGTGAGGGTGGTAGTAGTGGTAGGCATCCTGCCCCCCTGGGTGAGGGTGGTAGTAGTGGTGGGCATCCTGCCCCCTGGGTGAGGGTGGTAGTAGTGGTAGGCATCCTGCCCCCTGGGTGAGGGTGGTAGTAGTGGTGGGCATCCTGCCCCCTGGCTAAGGGTGGTAGTAGTGGTAGGCATCCTGCCCCCCTGGGTGAGGGTGGTAGTAGTGGTGGGCATCCTGCCCCCTGGCTAAGGGTGGTAGTAGTGGTAGGCATCCTGCCCCCCTGGGTAAGGGTGGTAGTAGTGGTAGGCATCCTGCCCCCCTGGGTGATGGTGGTAGTAGTGGTAGGCAACCTGCCCCCCCTGTGTAAGGGTGGTAGTAGTGGTAGGCATCCTGCCCCCCCTGTGTAAGAGTGGTAGTAGTGGTAGGCATCATGCCCCCTGGGTGAGGGTGGTAGTAGTGGTAGGCATCCTGCCCCCTGGCTAAGGGTGGTAGTAGTGGTAGGCATCCTGCCCCCTGGGTGAGGGTGGTAGTAGTGGTAGGCATCCTGCCCCCCTGGGTGAGGGTGGTAGTAGTGGTGGGCATCCTGCCCCCTGGCTAAGGGTGGTAGTAGTGGTAGGCATCCTGCCCCCCGGGTGAGGGTGGTAGTAGTGGTAGGCATCCTGCCCCCCTGGGTAAGGGTGGTAGTAGTGGTAGGCATCCTGCCCCCTGGGTGAGGGTGGTAGTAGTGGTGGGCATCCTGCCCCCTGGGTGAGGGTGGTAGTAGTGGTAGGCATCCTGCCCCCTGGGTGAGGGTGGTTGTGGTGGTAGGCATCATGCCACCCCTGGGTGAGGGTGGTAGTAGTGGTAGGCATCCTGCCCCCCTGGGTGAGGGTGGTAGTAGTGGTGGGCATCCTGCCCCCTGGGTGAGGGTGGTAATAGTGGTAGGCATCCTGCCCCCCTGGGTGAGGGTGGTAGTAGTGGTAGGCATCCTGCCCCCTGGGTGAGGGTGGTAGTAGTGGTAGGCATCCTGCCCCCCTGGGTGATGGTGGTAGTAGTGGTAGGCATCCTGCCCCCTGGGTGAGGGTGGTAGTAGTGGTGAGGCATCCTGCCCCCCTGGGTGATGGTGGTAGTAGTGGTGGGCATCCTGCCCCCTGGGTGAGGGTGGTAGTAGTGGTAGGCATCCTGCCCCCTGGCTAAGGGTGGTAGTAGTGGTAGGCATCCTGCCCCCCCTGGGTGAGGGTGGTAGTAGTGGTAGGCATCTTGCCCCCCCTGGGTGAGGGTGGTAGTAGTGGTAGGCATCCTGCCCCCCTGGGTGATGGTGGTAGTAGTGGTAGGCATCCTGCCCCCCTGGGTGAGGGTGGTAGTAGTGGTGGGCATCCTGCCCCACTGGGTGAGGGTGGTAGTAGTGGTAGGCATCCTGCCCCCCTGGGTGAGGGTGGTAGTAGTGGTGGGCATCCTGCCCCCTGGCTAAGGGTGGTAGTAGTGGTAGGCATCCTGCCCCCTGGGTGAGGGTGGTAGTAGTGGTGGGCATCCTGCCCCCTGGCTAAGGGTGGTAGTAGTGGTAGGCATCCTGCCCCCCTGGGTGAGGGTGGTAGTAGTGGTAGGCATCCTGCCCCCTGGGTAAGGGTGGTAGTAGTGGTAGGCATCCTGCCCCCTGGGTAAGGGTGGTAGTAGTGGTAGGCATCCTGCCCCCCTGGGTGATGGTGGTAGTAGTGGTAGGCATCCTGCCCCCTGTGTAAGGGTGGTAGTAGTGGTAGGCATCCTGCCCCCCTGTGTAAGGGTGGTAGTAGTGGTAGGCATCCTGCCCCCTGGGTGAGGGTGGTAGTAGTGGTAGGCATCCTGCCCCCTGGCTAAGGGTGGTAGTAGTGGTAGGCATCCTGCCCCCCTGGGTGAGGGTGGTAGTAGTGGTAGGCATCCTGCCCCCCTGGGTGAGGGTGGTAGTAGTGGTGGGCATCCTGCCCCCTGGCTAAGGGTGGTAGTAGTGGTAGGCATCCTGCCCCCCTGGGTGAGGGTGGTAGTAGTGGTGGGCATCCTGCCCTCCTGGGTGAGGGTGGTAGTAGTGGTAGGCATCCTGCCCCCTGGGTGAGGGTGGTTGTGGTGGTAGGCATCATGCCACCCCTGGGTGAGGGTGGTAGTAGTGGTAGGCATCCTGCCCCCCTGGGTGAGGGTGGTAGTAGTGGTGGGCATCCTGCCCCCTGGGTGAGGGTGGTAGTAGTGGTAGGCATCCTGCCCCCTGGGTGAGGGTGGTAGTAGTGGTGGGCATCCTGCCCCCTGGGTGAGGGTGGTAGTAGTGGTAGGCATCCTGCCCCCCTGGGTGAGGGTGGTAGTAGTGGTAGGCATCCTGCCCCCCTGGGTGATGGTGGTAGTAGTGGTAGGCATCCTGCCCCCTGGGTGAGGGTGGTAGTAGTGGTAGGCATCCTGCCCCCTGGGTGATGGTGGTAGTAGTGGTAGGCATCCTGCCCCCCTGGGTAAGGGTGGTAGTAGTGGTAGGCATCCTGCCCCCCTGGCTAAGGGTGGTAGTAGTGGTAGGCATCCTGCACCCCTGGGTGAGGGTGGTAGTAGTGGTAGGCATCCTGCCCCCTGGGTGAGGGTGGTAGTAGTGGTAGGCATCCTGCCCCCCTGGGTGATGGTGGTAGTAGTGGTAGGCATCCTGCCCCCTGGGTGAGGGTGGTAGTAGTGGTGGGCATCCTGCCCCCTGGGTGAGGTGGTAGTAGTGGTAGGCATCCTGCCCCCTGGGTGAGGGTGGTTGTGGTGGTAGGCATCATGCCACCCCTGGGTGAGGGTGGTAGTGGTGGTAGGCATCATGCCACCCCTGGGTAGGGGTGGTGGTGCGCATTCAGGCCCCTGTGTGCATATGTGGCATTGGTGATGGGCATCCCACCCCTATGGTGCTGCTGTTGCTGGTGTAAGTATATTCTGCATCCCTGTGTGTGTGTGTGATGTGTCGTGTACGTGTTGTATGTGTTTTGTGGTTGGTGTCTGGCTTACCTTCTGCGCCGTACGCGTCCGTGCCTGTTCCGGTAGTAAATGTAGAATATTGGTATGATCGGGACGAAGGGATTCATGGTTGGTTCGTGTCGTTCGTCCTTCTCGTTGCTTCGCGTCGTCCTCGTCGCTTCGCCTCGTCCTCGTCGCTTCGCGTCGTCCTCGTCGCTGGCGTGTTCGCCTCGTAGCCGTGGATCGTGTTGTGGCGTGAATCGGAGCTTATGTGCGCCTCTCCCGGATGCTTTGACGTGCCGTGCGTAGCGACGGGTTCGGCGCGTACGGAAAGCGCATCGTACTTGTCCGGCCGGACGGGGCTGCATTTTTCCTTCCGTGCGACTCGATTCGGCGTTTCCGGATTCGCCTCGGTCGGAGAACAGGACCTGGTTTGGGTGAGTACGGCTCGGCCGGATTTTTTGCTGTTGTGCGCATCGTACTTGCTCGTTCGGTGTGCTGTACGGATCGGTCTGGAAACAGGCTTTCGCATGGCTTTTTTCCCGACCGAATGGTATTGGGTGCGCCTCCGACCGAGATCGGAATCAGCCCCTTTATGTTTGCAAACGATATTTAACACTTCGATATTTTAAACATCGATATTACTTACCTAAATTCGATATTCTTGACCACGAGAATTTGTCTGTCGATTTTTCTGACCCACGATAATTCTGACTCGATATTTGTGTAAATCGATATTTTTGATTAGATATTCTGTCTCTGCACCCTCTGCTTCATGTGTGAAGGATTTCCCTCCTGTATCTGGCGCACTGAAACAGCCAGAAATCTCCACCTACCACAACAAAAAGGAAATTACATAAAGGATGAGTACAACAGACATGTTGCGATCACTCTGAGCCATCCATTCTTTGCCACAACAGCATCCTCCTCCATCCTGCTGCTCCCTGCCTTATTCATACCTTCAACATGGCTAAGGAACTTGATGAGAAGGCTCTCTCTGAGATTGAAGGAGACATCATCAACCAGTGGTTGGTTAACAAGTGCCCTCAGCTGTATGGGGTCCAGACATCCAGCTGAGCAATGCAGCGTGGGTCGCACCATCACTCACTGCAGTGCAGTGGGTGTCCACATCCAGAAGGGCAAGCTTTGCCATTAGCGTTGGGAGGACCTTCGTCAATGGGCCTGAATTAAGGCCCAGGACATTATGGGTTCGTTATAACAGCCACATTCACGGCACAGCTGCATGGCACTACTTTACAGGAGGGTCTTGAGAGCTGTATCATCAACCCTCCACACTCAGCTGGAAGTGTTTGAACAGCAAAATGGTAGTAAGTTTATATTAGAATTAATCACGGAAGTACACATGCATTTTAAGAGTGGTTTTCTGTCATGTATTCACTTTGAGCTTTGTTCTGTTCTCCCATGTTATATATAACATGTTGCTTTTTGTGCTATGAAGGGTTGGAAAGTTAAACTTTGCTAACCAGCATGTTTATTGTTTCATTAGTTTGGATTGAGTAATCAACTGATCTTGACACTTTGGAAATGGATTTATAAACCTCTAAATTTCTGTTAACATAAACGTTACAAGCAAAATTATGCATTTCAATTCAGTGCCATTTCGCTTTTGCCACTTTAATTGTATATGATGCTGACATTTTGTACCATCACCTTACTTCCTATTAGAAATTTAATTTTTAGTCTTACCAGCACATAGGGGTGATTACGATGGCGGACGGACTTGAGTTCGTCCGCCATCGTCACAGGAATCGGGACCACCCGGCCATATGGTGGCGGTCCCGCACATGCAATTATAATGCGACCGCCACTGTGGCGGTTGCATTGTGCATTTCTGCCATTGTGGCAGGTGTTGCTGGCTGCAGCACCTGCCGCAAAGGCAAAAATGCATTTTGTGCATTTCCCTGCACTGCATGGCGGGCACCACGTGGTGCCTGCCACCTGGTGCAGGGAACTGTAGAGGGGCACCATAGGTGCCCCTCAAGTGCACAATTGCATTGCCCCTGTACAAGGGGGGCCCGCAACGGGCCCCCAAATTCAATCCCTGCCAACCTTTGAATGGTGGAGGAACCGCCATTCAAAGGCTGGCGGAATGCAGCATCGTAATGTGGCGGACGGTGCCTGCTAGGCACCGCCACCAATCTAGGCATGCTGGCCGGGTCCGACAGGCAACCGTAACGATTGCCTGTGTCGGACTCCGCCTGCCATCCTTATCTTGCGGGCGGAGAATGGCCGCACGATGGCGGTGAACCCGCCACTGGCAGGCTGCCGGTGGCGGGTTCACCGCTATCATAATCAGACCAATAATTATTTCCTTTTTCCTTCTTATTTCGTATAATTATTAATGTGTGCATTGTTTGTTCAAGAAATGATGACCAGTTCAACAATGCTTTGTTGCCATGTTTTTAAAACTCTCTCTAACCCTTTCTACCCCTTTAAATGACTGATTCTAAAGATTCTAAAGATGTTTTGTGATTTTTCAATGTTACTTCTTTGTAATTTCCAAAATTTTAATATGATAGCAAAGGATAGTTACACATTTGTTAAAGACTCCACAATGTTGGCACAAGTATTATGGGGAAAATTTCTTAAAGCAACAGATATGCTTTATTAACATAGTGAATTCAAAATGGCTCTCTTTTTTCAAATTCCATTCTAGCCAATTGGGCTGGCCAAAGAACATCCAAGCAGGACCACAGGAAAGAAACAAGGTCATCGACTGAGAGACTGGCACAAACACTGTCTGCCACCAGTGAGTAGGAGTAAGCA
Source organism: Calotriton arnoldi (assembly GCA_963921515.1). Taxonomy (NCBI): domain Eukaryota; kingdom Metazoa; phylum Chordata; class Amphibia; order Caudata; family Salamandridae; genus Calotriton; species Calotriton arnoldi. The sequence continues at coordinate 17,374 of CAWUFW010013693.1, forward strand.
ACAACAAGCAGGGTTAGTGCACCCGCCCAGAGAGTGACAAGAGACTCCAGGCGGAGACTGAAGAACAAACCTGAAGCTGGGGGAAGCAGACAACACCAGTCAAGAGGAGGCGAACATGTGGTTTCCCAAGAGCAGGCCCCCACACTATCTGGGCCTGCAACTAGCTCTTAACTCCTGAGACTCCCATTCCATCAGGGCCTTCAGCTACACCCCGGAATCATCTCCTCCTCCTAGTGCCCGTCCATAACAACTAGATTCTAGGGACAAATCTATCCCCGACAATACACACTACTCTTCTGCATTGAATATGTGACCTTGGTTGCCATAAAGGCACCCTGAGACCAATTGGTGAGGTTCAGGGAGCGATCTCTTATGATATCCAGAACTTAGGGGGTCATTACGATGGCGGTCAGACTTTCGCCAGACTGCCATCATTGTGGTAGTGGGACCGGCTGCCTACGAGGCGGCCTACCTACCTACAGCATTACGATTGGACCGCCACAGCGGCGGTCGCAGACCCTATCCCTAACATTGCAGTGGGGATGCAGTCAGCAGCCCCCGCCGCAATGCCCAGAAAAAGGCACTTGCATATCCCTACACTACGTGGCAGGCACCATGCCGTGCCTGCCACATGGTGCAGGGATATGTAGGGGGGCACCATAGGTGCCCTCCAGTGCCCTTGCCCCAGGCCCAGGGATTAAGGGGGGTCCGCTACGGGCCCCCAAATCCGTTTCCGCCATTCGTTTTGCTACGGATTGTCTGCTGCAAAAAGAATGGAGGAAAGGGATATCATAATCCCTACGGTGGTGCCTGTAAGGCACCGCCGCAATATTGGGCAATGTTTTGGTTCCTACAGGCGGTCGGAAAAGGACCGCCTGTAGGAACCGTGGTGGTCAGACTTTACGACCGCCGTGCTCAACCAACGATTCCCCCACCATCATAATTTGGCGGGGGAAAACAGCTGCACAATGGCGGAGGGCCCACCACTGACAGACTGTCGGTGGCGGGCCTTCCGCCATTGTAATGACCCCCTTAGTTGGCAAAGTCCAGAGGTGAGGGACCAAAATATTGGAATAAAAATACTGAGTGACGTAAATCTTGTGTCAAAAATATTGTGACTACTAAAATATCATGGAGCAGAATATCCACAGTAAGAATAACATTTTTGTTTGATATATAATAATGCTTTTAAGAATATTGTTGCATTTAATATTGCTTACCTTAACATAGTTATAGCAACTACTATTGTTTTTGATTTTAATATATATTAGTATGTTGATTGTAACTGCTAGTTTTGTTAGTATAATTGTTATTCATGTTTTAAAATATAGTTTCTAATGTTAAATGTGTAGGTTTATGTTTAATTTAATTATTAATTTATAACGTAGCAGTGGTTTTGGTCAGTTTATATGGGAATAGATAGGGAACCACTGGTTTTTATCCTTAAATAAATCTTTAAATTATTATTAATAATGTGATTTGTTTAATTCTTCCCTTATTTTTCTAAGTTTACTTGTTAATTTTAACTTTATAACATAAAGAGAACAAGGTGGGAATTTAATTAAATGATAATAAATGAAATGCATAAGTTAATTTTCTTTGTAAATTAGATATATTGTTGATTATTATAGTTTGCTGTTTTATTTCTTATCTGTTATTTTATTTATTTTGATTTAATTTGTAAATTATAATGTATGTTAAAATATTTATATGTTTATGAGTAATATATGTTGTAGTAGAGGGTTGTTGGGTTTGTAGGGAAATAAGGTGGGAAGTTAACCTCTTAACTGCTTGGCCTTTCCCTCCCACTGCTGAACCCTTTTTAACTATTTGGGGTAGTTCACACTTTGGTGCTCCATAACTTTTTCTCAGTTTGTTCGTCCAGTTTCTTCAAGGATTTAATTAATGGGAGGCCAAGAATTTCTCTGCGGGTCTCATTGTCAGGCTATGTGCTCTTCACATCTTTCCCTGGCAAGGAATCTGCACCTGTCAATTCTTGAAACCATTGTTTTCTTGTTTTTGATTGTTTAGAGCGTGGTGTGCGCCCGTTTTTTCTTTCAACACCAGTGGCGGCGCCTCCGCTAAGGTGGAGGAGCGTTGCCCCACTGGTTGAGCAGCAAGCTGAATACCAAAAATAAAATGATAATAACGTTCAATATTATCATTTTGTTTTTTGTATTCAGCTTGCAGCTGAAGCCAAGTGGGCGGGCTGGGATCCCCTCCGCACACGAGGAGGAGTGGTGGCAGCACCTAAAGCGTGCATGATGCCTTGGCCAGCCGTCTCGGGCCAACCAAAGTGTCATGCAGTATTACAGCCTGGGTGGAGAACATGCACATCCTGCCAACCCCTGTCTGAGCGCCAAACCACGGTGCTCAGACCAATCACAATGCTGCTAGGGCAGCGTTGTGATTGGTCAGGGGATACTGGGAGGCTGTGTGCTTCCTGGAGCGATAAGGACTGAGAAAGAAGAGGCGGTGGCCGGCGGTCGGCGGTGAAGAGGTAAGTGTAATGTGTTTTATTATTCCCCCTCCCTCGTTCCTCCTCTCACCCTCCCGCCACCCCTTGTCAGTAGCAGCTGCTACTGTTCAGGACCAGTGCGTGTATGCGCGTTTTAATAATGGGCTTGTTACATGGATAAACCTGGAAGCGCAATGAAGGGCTAGAGTCCTTAAAGATGAGAAAAAGCACGTGTATGAGCTGGAACAGTGTGTATTACTTAACCTTACTAAAGTGCATGATGGCGCAATGGCATTTTATATTTCTACAATAAAGCGTGAGAATGCGCTTAGACTTTGGGATTATTCATGAAAGGATATTAGCAAGAGGAGCACACAGTTTCATTTTTCTTTCAACTAAAACATGAGAGTGCGTATAAGCTCCATAACATTGTACATTTTCAAGTATCTTCAGCGCCAGGAGCACTCAGTTTTCATTTCTTCCAGTATAGCATGGATAAAGTACTTTGACAATTGTGTTACCGTTAGCACAAGGAGCACTTGTTTTTTACTTCAAAGGAAGCTGGGTTACTAAAAGAGCCATTTGAACTCTCTCTTTTGAAATACTGTTTGAATCACAGATTCTCAGACTCTTTTTTCATCTCTTCTTTTGTGGTATGTATGAATGTTCAAATACTATATGATAACTGTATCGTGTGTATATTCATGAAGAGAAAGTAACAATAGACAAACTCCTTATGTTTTTCTACAATTTAGTGGAGGTTATGTTCCCAATGTCCTTTACTTCAGAGAAAAGAGAGAGAGTGTTTTGCCTTTCACCCACAATGCAAATAGAAATGTTCACAGTCATTGGAATTAGACAACTGAAGGTAAGAAAATAAGAGTGCCTTCTTATAGTGTTATTATTTGAGTACCAAAAGAAAGAACACATAAATATTTTCTTTTTTTAAATGTTTTTTTTTGTTTTTTTTTGTTGAGCAGAGCAGGAAGACATTACCAACATTATAAAATAATGAATCATCAGGAGAAGAAAAAAATCAGCAATTTACAATAATATACATTCTTAGTCATTTGTCGACTGGAACCCATATAAATACATAGTCATATCAATTAATCAGAATACTTTAAAGGACAACGGGAGTCCGGCAGGACCATATAATAATTTAACACTACGACCTGGACTTACTACCAACAACAGAATTCTTTCCCTAAAGTGCTAAAGTGCTATAAATACCAACTGCCTCCTAGAAAGCATAGTTACAAACACTGTTTTACATTATTACTTCCTCAGGATCACCACTAATTGTTAACCTTATTCGCTACTCCCCATGATCGTAGAATATTAACGAGCAAGCAGCAAAGTAGATCCATGCACAAGTGCAAAAGCCTTATACCTATGCTAAAAATGGCGACATTGAGATGTGATCGTACCTTCCCTTAAATATAGGGACATAAAGTGCAATATGCTAAGGTGCTTAACATTAAAGTGCAAACGTACCTTCCCTTATATATAGGAACATAAAGTGCAATATGCATAGTTACCAACACTGTTAACATTATTACATCCTCAGGATCGCTACTCATTAAAACCTTATTCGCTTCTATCCACGATCATAAAAATGCTGAAGAGCAACCACGGTCTAGATCCATCAGCGGGTGTTGTGAGCCTTACACCTATGCTGCAAACGGCGACATTAAAATACAATCTTACCTTCCCTTAAATATAGGGACATAAAGTGCAATGTGCTAAAGTGCTAAGTTTCTATCATTGTCTCCCAGTTGTCCAAAAACCTCCAAACAGCTGTGAATTTCTTTATTGCACCGACCCTCCTGGCATAAGCTTCTTCGAACCTCCTTGTCCTTTGCATTTTGTTTAACCATTTAAGATAAGATGGTACCTCTGCGGATCTCCAATTTTGTAGAATTAAGGAACGAGCTACTATAGAGCAAATAGCTATATATGTCTCTTCTGCTTTGGTCAAATCTGACCTCACTTTAGAAATACCAAAAAGAGCTACTTCTGCCTCGGGGTCAATCTTCTTTTTAATTGCCTGGCTTATTGAAGAAAAGATCTTACACCAGAAAACTTCAAGCTTTGGACACGTAAAGAATATGTTTAGCCAATCTCCCTCACCTTGGGTCTGGCATCGAAAACATTTATTGTCCACTTCCGCATGACTTTTATTTAGAGTTTTCGGGGTATAATAGGCCAACCACCTAGACAAAAAGGCCATCCTTTTAAAGTTGGCTGCTCTTAAGGCCTTGCTTCCTACCTGGGCTAATAACTGCCATTCCTGGTGAGAGAAGGAGCAATTAGTTTCCCGGGTTATTTTTCCAAGAAATTCTTCGACCAGGGTGAGTGCCTTGCATTTACTCAGTAGAGAGTACCAGTTTCCTACCCCTTTAATTTCGCTTTATATAAAGCATTAACCTGATTGGTTGGCACCCCATTTGATATTACATTGTATTTTTTTATAAAGTTCACAATCTGCAAGAACTCCAAAACCCGGGCTTATTTCGATTGCCAAATCTAATTTGGACGTCTTGCCAAGAGATTACTGTCTTAGCAGTTAAGAAATGGGTCAGGTCTTCGAAACCACTATCCTTCCATCTTTTAAGCCGGTTAGAATGAATTTGGAGACCAAAGGTTTTACATTCCTCTAGCTTCAAAAAGATAAACCCCGAGGAGTCAGCTTGTTTAAAAAAGACTGCAATCTATTGGAGTAATCACGAATCGACTTATAGCGGGACTTTTTTGGTAGTTTGGCTGTTTTTAAAAAATTGGTAGTTGTGAGCCGGACTCCCAAGTCATCCTTACAAGAAAAATCTGTCTGACAAACCATTGGGTTCCAGTAAACATGCTGTCAGATCAAGCATAGCTGCCTCATAGTAAGTTCTAATTTTAGGTAAGGCTAAACCCCCTTGATTTATTTCAAGCTGTAGTATAGGCATTATCACCCTGGAGGCCTTCTTATTCCACACGAATTCCCTGAACAATGTGTCCATTTCTTTAAAATATTTGGAATTAATTTTCAAGGGAACATTTATAAAAAGGAATATTAATAGGGGAAGAATAGACATTTTTAAAAGTCCTACACGGCCGATTAGAGTTAAAGGTAAAAGGGTCCACTTATCCAGCAGGGCTTTAATTTTATTCCGCAAAGCTAGATAATTCAAACTAAATAATTGTTCTACTTGATTAGAAACGTAGATACCCAGATATCTTATTGGTTCTACTTTCCGTGCCTGAGTTTTTAAATTAGGGGGTAAAAAGTTACAATTAGTATTTAGTGTTAAGATCTCAGTTTTATTTTGGTTTATTTTATATCCCCCTATTTGTTCAAATTTACTAAACTCTTCCAGAACTTGATCCAAATTCTGTTTGTCCGGGCATAGATACAAAATGATGTCGTCAGCAAAAAGTTTTAATTTGGCCATCCCTTCAATTGGAGCTTTGATTTGGGGGTTTCCGCGGATTTTTATAGCCAAGGGCTCGTTAAAAAAGGTAAACAATATAGGCGACATCGGGCAGCCTTGTCGGGTTCCACGATTTATATTTACTACCCCTATTGAATCTCCATTTACTATAACCCGGGCTTGAGCACCTTGGTAAATATTTCTCAACATACTTGTAATTTGAACCGGGATGCCAAATTTCCCCAGACCAAAAAGAGTGCATCCCAGTTAACCAAGTTGAACGCCTTTTCAGCGTCGACCATCGTAATAAGGGTAGGAATTTTATTACTGTTCGAGTATTCAAGGGCCTGAATTAAAAACCCAGTGTTAGTGGACATCGACCTCCCTGCAACAAACCCAGTCTGGTCGCAGTGGATTAGAGCCTGTGCAATGGGGGTGAAGCGTTGAGCCCAGACTTTCATTAGTATTTTAAAATCTGCATTAAGAAGACTAATCAGCTTATATGAGTTGATATCCTTAGCATCTTTCCCCTTTTTTACGAAGCTGACCAATATAGATTCCTTGAAACTCGGGGGAACCCTGCCACCCTGTTTAATATTATTAAACAATTTCACCAAGAAGGGAGTCAAATCCTTAGAAAAGGTTTTATAAAATTCGATTGGGAGCCCATCGGCTCCACAGGCTTTTGCCCCTGCAATCGACTTTACCATGTTTACAATTTCTTGTTCGGATATATCGAGCTGAAGTTGTTCCACTAATGTTCCGGTAAGAACGTAGGACGGCTATAGAGATCCCCGCCTCTCCGTAGCCCAGGTGATCGAGGCCCCACCCACCCGATGGACGACAGCAGTGGAGAGTAGAATGGCGTCTGCGGCAGAACGCGAAATTGAAAACAGCCCGGAATTGCCGATGGCATGACTTTTGGAGATAGCGATGCCTGCAGAGACCGTGAGTGCAGAGGCAGAATAATGCATGCTCGAGCCAGGGGGAGTGGATAGGCTTGCGGACCTGAATGCTGCAGAAGGCTGGTGAGTGCGGAGGGCTGAGGCTGAAGTCAAGGGATGTAGCGTGAAGTGAAGTAACAGTCAGTTCTTGCTTCGTGTGGTCCTCTGACGTGTAAGCCAAGGCATAAGTCCGAGCCCGAGCAGTAGTCCCCCGTTGGCAGGAAACTTAAGCTTGCTACGAAAGCTGTGAGAGAGTGATGCCCCAATCAAGAGACTTTTAAAGGAGCTGGCTGTGGTGTGTGGCAGCAGTACAGGAGCAGAGAAGCGGAGATGGCAGGGTGGCGGAAAAGACTTGGGGGACGATTCCGATTCGGGCCGGGAAACGTACCGACCGACTCGGTACAGGATTTTAGTCCGACCGACACGTACCGGCGCTGCCCGACCCGGGAAGTACGATGAAATGCATGTGAATCACGACCGACTCGTATGGAACACAAGCCGAATGACCGACCCGGACGGAAACAAGCTATCCGGCCGGGAAACCACGCGAATCGAACCGACCGACACGCACCAGGAATGAACCCGAACGAAGCGTACCCACGAACTCCGACCCGCGCAGTACGATGCAATGCGTGCAAAACCAGACCGAGTCGCACGGAGCTCAAGCCGTACGACCGACACGCATACAAAAGCCAGCCGAACCAACACAATACTCCACGACCGACGCGTTCGCCGCACATGAAACCTAGCTGAAACACAGCGGGAATGACTCGGAGAAGCTCGCACGAGACAACTGCAGCGTCCTACTCGGTCAGAAGAACGTCTCCTACATGCACAAAAATTACAAAGGAAAAAATACAAAAAAAGAGGGCCAAACAAGCAATGACAAAGTCAATAAATCCAGGGGGGAAAAAAAATGGAACAAGGACACCCCCCCCAACTCCACCTCTATAAAGGCCACAAATCCCTACCATGATCCTTTGCAAATTCCACTGACCTGCCAGCACAGAACACCATCAGACAGCAACCACAGATACACTCACAGCTCATCCATCACACAAGCCACACACCATTAGCACCTCAACAAATAGCACCCTCACACACACCCAGCAAAACCTACACTCACCCACCCTCACTTGCACACACACACACATCAATCACCACCACCACCCATCACCATGCCCCCAAAGAAGAATCATAAGTTCCTAGATAGTGAATTGGAAGTCCTGGTAGACGTGATCCTCAGGGTAGAGCCACAGTTGTTTGGCACATTGGTCCAACAGACCCCCATGGCGCAGAAAACCAAGATGTGGGAGAAGATCGTCGACAGGGTCAACGCACAATCACCATGTTTGCGCACAAAGGAACACATCCAGAACAGGTGGTATGATGTGCGCAGGAGGGTCAGGGACCTACTGAAGAAGGATTACATCCTGAGCCAGCACACCGGCAGTGGCCCTCCTGCCAAACCACTATACCTCAGGCACTGGGAGGAGAAGGTGCGGGCCATCCTACCACCAGTGAGCGTATATGGACTAACAAACATCCCAGAGCCTGGTGAGTACACAACAAATATACACAATATGGTGTGACAATACACACACATCACTGTCAAGGGGATAGTCAAACCATGCACCCTTAGCAAATCCACAGCAACCAAAAGATAATCATCCCAAGATGTGAATGCCAGTCAGACAAACACAATACCTGCCATCTCATAGTGACATGTAACTGTGTCATGACATGTACAAACCTAACAACAAATAGAGCAAGGCAGTGGCACAAATATAACCAACAAACACTGTCAGATATTTTGCCACCACTAGAACACCACCTCACAGGGAAGCTCACTGAAAGGAAAGAATTCTGTGTATGCTGGTGAAGTCAGTGTAGCCAATAGCATGATGGGAGTTGTAGTCACAGATAATGGTCAGCCTCACAATTGGCCCATCAACACCACCCTGAACCATGCTCACATCACAGGGAGTGGAAAAGGACTGACAAGATGTCTGACACTGGGTACTGCTGTGGGGAGCACAAGGCCCTGCTGGGAACTGTGCAACAACCAACAGCAGGACACCACTGACTGACATCCTGAAAGCCAACTTGCACTCCCTGCAATGGAAGCACGTTCCATGGTGGGATATCTGGCTGGGTGGGAAGGAGGACTGACAGCACTGACCATAGTTACAAGCAGCTCTCCTCACACCCCCCCTCAACACTAACTCCACATAACCCACCTGGGAGAATGCAATGCATCACACTCTAATTGAATATCCCCCAAAGAACCACCACCCTGGGTTATGCTGTGTGAAGCACAGGGACATTCTTGGGACTTGTAGCCAAACAAACGCCAGGACAACACTATCAGCCATCCTGTCAGCTCAGGCACACTACCCCACAGGGAAGCAGAGTCAAAAGGAAGGCAGTATGGGCATGCTGGGAAGGGGGGTGTAGGCAATAGCATGATGGGAGTGGTAGTCACAGCTCAACATCCCCCACCCACATGGCCCGACAAGCTCACACTGAACCATGCACACCTCACAGGGAGTGAAAAGCCACTTCAAAGATGTCTGACACTGGCCTCAGCTGTGGGGAGCACAAGGCCCTGCTGGGAACTGGGCACCAAGAAACAACAGGACCACACTGTCAGCCATCTTGCCATTGCTGTCACACTCACACACAGTGAAGTCCACTAAAAAGGAAGGAAGTATGGGCATGCTGGGAAGGGGGGTGTAGGCAATAGCATGATGGGAGTGGTAGTCACAGCTCAACATCCCCCACCCACATGGCCCAGCAAGCTAGCACTGAAGCATGCACACCTCACAGGGAGTGAAAATCCATATCAAAGATGTCTGACAATGGTGCTCTGTTGTGGGGAGTACCAGGCCCTGCTGGGACCTGTGCACCAACCAACTGCAGGACACCACTGAATGACATCCTGAGAGTCAACCTGAACCCACTGCAAGGGTGGCATGCTTCATGGTGGGATAACTGGGCTGGGTGGAGAAGGAGGGCCGGATGTCCACCAAATACAACCAATGCTGGCCATGCACACACCTCAACATTCACATTGAAATGCCTCAGGTTAGCAGGACAATTTGCTACACCAATATCAACCTCTCACTGTGACAACTTAGGACAATGCAATGTACAGGCCCGCATCCAGAGGTACAGTCACAACTGTCAGGTGTGTGAACCATTGATGCCTGTAGAAATATAACATACATTGTGTGTCTCTTCCAAAAACAGGTGATGATGGGGACACAGCAGCAGGCGAGGAGGAGTCCCTGTCCCAGGCTCCGGGGGACACTGAGCCCACTGGTGTGGAACAGCCTCTGCCCTCCTCGGATGGCGAAGACCTACCTGGCCCCTCCAGCGTGAGTCATCATGCAGCACCAGCAAGACCAACATCTGCACCCCCTGCACCCACTGCTCCAACAATTGCCAACACACAGACCACCCCCGCCGACACGGACAGACCACGGACCACCAATGACAACAGCACAGGGACCCTGGCCCAACGTCGAGCTACGGACAACGACTCTAGTAACAACCCCCAAGGGGGCCTAGGGTCACCTGTGCGTGCCACCGCAGGTCCTGCACGTGTCGCCAGGGGTGGTGGGAGGGGTGGTAGACATAGGTCGCTGTTTGCAGAGGGGTCTGGACTGCATGATGACCCACAACTGGCACGCATTGCTGAGGCGTACCAGAATAGCACCGGAGAGGTCACCCAGGTAGTGGGGATCCTCAAGGACATTAAACAGCAGCATGCTGCCCATCATGCCCGCTTGGACTCACACATGTCCCGTGTGGAGACACACATGTCTCGCATGGAGTCCAAGTGGGCCACATGGCAAGAACTGACAGCGGTGCATAGGGACATATTGACATGGCTCCGCCAGAATAGCACCAACATGGCCACACCTCCCTGTGTGGCCACAACATCTGGTGCTGCAACAACTGCAACAGCCACAGGGAGGGAGGACGACTCTGACGGAGAGTCCCCTGCACCGCAGCAGCCTGCACGTGAGGGTCCCCCCCCAAAGAAGAGGGGTCGTCCGAGGAAGGAAAACTGAGAGGTCGATGGCCATGTACATCCCCCAGGAAGCCAACACCTGTTCTGGAAATTCTCCTTTGTGTACAAACTGTTCACCCTGTAGAGTGCAACACAACTCTCCCACATGACATGGGGAGTTTAAGTTGGACTAATGTATCAGATGACTGTGGACTTCACTCAGGACATTTCTGCTACCAAGACTTGCAACTCATCTGGGAACTTCGGATCACAATCCCAATGTACAGCACCCACCATCCTGTGCACTATACTCACACATGTATGTAAATAAAATCACTAATACACCATACTTGCCTCTGTTGTGATTCCAACGTGGTTACTGTCATGGGGATGATGATCTGCTAAATTACACTGTGTATGCTAACTGCTACAGCAAGTACAACACCGTCATGTGAGTCATGGTGACGTGACACATATGAGGGAGACACACCACTAGGGCTACACAACACAGAGACACCAGGGCCATCGGACTCATCGCCTACACTGATGTTGACAGGAAATACTGTGGAATGCACTGACACCACACCTATTCAGAGTCTGTGTTAACTAGCCCACAGGTGCAGTAAGCAAATGTCAGTCAGATGTGTGACTACAGACAACGCACATCCCAAAGTGAAGCACAGGTTTATTACACATTTGCAACATGTTGTTTCCACTACAAATGCAAGGTAATCCCTCGTGGCAGTGGCCACACAGTCAACAAGTGCAGAAGATATAAAGTCCAGGGGTGTGTGGCACATCACCTGTAGGGAAACGACTGCTGCCACCCTGAAAGCTGAATCATGGTGTCGGGGATCCAAGTTGACCAAACAACTCTGTAAGCACCCTGTGAAGGACAGACATGACACACAGTCAAAACCACTGAAGAACAGGACAGAACTGCAATACTCATGCCCAATACATGTCACAAGATAACTACACAAAACCAAATTAGCATGTCAACACTGTTGGGGAGTACAGAGTACCTCTAAGGACACATCGCTGCACGCATCCAGTCAAGAAGCACATGGCCACACTCAAACAGCACCAGAGCACCACCCACACATATCATGCAAACTCACATCATTGACATGACAACTCTCTGGATACTCACATTCAGCTGAAGAAGTTGGTGATGAGCTGTGTGCGGACATCACCATCATCATCATCACTGGCATCGTGGCCCAGGCCAGGATCCTCCACAGGTGGCGGACGTTGGTCATCGTCATCCAGGATGAGAGGCAACTCCTTCCGCACTGCCAGGTTGTGTAGCATGCAGCAGACGATGACAATCTTGCACACCTTTGCTGGGGCATATGGGAGGGCCCCTCCTGTCTTGTCCAGGCAGCGGAAGCGGCTCTTCAGGAGACCAAATGTCCGCTCGATCACTCTCCTGGTCCGACCATGTGCCTCATTGTAGCGCATCTGGGCTGGTGTCACAGGGTTCCTGAGGGGTGTCAGCAACCACGGCATGTTGGGGTATCCGGAGTCACCTACAGACAGACAATTGCACATTAGCTGAGTTGGAAAAGTGGGCGGAATACAACATAGCAGAACACACACAATGGTACAAAGTCAGTACACACCAACAAGCCAGGCACGCTGGTTCTGCATCTGTGACATCATCCTCGGGATGCGACTACTCCTCATCACGTAGGCATTGTGTGCCGAACCGGGGAAACGGGCACACACATGTGTGATGCTCATATCTGCAAGACATACCACCAGAGCATTGATCGAATGGTAATGTTTCCGGTTCCGGTATGCCTGCTCATGTGCCTGTGGTGGTACAAAGCCACATGTGTCCCATCAATGGAGCCAATGACATGTGGCATCCTCCCAAGGGCATAGAAGTCACTCTTGACGTCAGTGAGTTGTTGACGTGTAGGGAAATAGATGTACTGGTTCAGGCATCTCAACATTGCCTCCAAAACATCGCGTAGCACACGGCTGAACATAGTCTGTGACATCCCACCAGCAGTCGCCATAGTGTGTTGAAAGGTACCGGTGGCAAAGAAGTGTAGGGCTGCCATCACCTTCACCTTGGGGGTCAGCGCTGTAGGGTACGGCCGGCCAGGTTGCAAATGTGGGGCCAAGCGCACTGCCAAATCCTCAATCAGCTGCCTGGTGAAGCGGTACCGTCGGATGCTGTCATGTTCCACCATCGTTGCCAGGTCAGGGAATGGTCTATGGACAGCTGGAGCCCTGCAGTGCATAGGTGAAGAAAGAAAGATTGTCAGTCACCCCACATATGTGCCATTCACCATACTCAATTTCACATGATACATCATTACGAGACACAAGTACTTGATGTGTGTGCCGTTCGGTTTGGACATATATGGCACCTACATGGCCATCATCTAACATCTCAGTTCAACATGTGTTGACAACAGGTTCCAGGTTGTGCTATGGGAAACCATTAGGCTGTGTCACAGTACCCATTTACTGCTGTCACGTTCCACACACACACCACAGTGACATGTCTGGACAGATGTGCCACAGGCACCACAGCTCATTGACAGGTAGATTCCCAGTGACCCTGTCTTGCCACATGGATACTGGCATGACATGGCGTATCATGTACACGTCAGAAAAACAAACATGACTCCCACAGGTAGTGGCCCCTGTTGCCTCTGCAGGACAGACATGGACGTCTGTGACACACACACGCACAACATCAAAGTCCATGCACAAACAACGTTGATGTGGAGACTGTCTCCCATTGTGCACATGGAATCAGAGACATCGGAAACACAACATGCACACAGACTGTGGAGGGCCATCACTATTGTGGCAATGGGTCACCCTGTGATGTACATGCCTTCCCACATGGGACCCTGGGGGTATGTGACATGTCATACACATACACAATCTGAAAATGTGACCATGCCACATGCTCCGAAATGAACAGTTGCACATCACAGTGGTCATGTGCACAACACACAAAGGATCCTGTCCCCAGGAACACGTGCACAGCCTGGGTGTGGCTGCCCCCAAGTGCCACCCCAAAAACCACATGTTTACCCCCATACACAGAAAAGGTAATGCAGCCTTACATGCCTTAGGATACAGTGTGGACTGGGTGTGGTGTTGTAGGTGTGCCCCTGAGTCCCTGGCAAGTATATGTGGCTGGCATACGTTCACCAGTGACAAGCATGGTGACATATGCGAGTGACCTGTACAGGGACGCGTTTTACAGCAATGGACCGATCGGTGTGCCCGCACGGCCCATTGCATCAGTTGTGAACGGGTACGCGTTGTATCCCGGAATACGCGTTGTACAGCAATGGACCGATCGGTGTGCCCGCACGGCCCATTGCATCTGTTGTGAGCGGGCACGTGTTGTATCCCGGAATACGCGTTGTACAGCAATGGACCGATCGGTGTGCCCGCACGGCCCATTGCATCTGTAGTGAACGGGTACGCGTTGTACAGCAATGGACCGATCGGTGTGCCCGCACGGCCCATTGCATCTGTAGTGAGCGTTGTATCCCGGAATACGCGTTGTACAGCAATGGACAGATCGGTGCGCACGCATTGGCTGGGGCCTGGCATGGCAACGGACGCGTTTTCGAAGCTTCAACGAGTCTGATGCAGTGAATTCAGTTGGCCAGCCACAACAATGTTGCAAATTCATGGGTGTCATGAAGTTTAACTTTTGAAGGATGCTGTGGGCGTGTATTAGTGGTGCAATTCCATGGATTGGCCAGATTCAGAAGATGCAAATGACTTGGACCTATCACTTTGGACACATGGGACAGTATCTGCCTCTGCAGCACACATATAATGCTGGCTGTTCCCCTGAGGGCTCACTTGCCTGCACTACATGCTCCAGGATGACATCTGCCACCAACACTGCTGCTGTCTCTGCATCCTCTGGCTACTGCAATGGCACGTACTGTGGAGAGAGCCCCAGCCTTCAGCCTTGAGGAGAACCAGGCCCTGCTGGACAGCCTCCTTCCACAGTACAGCAAGCTGTATGGGACACCAGGGGAGCAGGTGAGTGTGCTGTCCACTGCCTTACTAATTGTGCATGTTGTCTGACTAGCAAGACTTACAGTGTGCACACCACTGGCTAGCATGCTCACTGAGTAGTTCTCACCCCCCAAAGTGTGTAGTCACATGCACTGAACAGGTACAGTGCAGTAACAGTGCATTCCAACAAGGTTTACTTCCCATGCAATGATACCATGTAGTAACTGCTGGCAAACTGTTCATAGCCATCGTTGCACTGCCTGTGTACATCATATGCCCCTATGATTGAGACATGTATATCCAACTGTGTGATGCACGTATATGTTGCATGTGTAATAATGGCCTTTTCACTTTGTCATCCTCACAGGTTGATGCCCACCATAAGCAGGAAATCTGGCTGACCATCGCCCGGGCAGTAAGATCCGTGGGGGTATACAAGCGCCGGATCCGCAACTGCCAGAAGAGGTGGCAGGACCTTCGTGGCTGGACCCGGAGGATCGCAAGGGTCCAGCTGAAGCTGTCGCCTCCTCGCAGGAGGGGTGGACACCGGACCCTGACCCCCCACATGCTCCGGATCCTGGCGGTGGTCTTCCCTGACCTGGATGGGCAGCTGAAGGCCAGACAGCAGCAAGGAGGGGGTGAGCCCATGACTGCACTGTGAACTTTGTCTGACAGAGTGGAGAGGTGTGGTGCAGCGGCCAGGGCAGCTGACTTCGGAGCACAGGGTTCACGGTTCGATCCCCGGCTCCGGCGGCAGCTCAGCTCAGCACCATGTGACTCTGGGCAATAGCTCACTTAATTTCCACTCCGGCCCCCAGCGCCTTGAGACCCGTAAGGGTGAGTAGCTGCGCTATATAAAAAAACGGACTTACATGCTATGTGCCCTCCTCTGGCCTGGTTAAACTTCCACAGTACATCAGTCTTGTGGTCCAGGTCCCATGTCCCTCAATTGTGACATGCCCACTCCTCATCTGATACGCAGGTTTGGTCCTTACAGTCAGGAAATTGTGTCACTTGGGTACTGTGTCCTTGCATTTTGCTTCGCTCAAGGTGGGGGACAGCATTTGTTCCCGTGACTTTGTGGTGTGCTTCATGGGTGGGTCAATTGCTCACACAATGCCTAAGTCCTGACATGTAATCTGGGTGTAACTTTGATATGTGGTCCACTTGCTGATCTGAATCACCACATGTCCCTGGGGTATTTGGCACACCCCCATGCTGCTGGTGGGAACAATGTTTGGGCCTCAGGAGTATGTATATCAAGTGTGTCACACATGCTTAGCCACCTGCCTACTGTCCAGGGCTCATCCCTCTTTCAGGTGGAGCAGGACAGTCATGCCTACTCCAGGGCATACAATACACTCTGTACTCCCACTCCCGTGTATCAGCTGACATGTTGTGATCAGTGAAATGTTCCCTCAGGTGTCTGCCTCTGTGTCATTGTGCTGTGGCTTCGTTGTCAGGACTACTGGGATGTTTATCGGTTAGGGCTCAGCATGCCATCTGAGATGTGACCATGAGAGACGATACTTCTGTGACTTATAGGTGTTTGATCACTTGACTGTGCACACAGGTGAATGCGACTGTGAATTTCAGGCAGCTGTTTTTCATTCACAGCAGACTGTGAGGTGTTCAGGTTCAGAGAGTTGTGTTTCATGTCTCCCATATGTCCAATTGGTATGACGTGGACAAATAAGAGTTCAGATGATGTGGTTTGTGGGGGATGGACATGTGCACTTGTCAGCTACATAACTTGCATTCCCCATGTCCTAGGATTGTGACACAGTGCAGACTGTTGTTGGCTGGCTGCCATGCCCATGTGACTGGAGACAGTGATGTATGACTTTGCAGGCATGCCTGTGCCATGGCATTAAACTTCCTAAGAGTGATCCTGCAGGGGAGTGACATGTGCAACATGCACCCCATTGTGGCATTGACTATCCGGACATGGGTGCATCATGGTGTCTGGTGCTGGTATGCATCACATGCATTTCTAATTAGACTCTGGCCATCCCTTTATCCGGACACCTGTACTGACTCAGTGGCAAGAGATGTGATGTGTGCATGTTCACATACTTCACCGTGTTCTCTGCAATGTCCAACAAGTGTATAGGTGGTGCATGTGTCCACACTGGGGTATTACAATCAGACAGGCACCAGACAGATGGGTGCAAGGGCAGGAGGGGTGTGAGTTCCATGGTTGACCATCAGACTGACAATTGGCTTCTCCTAATCTGTGTGAGGACTTTTGGCAATGTTCAACTAAGGATGCCAGGGCTTGCTCTGTAATGTGCTGTACTTACTGTGGTGTGTGCGGTCAGTGCAGGTGACTGATGTTTGTCTGTTTTCCTAATTGTTTGCAGATACATCCACGACCACAGGAGGGGACAGCTCCACGGACCAGGATGAGCTGCAGAGCCAGACTGGGTCAGCAGCCGACGAGTGGTCGGAGGGACCCAGTGGCACAGAGGGCGAGGGGAGCCACACCGAGGAGTCCTCAGCACCATCCACCTCAGCTGAGGACCACAGCAGCTCGGAGGATGACTCCCTTGTGGAGGCGGGTGTCAGCAGCCACCACACCCCAGCTAGTCTGTCTGGCCCAGCCACCACCACCACCACCGCCCTCCCATTGGCTCCCATTCCAGAGGTCCGTGGAGGCTCCCGTGTTCGGGAGCGTGTCTCCTTCATGCCAGGCACCGCACCCCCTGCCCCTGTGTCCCCTGCTGCCCTGAGTGAGGAGTCTGTGTACCTACTTCGGCAGCTCCATGTAGGGCAGACAGCAATGCTGAGTGTCCTCCATGCACACACCACTCTGTTGACACAGCTGGTGTCATTCATGGAGAGCATCTCGACGGGTATGTCTCCCCTACAGAGGAGCAATAAGTCCATGGACTCCTCCCTGACGGCAGCAGTGTCCCTCCTCCAACAGTCCCTCACCCCTCCTACCTCTGCCCCATCCACACTTCCTGGCACCCTACCTGTCCCAAGCACATGCACACCTGCACGATCACCCAAACACACAGACACGAGCAGCACAGAAACACCCAAAACAAAGGCAAGACGTGCACACAAGCATCCTCAGGGGACTGATACCACACCCACAGGGGATGGGGAACAGACACACACACAGGCATCCACAGTCACTCCGCAGTCCTCCAAATCCTCTCCCTCCAAGACCCCTTCCCTTGCCTCACCTGCAACCCCACCTACACAGCAGCTCTTCCTCTGTGACCTCGGCCTCTTCCCCTCCGATCCCACTGATCCAGCATACAGGGGGAAGAGGAAGTCCACCCACACAGAGGGGAGTGCCCCTCTCCCCCGGACACCCTCCCCCAGGTGCAGACAGATGGGGGCCCCACCGCAAGTTCCCCCGGTCCCGGAAGAGCAAGACCCCGCCACCGCCCTGCAAGTCAAGCACACAGTCTCCTTCCTCCATCCCTCAGGCCCCCACAACACAGGTTCTCCCACCACACCCTGCCCCAGGTTCCCCCACCCACAGATACACCATCCCCAAAATGATCCGGCCTTCTCCACCTACCACTTGCTCTTCCAGCACCACACCCCCCGCTGCACATGTTAGTGCCACTGGTTTGGAGACCGTGTCCTCCCCCTCTGTCCTGCCCACCTTACCTGAACCCCATTCTACTCCCCTGCAGATGGGCACTGCAGTGGAGTCCACTACCACCCCGTCTGACTTGGGCACTGCAGTGGGGAACCTGTCCTCTCCATCTGGCCAGCCCACTGGAGTTGTGCCGGCACCCACACCATCTGACTCATGCCCCCCAGTTGTGCCGGCACACACCATGTCAGACACCTCCACTGCAGTTGTCAGTGACTCTCCAGCACCAGCCACCCCTTCCCTGCCTCCTTCTGGTGAGCCCTGATCCTGTCCCTGCGGTGCCTGGCCTGCCCCCCATATGCCCCTCCGAGGGGAATGTCCCTGGTCCCTAGCAGTGCAGGCAAGCAAAGGGTGACATCTGCCACTGTCACCCTGTTTGGACTTTATTCATGGACTGGCCATTGGCCTTTGTGTTTTTTCTGGACTTTAATTTTCCACATAACATTTGCTGAATAAAGCTACTTTCAGTTCTCTAGTGGTTTTGCTTCAGATGTACATGATGTTGATGATGCTAACCATGCCCTTGCTGCAGTGATGTTGATTTTTGATGTCAGGTAAATGAAGTGTTACTGTGCAGGACCCCATGTGGTCCAGGGGGAATGTGCCCTATCCTGGTGTGTAGCCATGTCATCCTTTGCAGCAATATGAGGGTGTCATGTTTTCCATATTTGCAAATGGGATTCCCTACCTGTTTTTTTCAATATCACATCTGTGGCTTACACCCCTGCACATCAGATGTGCTTGCCATTGTTCAATTGGTCTATTTCCCTGACCGTGTGACCATCTCCACAGGACATGCATGTTTGGGCATCAATGGGGAAGGACTCATCTGTGGTATCAGTGCAACTTGCTATACATGTGTATTTGATCGGTGCAGATGATTTGGGTGACAATGCCATGACAAGGCTGATGTGACGTGAGCCTTCATTTTGTGCTAATTGTTGACTGAGTGACCAAGTGTTCTGCTGACATGATAGCGCCCTGCAGAGACAACGTATGGCACAGCTTTTTTTACACAGGAGTGGAGTGCCCTCATGGCAGTGTGTAATTCCGTGACATTGCCTGAGCCCAAGGCGTGTGTTGTGTGAGCCTGTCTGTGTGTGTTCACTTCCATTTTGCTACACAGGCTGGGGGCCCTAGTGATGTTCCTGTTTGTGATGCTTGCTGAGTTGAGCAATGTTCCCCCCAAATCTTCTCCCTGGATGCTCTGTGATGTGTGTGCATGGCACATTACTGGTGATCAGGGTGTCATCCATAGGTGTGTTTGCTGTCAGGGCTGAGTTTGTGGGCAAACGCAGATGAGACACAGTGAGGATTCCCCTTGGCACTTGTTGGTTACACAAGTCATGTAATTTACAGTTTGTGTTAGCTTCCAGTGATTGTGACACGTTGTGTGTGTGACTGCTGCCACTCCTCAGGGTCAGAGCTGCAATGTTGGAAGTTGTCTATGTGTGTTGTTTGTGGGTGAGCTTGCCTTCTTCATTGGTGTGTGACTGTGTCCGGGATCCCATTGGTTGGTGTGGATTTGACGTCATGCCCATGTACAGCGTACTGTGCAGTGTGTGAGACATTCACAAGTCTTGTTGACTGGCCATGTGTGATGGGTATCTCCGCCTTAGTTCCCCCCACCACCCCTGGGATTGTCATGGGTGCATGTGCAATGTCACCAGTCCATGTGAGCTTCACTGCTGCACATTGGTGGAGATCAAGGTGTGTGGTGTTGAGTGTGTGCAAATGAGAGTTGTTGCACGGCTAGACCCCTACCTCCATGTTGGCCTTGGCTGACAGGCCGTGCTGTTTTATTTGTGCTTGTGTAGGTGTGATGGTAGTTAGTTGCTCAGGACACATGAGTGTGGTTCACAGTGTGTACGACATCTACCTTTGTCATCACAGTGGGATTATCATGCAGGCCAGTGTCACCACAATGTGGGGTCCCTGGGGGTAGTGCTGTGGTGGGTCTGTCTCTTGCTGTGTTAGTTGCTGTTCCTACAAGCTTGTGTCACATTTGTAATTTGGGCTCCCTCATCTAACAATGCCTGATTGCCCACATAGGGGAATCCAATCCATGAGTTACTTTTGTGTGGCACTGTGTTGACATCTGTGTAATAGGGATTCAGGCCTCCTCGTGTGTTGTGTGTTTGCCTGGGGACACTGGCACACCACTCCCCTCACCTGTTGTGTTTGATATGCAGTGTGAGTCTGCCTGTTTGTGTTTGTGCATTTGCACCCCTGCATTGGCATATCTTTGTGTGCCATTGGCTGTATGTTGTTTGGTGGGTTTCCCCTGCTGTCCCTGGGACTCCTAGGTCATCAGTCAGCACAATGATCATGGTTTGTATGTCCCATTAGTGCCATGGTATGGTATTTGTTCACCTGACATCTACAGTCTCCACAGGATATCTACATTTGTGTGTCCATTGGTGCAGATATGTGGATCTGCATTATGATGGTCACTTCTGTCATTGTGTTATTTGTGAATGTTGACAATGTGAGCCCCCATGGGTGATGTTTGTCTGCACATGGCCAAAGCGATGTTTCATTGGCACTGCACTGTTTGCCTCACCCAATTTATGTTGCTATGGGACACAAGCACTACTATGCCACTGATGTGTTTGTTGTTGTGTGACCAGGAATAGTCCATGCAGTTTGGCATTTGCAGCTTTTACCATGACTACACTTACATTTTGGTCACTGTGGTGATGGGGCTTTAGGCCCCATTGCCACAATGTTCAAAATGTGCTTCAGCTATGGACCCCACACTTACATTTTGGTCACTGTGATGATGGGGCTTTAGGCCCCATTGCCACACTGTTCAAAATGTGCTTCAGCTATGGACCCCACACTTACTCTTGGTCACTGTGATGATGGGGCTTTAGGCCCCATTGCCACAATGTTCAAAATGTGCTTCAGCTATGGACCCCACACTTACCTTTTGGTCACTGTGATGATGGGGCTTTAGGCCCCATTGCCACAATGTTCAAAATGTGCTTCAGCTATGGACCCCACACTTACCTTTTGGTCACTGTGATGATGGGGTGTTCGACCCCATTGCCACAGTGGTCATGGTCGGCTTGCATTGTGGAGGCCACACACATTTATGTGTGACACATGTGATAGGGGGTCACATTGTATGTTCAATGTCATGTTCAGTGTTGTAGGCATTTGACACAGACTACACACGCTTGTCATGGTGTTGGGGGGGATGTAATTTTCAGACATTCCTTATGTTGGAGTATGCTGGTTGTGTCATGCATTACCTGTCCTATGAGTAGGGGTTGTGTGGGTGGTAGGCATCCATCGCCTTATGAGTGGGGGTGGTGTTAGTGGTAGGCATCCATCCCTCTATGAGTGGGGATGGTAGTAGTGACAGGCATCCAGCCCCCCATGAGTAGGGGTGGTGGTAGTGACAGGCATCCAGCCCCCCATGAGTAGGGGTGGTGGTAGTGGCAGGCATCTAGCCCCCCATGAGTAGGGGTGGTGTTAGTGGTAGGCATCCATCCCCCTATGAGTGGGGATGGTAGTAGTGACAGGCATCCAGGCCCCCCTGAGTAGGGGTGGTGGTAGTGGCAGGCATCCAGCCCCCCATGAGTAGGGGTGGTGATAGTGGTAGGCATCCATCCTCCTATGAGTAGGGGTGGTGGTAGTGGCAGGCATCCAGGCCCCCCTGAGTAGGGGTGGTGGTGGTGGTGGTAGGCATCCAGCCCCCCATGAGTGGGGATGGTAGTAGTGACAGGCATCCAGGCCCCCCTGAGTAGGGGTGGTGGTAGTGGTAGGCATCCATCCCCCTATGAGTGGGGGTGGTGTTAGTGGTAGGCATCCATCCCCCTATGAGTGGGGATGGTAGTAGTGACAGGCATCCAGCCCCCCATGAGTAGGGGTGGTGGTAGTGACAGGCATCCAGCCCCCCATGAGTAGGGGTGGTGGTAGTGGCAGGCATCTAGCCCCCCATGAGTAGGGGTGGTGTTAGTGCTAGGCATTCATCCCCCTATGAGTGGGGGTGGTAGTAGTGACAGGCATCCAGGCCCCCCTGAGTAGGGGTGGTGGTAGTGGCAGGCATCCAGCCCCCCATGAGTAGGGGTGGTGGTAGTGGTAGGCATCCATCCCCCTATGAGTGGGGATGGTAGTAGTGACAGGCATCCAGGCCCCCCTGAGTAGGGGTGATGGTGGTGGTAGGCATCCAGCCCCCCATGAGTGGGGATGGTAGTAGTGACAGGCATCCAGGCCCCCCTGAGTAGGAGTGGTGGTAGTGGCAGGCATCCATCCCCCCATGATTAGGGGTGGTGGTGGTGGTAGGCATCCATCCCCATATGAGTGGGGATGGTAGTAGTGACAGGCATCCAGGCCCCCCTGAGTAGGGGTGGTGGTAGGCATCCAACCCCCTATGAGTGGGGATGGTAGTAGTGACAGGCATCCAGGTGCCCTGAGTAGGGGTGGTGGTGGTGGTAGGCATCCATCCCCCTATGAGTGGGGATGGTAGTAGTGACAGGCATCCAGCCCCCCATGAGTAGGGTTGGTGGTAGTGACAGGCATCCAGCCCCCCATGAGTAGGGGTGGTGGTAGTGACAGGCATCTAGCCCCCCATGAGTAGGGGTGGTGTTAGTGGTAGGCATCCATCCCCCTATGAGTGGGGATGGTAGTAGTGACAGGCATCCAGGCCCCCCTGAGTAGGGGTGGTGGTAGTGGCAGGCATCCAGCCCCCCATGAGTATGGGTGGTGGTAGTGGTAGGCATCCATCCCCCTATGAGTGGGGATGGTAGTAGTGACAGGCATCCAGGCCCCCCTGAGTAGGGGTGGTGGTAGTGGCAGGCATCCAGTCCCCCCTGAGTAGGGGTGGTGGTGGTGGTAGGCATCCAGCCCCCCATGAGTGGGGATGGTAGTAGTGACAGGCATCCAGGCCCCCTGAGTAGGGGTGGTGGTAGTGGTAGGCATCCATCCCCCTATGAGTGGGGGTGGTGTTAGTGGTAGGCATCCATCCCCCTATGAGTGGGGATGGTAGTAGTGACAGGCATCCAGCCCCCATGAGTAGGGGTGGTGGTAGTGACAGGCATCCAGCCCCCATGAGTAGGGGTGGTGGTAGTGGCAGGCATCTAGCCCCCCATGAGTAGGGGTGGTGTTAGTGGTAGGCATCCATCCCCTATGAGTGGGGATGGTAGTAGTGACAGGCATCCAGGCCCCCTGAGTAGGGGTGGTGGTAGTGGCAGGCATCCATCCCCCATGAGTAGGGGTGGTGGTAGGCATCCATCCCCCTATGAGTGGGGATAGTAGTAGTGACAGGCATCCAGGCCCCCCTGAATAGGGGTGGTGGTAGTGGTAGGCATCCATCCCCCTATGAGTGGGGATGGTAGTAGTGACAGGCATCCAGGCCCCCCTGAGTAGGGGTGGTGGTGGTGGTAGGCATCCATCCCCCTATGAGTGGGGATGGTAGTAGTGACAGGCATCCAGCCCCCCCTGAGTAGGGGTGGTGGTAGTGACAGGCATCCAGCCCCCCATGAGTAGGGGTGGTGGTAGTGGCAGGCATCTAGCCCCCCATGAGTAGGGGTGGTGTTAGTGGTAGGCATCCATCCCCCTATGAGTGGGGATGGTAGTAGTGACAGGCATCCAGGCCCCCCTGAGTAGGGGTGGTGGTAGTGGCAGGCATCCATCCCCCTATGGGTGTGTATGGCATTGGTGATGGCCATCCCGCCCCTATGGTTCTGCTGTTGCTAGTGTATGTCATTTGTGGATCCCTATGTGTGTGTGACATATTTCGGGTACGTGTCGTTTGTTTGTGTTGGTGTTTGACTTACCGTCTGCGCCGTACGCGTCCGTGCCGGTCCCAGTAATAGATGTAGAGTATTGGTAGGACCTGCGTGATTGGATTCATGCTTGGGTCGTCTCGTTCGGGTTTCTCGTGTCTTCGACTCGTACTCGTCTCTGGCTTGTTCGTCTCGTAGCCGTGGATCGTCTTGTGGCGCGAAACGGAGCTTATGTACGGCTCTCCCGGATGCTCAAACGTGCCGGACGTAGCGACGGGTTCGGCGCGTACGGAAGGCGCATCGTACTAGTCCGGCCGGAAGGTGCTGTGTATTTGCTTCCGTGCGACTCGAATCGGCGTTTACGGATCCGGCTCGGGCGGGGAACAGGAGCTGAAATGGGTAAGTACGGCTCGCTCGGAATCTGGGCTGTTATGTGCATCGTACTTGTTCGTTCGGACGAGTGTTCGAATCGGTCGGGAAACACGTGTTCGGCTGGTTTTTTTTCCGGACGAATACTGTTAGGTGCGCTTCCGGCCGAGATCGGAATCGACCCCTTGGTGTCTGCCGGCTAGGAATTCGGCGAATCTGGGAGAAGTGGTGAATTCACAGGCAGTGCGAAAATTCACAGGCAGTGCGAAAATTTGAGGATTCCGAAAAAAAAAAAAAAAAGAGAGGGAAGATGGGGAGACACTTGAAGCAAGTTAACGTGGTAGCTAGGGTGGATCCAGCGACCGGAATGAAGGCTAAAAGCGCCTAGCGCAAGCGAAGGGGCTTCATCAGTAGTTAAAGCCGTAGGCGCTTCAAACCGGTCTGAACTAAATTCTAGCTCAGAGAGCTCTACAGAAGAACAGTCTGAGCCACAACCTGAGGCACTATCGGTCCAGCCCTTAATGCAAGGGTGTGACTCCACCCCTGCAACCATTGAAATCTGCGAGGCCACGAAGGAACTGACTAGCGAGTCCATGCCAGGACGTAATAAGGTAGAATCAAAGAACTGTAAGGACTTTCCTTTGTTTTTTTGGAGTCCTAACTTTACTACTTCTAAACTGAGAAAAATCCTAACTTTAAGACTTTCGGTATTCACAGAAGGCATTTAGGAGTCCTAAAGTTAGGAGTCCTAACTTTACTACTCCTAAACTGAGAAAAATCCTAACTTTAAGACTTTCGGTATTCACAGAAGGCGTTTAGGAGTCCTAAAGTTAGGAGTCCTAACTTTACTACTCCTAAACTGAGAAAAATCCTAACTTTAAGATTTTCGGTATTCACAGAAGGCGTTTAGGAGTCCTAAAGTTAGGACTACTAACTTCTGTGAATACCGAAATGAGTAAGTTCATTCTGTGAATACCAAAATGAGTAAGTGTATTCTGTGAATACCAAAAAGTACTAACTTTACGTTTTTGACGTAAGTTAGTTCTGTGAATCAGGCCCCTTGTGGATTTCTGCTGATTCTGGGAGTTTGTGGTTTGTCTGGCATTGTGGGTAAGAAAGTTTATTGTGATCGGCCCAAAACATACCACCTTGGACTCCCCTGGTTGTCTAGTTTTTGGAAATGTCCTGGTTTTGTAGGATTCCCTAGTAGCAGCTGACCAGAGGTCAAAAAGTGCAGCTATTCAGCATAGAAGAAGGATGATATTGGGACTTAGCCCAACTCTCACACACATATGTATAAAAAATAGTATTCAAAATAAAAATGTCCCTTCTTGCCAAAACTATGGGGATGCTTTAGACCCCGGGGGGGGGCAGAAAGACTATTGGAGTCATTGAAGGTGGATGCTAGTCCCGGTGTGAGGGCGAGTGGTTAGGCCACCCCCACTTCTTGTAGCAATAAAAAAAACTCCCTGGTGTCTAGTGGGCTTGTACATCTTGATGCCATTTCAAGCTCTTTTACTCACAATGTACTGCCTAAACAGCAGCTGTCCTTTGTAAAGGATCAAGGACTCATCAATGGGTATATTCTTTCCAGGAGTATAAATCTCTGGAAACCTGGCAGACAAATGTTCCACAACAGGCTGAATTTTGAACAAACTGTCATGGTCTGGATGATCCAGGGGCCAAGGCAGCAGAATTGTCATTGAAATGCAGCATTCGCTGCAATAGCAAAAAACAATCTCTGCTCATGTACAGTGTGAAGATGGGAGTTAACCAAACCGTGCGAGTAGACCAGTAGCACTGCACAGTTGGTTTTTGCCCTAACCCCATTCTGAGGTAATGCCCAAAAATAACTTCAACTCCTAAAGTGAAGTGGAAGTCCACTGGAGTGCCCTAGAATGGAGCCCTAGAGTGTCTCCATCCTCCCTCAGAAATTGTTTGGCATGCATATTTTTTTGCTGCACAATTTGCTCAAGGAAGTCAACATCCAAAAGAGATGGAGATAGTCAATTGACAAAAAATTTCCCCAACCGACTTTACATCCCACGTCGCCAGTGAAAGGCAGAAAAATGGATGGAACTAAATTGGGGGGCTGCCAAGAGAGCATTCCATCTGTGCTTGTCGCCACACATGTCTGCTCTCTGAGTTGATCTAACCTCCTACGGTTGGTCCACTGCAGAGACTTTGCTCGCGAAGGGACAGCACGACTGCTATCCTCATGTCCCTCAAAATCGCTGGAAAATGCGTTGGTGGATGGAATGCCACACACTGAAAAATCACTTCCAAATTCTGCTCCATTTTCCTCTCCCTTAGTTGCGGTCTCAGTATCTGCTGTCTCAGTCTCTGATCCTACCTCAGATCTGTCCTCCATAACCTGAGTTATGGCCTAGGCGGCAGTCATCCACCGAGACGCCATCTCTGCTGGCTATAATCTTCCTTCTAAAACTCTGTCCTACATAGAAGGCAGATGTATTATCCTAAATCGTTTATGAATTTTGATAGCCCAGCACCACAATTCAGTCAGTGTATAAGACTTCATTTATGACATTTTAATGCAGATTTTATATATAGTTCAAAGAATCCATCAAGTTTGATTAGAAGAGACTTCTTTATTCACATTCTTCATCTTTTATTATTTTTTTTAAAAAATCTCTTGTTCACTTCGAATGTAGCCAATGCATTTTGTCACTATGGACTTCTTTAGGGCATTAGTATGGATCCTTCTTAGTAAGACAATGTGAAATCATGATGAAAATGATTGTACAGCCATTTTCTCCGGAGTCAGTTTTTCATTGAATCTTCTGGAATTAAATGTGAAAATGCCATTCAATGTGACAAGTCCTGTGGCTGGAGGGTTCCAGCATAAATTAGTAATTTGATTGATCGTGGTGACAACTCTTAATAGTGATTTCCTATTCTTGAAGATTGAGATTTTGTGAATCTTGTGAGTCTATTAACTCACAAACAGGAAGCTAATCCTGCTGTGTGTTCCCAGCAAACTTTCTGTAATGGCATGTTCACAGTTAATTCCAGAGGATTCAATAAAAAACTAACTCTGGAGAAAATCGATCCTCTATTATTCAAAATCAGTCAGTGGGCATGTGCATCTGTGAAATGTGTGCAACAGTAAATAAACAACAATTAACTTTTTGTGAATATACAGGTTCTCCAAAGGCACAAAAAAAGACAAGAAAAGACACAGTATTACTTCACTTTGCAACAAAACCGATTCCATAGCATACCTTTGTCATGGCTCATGCAAAACATGATTGTTGGGGGATATTCCGGGGGCACTGCCAGTATAAAAGTCATTTCCAGAAGCTACAAATCTACCTTTGAACTCAAGAAGCACACATTGACTTGGTAGCCCCTGAAACTTTGTGCACAGGTATGCTCCTTGTGAAACTCGCATTGGTATCACCAAAGTCACTGGAATTATGCATAAGAGCATCAAATTATCAGACAGCATTGACTAAATTATGCAGCATAATGCATCACTTTTTACAGTATTACTTCATTATTTTTTTATATATAAACTTGGAAACATGTTAATATTATCGGGCTAAACATTTCCACTCATTAGTACAAGTTTAGCAATCAAATGCAGCAATAAGCAACTGAAAAATGACCAGTCAACTTTTGTGCAGTCCTTTTCACTGCATGAACACATATATACTGCATAAGGAATAGATTTGCGAGAGGCATCATTGGAAAGGGGAGATTCCCACCTTTCCAGTGATGCCTTCCACAAACATGTGGCGGAATCTGAAGGGGAGAAAGCCCCACCGGACGTGGGAGAAGTTTTTTTACCTGCTTCTTTTCCGCTCCAGGTGGGGGTTTGTGATATCAGAGCATCTCATGGCTTGCGGACGTGATAGATGGGTGGGAGGGGTGGCGGGGGCTGATGCAGAAGTGATTCTGCTTCTCTCTCGCACTTTTAAAAAAGGAATCCTCTGGTGTATGCACAGGAGCATCCTTTTCTGCTGTCCCCGTGTCAGCCAAATGCTGACAAACGCAATGGGGAGTGAGTGCGGGAGTCGGTCATTGGCTGACACCCACACCTAAAGGGTTAAAGAAAATATATTTTTTCATGATTTGTTAATCTTAATACATTTTTTATTGATAATTAATTATGTATATCTTTAAATATTTGTTTATTATTTAAATGATGTGTTTTATTTATAATTTTTTGTTGCATGTTTTTAATGTGTACACACATGAAATAAATGTTTTTTATTTTTATGTTTTTTAAATTTAATTAACTCTCACTACTCCCTTTATGTGGTCAGGCTCACCACCGGGTTGGCTGTGCTTGCATTGTGACTTCCATACCTGTGTATTCACTCAATCTGTGTTGGGATGAGCCTATTTGCCTAGGACTGGCCACTTCCTTTTACTTTTAATACTTTGTCCCAATTTCCTTTGCAGGTTTACGATTAGCAATCATGGATTTACCTGTAGCCTCTGATAAGCTACTGGATTCCTTTCACACTGGAAGTGAAGCCACCTAGTTCTACTTCACAGTAATGATTTTGACTGCAGTCTGTGGCATATTTTCAATGTTTATATGTGTTGTACTCCTTTTCCTAAACTGTGCATATACTATAGGCAACTCTGATGGCCATTACTGACCTCCTGTTTACTCCTAGAAGTTCCATTTTCCCTACCTCAGTAGGTTGTGTAAGTCCAACAGAAGTGTGGCCTTAAACATGCATGATTTCACTGGCACAGGTCTTCACTTACACCTTAAACTTTCTTTTTTCTATCTTCATCAAAGTGTACTTTCCTTTCACAGGTATTGACTACCCCTTTTCAAAGGCTAAGGTAACATTACCTACAGTTGACCATTTGACTGTTGGTTCCACTTGATTATATTATAATTATTTTATAGTGACATAGCCAGTTTTTGTGCTCAGTATCAATACTTGTCCTGATGATTACATCAGAAACCATTTGAGAATAGAATTGGAACATGGCACCAAGAGGGGATTGCAAACTTCCCAGGTGATTACTCTCCCTAAACACATCTTAATTCAAGGAGATCAGTCTACCATTTTTTAGTTTTGTTCTTTCATGTTTTCTAATTCACATCATGTTTGGCTTGTTTGGAATGATTTTGTGATGCTGCTAAGTATCGAACATGACTATTGCCCTCTTAGAGAATATCAGAAAGCTATAACCCTCTACTCTGGATCCAACTGTAGTGATGGATTTTTTTTCAATTCACCGCATTCACAACCAACCACACATTGCTGGAACATGTAGGCCAACTGTGGACATGGGAAATGGCGAATGAGATAAGAAGGAAAACAGAGACACTGCGGGCCTATTGAGAAACTGCACTTTGTAGTATGCTTAGTAGTACTACTCATGTATTACAGAATGTTAGCCACAAACCTACGGGTTGTAGAACTCTGGGCCTGATTCACAGAACTAACTTACGTCAAAAACGTAAAGTTAGTACTTTTTGGTATTCACAGAATACACTTACTCATTTTGGTATTCACAGAATGAACTTACTCATTTCGGTATTCACAGAAGTTAGTAGTCCTAACGTTAGGACTCCTAAATGCCTTCTGTGAATACCGAAAGTCTTAAAGTTAGGATTTTTCTCAGTTTAGGAGTAGTAAAGTTAGGACTCCTAACTTTAGGACTCCTAAATGCCTTCTGTGAATACCGAAAGTCTTAAAGTTAGGATTTTTCTCAGTTTAGGAGTAGTAAAGTTAGGACTCCGAACTTTAGGACTCCTAAATGCCTTCTGTGAATACCGAAAGTCTTAAAGTTAGGATTTTTCTCAGTTTAGGAGTAGTAAAGTTAGGACTCTTAACTTTACTACTCCTAAACTGAGAAAAATCCTAACTTTAAGACTTTCGGTATTCACAGAAGGCATTTAGGAGTCCTAAAGTTAGGAGTCCTAACTTTACTACTCCTAAACTGAGAAAATCCTAACTTTAAGACTTTCGGTATTCACAGAAGGCATTTAGGAGTCCTAAAGTTAGGACTACTAACTTCTGTGAATACCGAAATGAGTAAGTTCATTCTGTGAATACCAAATGAGTAAGTGTATTCTGTGAATACCAAAAAGTACTAACTTTACGTTTTTGACGTAAGTTAGTTCTGTAAATCAGGCCCTCTGTCTCTACTATCTTTTTTGCCAAGGTCTCAGTCTCATTTAAGTGTGCAGGGATATATGCACAAGTAATTAAAGATTTTAGTATTAAATATGAGTGGAAACAAGGGGAGTTGCTGGAAAAAAGGAGAATACTTAGTACTAAATCAAAGGGAATTATGGAGAGGTGAGTAGAAGCTTAGGTAGGGGTAAGGAGAGGTTTAGGGGCAGGCATGCAACAGAAACAAACACACAAAGGTGTTAAGAGGAATGCTTGCAATTATTCTAACCCCTGGCAATTGCTCAGGATAGCATTGCAACCCATCTGTCACAACATACGTAGCATGTCCTCAGTGCTAAGGGACACTGTTTCAGGATATGCCTCACATGTTTATTGGCCGCATGTCTATTTAATATATTTGGGCCCCAATCCTCTGGTCATTCTTCGTATTTACATTTCATGCCTCCCAACGTTTTTGGTGCCTCACCTCTCAAGTTGCTAATAGGCCTCCTCCACTCTCTACTGGGAACAACCTAAAAACCTACCCGATTTGTCTCAAGTGCAAGGCCCAAATTCTCGCAAGATCTCGGGTCCACATGAGATTTGGTGGCCATCTCTGGCGCAGGTCTATAAATACCACACCCAGTTGGCAAGGCCTTGCTTAGCTTCAAGTGCTCCTGCCTGAGAAAACCTCCAACTCCAAAGCTCAGAAACTTACCTCGACTTTCTCCTTATCAACGGTACTGTTGTTCCTGTCCTACTCCTTCTCCTTTGCAATGCCTTCTGAGGTGATTTGGCTCCATCCAGCTGAGCTCCTGAAATGAAAAATACAACGTTAATGTGACATACAAGGTGTGAGTATGTGATAAAAGAAGATCAAGTAAACAGATTAGTGCACTATTCCTGAAATCCTAAGAACTATGGCCTACATTTACTAAGCATTTGCAGTGCAGCCCCGGACAAAATCATTTTTGGCATTTACTAAGCCATGCGAAGCCACTTTGGGTGGTTGAGTAAAAATGCAAAGTAACTCAACACAGTGCAATGTTGCATTGGTGGAGCATGGGCATTCCAATGCATCCACACATGTATTTTGACACTAATCCAAGTTTATAAAGACTTGTGAACCTGGGTTCGTGCCTAAATGCTGCCCCTACCCAACAGAGGCATAACGAGGAGAAATATCCTTATTTTTCCTTGCTTCTTTCTCTTTCCATGTGTGCTGCATTTTGCAGCACATATGAAAAGAGGAGTATGCCTCTAAGGATTGTTTTTGTGCAGGAAGGTGTCCCCTCCTTAACAAAAACAATCCTGTCCATAACGCAGGCACTCTTGGACTATGGTGCGAGGTTGCCTAGTTTGGCGCTAGGCAGCACACAGTGCACCAGTACAAGGAGAGAGCAAAAATGCTCCATATCTTTGCAAATATGGAGCATTTCTGCTCTCTCCCTTTCATGCAATTCAGCGAGTCAGTGGCAGCGCAAGCATTCCTTCCATCACCTTTTGTGTTTGATGTAAATGCAAATGCCCACCAACAAAAGAGTAAGCCCATTGCTATTCAAAAACTGCACTTCTAAAGTTACTACATTCAAGAAGGACCCATATCAGCATAAAATGCACTCCAACCCAGCCCTGGAGTAAGTCCAGCACCACACATGGGCACTCACAGGTACTGCAACACACTCACACAGACAGCTGTGGAGGCAGGGACTTAAAATAACACCCCATAGACAATAATGGTAGATAGTTAAAATTATTTTTTTATTTAAAGTTACATATCTGTATGTAGATTTTTCATTTTTTTAAATTAGGTTGAATTTAATATTATTTTTGTTAAATGCATGAATATTTAACTTTTCGTTTGAAGATAAATACAACTTTTAAATTTTAATCAAAAAAGTAATTACATAAATAAGTTTCAATAAAATGTTTTAAATACTAATTAAGCATAAAAATGCTAGTGATGGAGGACTTTGTTAAAATTATTTGAATTAATAACTATATTTTTTAATTAAAGTAGTATATTAGAGTCATTTACTTTTTTAAATTTAGTTTGGTGAGCAAATGTGATTTAACATTTTGCTTTTATTTTTTAATTCTAGATGATTAATAATTATTTTATGTCAATGTACTTTTTTATTTCACATTAAAATATCTTTAAAATGCTTCATCATTTTTAAATTTTACAATTTCCCCCCATACTTTACCAAAGGGAGATCCACACCCCAGTAGTGGAAACCTCTGCCTACGTGTGAAAATGTATGAATAGCAACTCTTCACTTGTAAATCCTGGTGTAGGAGGCCTCACTAGAGAGAGGAAACATATAGGTCTCTACCAAATTTATGCTCAGACATAGTGAATAGCAAAGTTACTTCTAGATCTAGTAGTAGTAAATTTACATGTGAGTAAATCTACTTATATACATTTACCTTTATGAATAGGTTCCTGAATGTCGTCACTTTGGCTTGTCACACTGCTGAGTACTATGGACTATGGATTTTTGTGGATATCTAACGACAAGAGGAACACAATAGGCCCAATTACGAGTCTGGCGGTCAGAGGACCGCTAGACTCACGGGGCATGGCGGTGGCAGCTCAGCCACCGCCGCACTGGCGGTCTGACCACCCCATTACTAGTTGAGCAGTGGGACCTCCCTGGGACCACCGCTGCCACCAGGGAACCGCCATTCCCTGGTGGTTTTGCAGCGGTCAGAGGCTGCAATATGCTTGACGGTACCGCAGCGGTCCCACCAAGCATATTACTAGTTTCCTCTCCGCCGGCAGTGTCATGTAAATCCAGTACTTGTAAATCCAGTACTTGTATAGCGCACAAATCACCCCCGAAGGGGTATCTCGGCGTGTGGCATTCCCATTGCAGTGCCTTTTGAAAGAGGCACCACTGAGGGACCGCCACACAGCCCACTTGCCAGACCACTTTAAAGTCGTTGTCTGGCGGGGGCGGCGAGTCTCGGCAGTCCAGGGAAGCGGCGGTGGTGTACTGCCCACTCCTGCACTGCCGAATCTAGTAGTCGGCCCCTTAGTGCCTGACCATTACAGAATATCATATATCTCCTTCAACTTCTAAACCTTTATAATATCTCTAGTTTTCAGTCTCTGTGCTGAAGTAGACACTGGAAGTGCTGAAATACAAGAACATAATGTATGTGTAACTAACTTTATACAACCTCAGTATAAACTCCCTCTTGCATTATTACGCCAACTGCCCTCAAATTGTGAGCACACACTCTCTTCTGATAAATATTCGAGGTAGGCTAGGGCAAAAGATAAAATGCAATAAACATTCAGCAATACATTGAATACCAATTCGTTTTTCCCCATACATCTCCACTTTCATAAACACATCATGTGTCTTGTGATAGTTAAAGAACTTGACATTAAAAAAATCTCTTCCAACGCTTTACATGGCTTTACTCCCTATTTTGTTTTTACGCGTCCAAGGAACATTTCGAACTTACCATGTTTTTATTGCATGAGATGTTTCCTTCCACAGCTGATGTTGGGACTTTTCATTGCACAGAACGATTGACTATTTTCTCTCTCACTCTTTGCCTCCCCCTATAGGAAATGGCAACAGTGCTGTGCACCCAGGGTGGCTTTCTTGAAAAGAAAGCTATGGCGGAACACAGAGGTCTGTTCCCGGTGTCACTTAGAAGACCTATTAGCTTTGCCATTGCTTTTATATTTTTGTTGCAGTTGCTCATCATGCATGCGTTTTAGCCAAAATGTAATTGCATCTTTTGTTTTGAAGAGACCTTTAAAAAAGTTCAGAAATCAATGAGTCTCGTGAAAATAAGAGAAGTAGAGGTATTTAAAAACGTCCATATTATAAGCAAAGGACGGGTGACCAAGACCAAACCTCTAATGAATGTAATAAATAACCACAAGCAGTTAATAGTCAGTGAAGAGTTAGGCTTTTGAAGAAGAAAATGTCACAGTAATTTAAAGCGCAGTTAATAGATTTAGAAAAACATTTATTGAAAGCTCTATCTATGCGGTTTTAAAATCTGCTTGATTACTAAAACTGAACAAGTGGGAACTTTATAATATATTCCGGGCAGCCAGGGAATTACTGGGAGCACTTCCATTTTGAGTTGCAAATAGAGAGCTCATTTTTATTATCATATTATGAACAGATGGAACGAATAGGCATCCCATGGGCAACTTCCTGCACTTGTTTAATGCTAATGTAACATCAAAACATTTTGAAATGTGCTTCACTATGGAATTCAGGTAGCTGCACACACATCACTACCAAGCTTACTGTCCTTCTATTAGTCATTCTAATATACATGTTGTATGTTATTAAATCTGTTTGTTAGATTTAAAATGAAACTATCATAAACACAGGAAATGCCACAGTACACCACTACTGTGAGTCAAAATATAACTGGAAGATTGACTAGGCCAGTAACATGAATTGAAGAATTAAAAAGTGGAAGGAAAGGAAGAAACTAGGTAGAAGGAGAAGGCTATCGAAGGCACAAAGCAAAGCAAACTCACAACTAAAATTATTTAACATGATATAATGCAAAATCTCGGGGATCCTTCCCTGTCTGCATAGAAAGTGTAGTGAGATGGGTCTTTCTCAGAAGATTTCTGATTCAAAGGAGAGGGCTCAACTAGTCCACATGTGCCAATGTGGCGGTGACAATAACTCACCTACTGCTTCCTGTCATGTCACCTCACACAACACTAAGGGCCTGATTACAACTTCGGCTGTGTGGCGCCGGGTCTGCGCTGCCGCTACACCGCCAAACCCGTGGTCAGACCACCTGCCAAATTAGGAGTTTCCTCCTGTCTGGCGGGCTAGTTTTTGACGTTCCCACAGCGGTGCACAAAAACAGTTCCTGCACGGCATGGACTGTAAAATCCATGCGGTGCAGGAACTGGTGTGCATGCACACAGGGGGCCCATGTTGTGCCCCCCTGTGTGCATCCACATGGCGTGAGTCACCAGGGGGCCCACCAGGGGCCCTGTTGGGCCCCCTTTGTTTCCTCTCGCCTATGGACCCGCCATGAAAACTATGGCAGTCCCACCAAGCATATTACTGGCTCCTGACCGCTGCAACACTGCCAGGGAATGGTGGTTCCCTGGCGGCTGCGGCAGGGCTGTGGCAGTCTGACCACCCAAATTATAATAGGGCGGTCGGAAGGCCGCAACTACTGCGCCCTTGCTAGTCTGGCAGTCCATGTACCCCCAGACTCGTAATCAAGGCCTAAATCAGATCACAAATTCCAATGTCTAATGTATAAGTGATGAGGAAGGTGGTGAAAATGTTTGAACCTCCCATTTTCCATAGTCAGTATTTCACTGGTGACTTAAGGTGGTTCATACAAACAATTTGTGAGATCTCGAAGCACCAAAAGTAAAATAGGTAACTCACAAATGACTGCAGATGTTATCATATCAGGTCAAATTACCTATTCGATTCAAATTCTATTATAGTCACCACCATCATTTCTGAGCTCCAGATTAACTGGTATTTTGCTTTGTGGGGCATGATTCAGTATCACTACTACAAAGGGCCAGGGAATCTTTTTAAGTTGCACAATATTAATTTGAAATTGTTAAAAAAATATTCTGCTTTTATTTTGCTATCAAAAATCATCAGTTAGAAATGGTGCTTGGCGTTTTCCCTCCATATTAGTATTGCTACTAGAGGTATTGTAGCAGTTGTAATTAAAAAGTAGGATGTGCTGGACATGTTCTTGAAGATATTGGTTCAGAACTCTTGCAAACGTAATGGTTTAAATGTTAGGTATTCATATTGTGTAAATTATTTCCTACAAAAATCCATACCTATGTGTATTCAGCCAAGCAAAACTGTATTGGCTTTAATAAACGAGATGTCAGGTCCAGCTGCCCTACCAGAACAGGTGTGTTCCTTTATTTGACTTGAGAATGCTCTAAGATTGCTACACTTTGTTCTAATGTTACTAACATATTAGATGCTTTTCTTCAGAGACTCCTAAATATTCAAGCAACTTAGGTATGATGAGAAACTGTATAAATGTATATACAAGTACCTGTTTGCCTTACTGGTTGAAAATCATATTTTGTAAATCACATTTCTACATCCAAATGTCTATATTGGGTGTTTACAACAAATTTACCCATTACTTTTAGAGAATTGTGCTCCAATTACCTTCTACTACAGAGTGAGTGTATGCAATTTGGTTATAATAGGGGATGGATGACTGCCCACCTCAGGGAATACTCACAACTCTTGTCAAAGTAGACCCTCAAAGTCACTAAATTACCAAAGCTCAACTCCCTGATAGCTATGGCACAGAGCAGACAGGCTTAACTTAGGGCAATGTGTAAAGCATTTATGCAGCACCAAAACAGTAGTAAAGTCAGAATGCAAAACAACAAAAATCCCAAAGCAAATTAGACAATAGAGCAAGATTTTATCAGCAAAATGATAACAAAATGGCCAAAATCCAATAAGGGGAACCGGAGATTTGAATTCTAAAAGTTTTAAGTAGAAATAGTTCTAAAAAGCATAACGTGCCAATATTAGTCAATGGTCACACCACACCAGGACCTAGGTGCAAATTGAGGCTATCTGCAATGCCCCGCAGGTCGGATAAACCAACCAGGTGCATCCTGGTCAAAGATTTTACCTTCTGACATAAGGGCTAATTTATTTCTTGGCAATTGGCTCGTCAATTCTTCATGAACAGAGGTTTCAATCCGTTAATTGGGCTGGCAGAGTATCTCGCGCCCAATTTATATATTGGACGGGAAAACCACCATCAGCCTTGACAGAGGTCTTACTGTCCGACTAGCAGTTCTCCCCATTAGACGGCACACAATTGTCTGCCGTCGGACTTTACTCCATCGGCATTGGAGTGGCCATATAACACCCTCCAAATATATATATGTATCCATCATAGCAGCAGCCTCGCAGCAGTGTACTAACGGAGTAAATACATCGTGGACCTGTTTTGGCTTGGCATATCCATGCATCTTAAAGATGGATGCGTACATCACACATCTGAGATGAATGAGCAAAGTAATCACACCTGCACAGCACACTAAAAAAGCACATTTAAGCAAGGTAGAGTAAGCAAGCAATTCTCAATAATAATAATAATAATAAACATGTGGTTTGATATTCCCTGAGTAAATTAGTGGTCAGAGATTACGATCTAATCATCCCATATGTTTATTTTAATGCAGTTAAAAACAAAGGAAAGCCTCTATTTAATTGTGAGTTTAAACACAGTGGTCCCTAAACAAGGACAATAGAGTTTGAAAAATAAATCTATTTAATTGTGAGGCAGCAGAGACCTTAGGCCAGCCAACCTGTGTTTCACCCCTCCATGGCGCACAGGCCTGGGGCTTTTTCAAGTCTTTTTAAGCATTATTAGTTACAGACATACAGTAATTCTATTCCATTAAAACACACATTACAATTTTATCAGCAGTCTCTAAATGTTTGATGTTAAGAACAATACTAAGTACTACAACAGGTAAAATGTAGCCTGCATTCTACATCTGTACATCACAAGTTAGGTAGCTTACCCAATGTAAATATTCAACAATGATTCATTCGTGCTAGTGAAGATGGCAGTGTGATGTGACCTATAATGTGAATTTTCATGGTTCAAGTCAATATTTTTTAAAACACACCTACTGATATAATATCAAACACACAGGACATCAATGATGCCCATTAAAATGGGCACCTTGTCATCTAACATTTAACAAAAATACATCTTCTATAGACAAGGTATGCCACTCTTCCATGTAGCAAATACACTGGAAAACATCACCATGTATAACCACCTTCTGTGTACATATACCTAAACATACTAAAGATGAAAATAAGCAGTAGTCTTTCACCTGTATGGAAATATGACTATAGTATATATTAATTTACATGTGCTAGTACTTACTCTCATGAGAAGCAGTTGTCAATGACATCTTGTGTCAAATCATTTCCTACTTCCTCACCACTGTCATCTTCATTTTGCAATTCATCTTCATCATACTGGGCCTTCTCATTGTAGTCATCATCTGGGATGAAAGGGATGTTTCAGCGCAGAGCAATGTTGTGCAGCATACAGCATAACATTGTAATCTGGCACACCTTCTAAGATGAGTGGAGGAGGGCCCACCAGGCTACTCCAGGGAACAAAATCTTGCTTTTAGGAGCCTAAAGGCCTGCTCTACAGGTCTCTTAGTTCTACCAGGCACCTCATTGAAGTGGATTTCCTGTGGCATTTTTTGTATTTTTCAGAAGTTGTAACAATCACGGTCGCTTTGGATAATCTAATTTCCTAAGAAAAAAAACATTCACATCATGTAAGATGAGCATTAGACCATTTGAGATTGTAATTTTGAGAGAATAACATTTGTACATTTTGACGTACATTGAAACATAGCACTTACCAACAACCCAGGCCCTCACATTTCTAGGTTGTGCCATTTGCTGTTTGTGCTATTATGTAGCACAAATGAATCATAGATGGATCAAGGGATGCGTGCACAGACGCTTGTGATAAACAGATCTGGAATACAAACACCTTCCACATTTATAGAATGTAAATGTTTCCTGTTGCGGTACACTTGTTGTGCGGTGAAACCAAGTTAATATGTGTACCATCAATGGCACCAACAAAATATGATATGACACCCAAAGCATAAAAGTCAACCTTCACTCTGTTGATTACTTCTGCATTTTCTGGGAATTAAATAAAGATGTTCCTGTGGGTCATCACCACTGTCATGAATTCCTGTAGGCCACCACTGAACGTTGATGTGACACCCCATTGTAATCTCCTACTGTGTACTGAAAAGATTCAGTGGCGGCAAAATGGAGTACTGCCATAGGTTTCACCAGTGGTATAATAGCCGTTGGATTTTAGTTCAGAGACAGAATTTGAGGCTCCAGCTGATGGCATAAATTCAATATGGTTTGGTGTTTCAGCCTATATTTCTTTATTATTTCTCCTTCTCTCATGGCGGCCAAGGTCAGGAAATGGAAGGAATACTCTAGGCTGATGTCTCCGCACAATGCCAGGGTCCATCTCTGGTGGTTGGAAGATGTGTCTATTTCCTTAATATCAATGTTTACACTTTTCTTAAATTAACACACTTTCCTCATAATGGACACTAATAAAGTTATTGATATGTCACCTCATATTAGCATAATTGTATAGATATGAACTTATTCTGCTCCATTTGTGATGTTCTCACCCATTACGTGTCTGTTTGTACAATCTGTTACTTGTAGTCTACTTTTATAATGTAACAATTAACTTTGCAACTATGTATAACTTTATTTCTTTATTTAAATTAAAATTTTAAATCACTCAACGGAGCTTCTCATTGATCCACGTGAAACATAGGTATATGCAATTCCATATATACAAATTTAACTATTATAGGTACTATTATAAGTACTATAAACAAAAATGGGGGGAGATGGAGGTAGACGTTATGTTCATCCTCCAGACTCCGCATAGTTATTAACGAATCTGTAAATGACAGATCTGAGAACCTAACCAAAGGGAAGGGCTTCCGCTAAATGTGCGAAACAACGCCCCGAATCTAAGAAGAGAAAATTCGCTTCTTGAGTCCCCTCACTCACCAAGGGTTGCCCCTAGGTGACATGCTTCATCATTGGGGCCATCCCAAACATCTACTGTCTGGGGCGTGCTGCAACTTGTGGAACTACGTAGAAGCACTTTTTGTGAAAAAATGTGTAGTGTAGTGTTGGGGAGAGTGGTGATGGTGATGCTAAAAATACCTAGCTAGTGAGCGATTAATTTATTCCTGCTCCTAGTTGGTATGGATAAAAAGGGGTTAATAGTAGGGAGGAAGTGTAACTGTTATGTGTATACTATCCCTAGTATTTGGTCGACATGTTTCGAGGTGTCCCCTAAACCTCTTCTTCAGTACCACATGGGGACCAGCCCCATGCGTACCACTCCGTGAGAAAAACAATCCTATACTAAAGAAATAATATAATAAAGAACAGGTGCACACCTAATGTGTGAGCACCAAAATTAAATACATACGGTTGAAATCAGACTCGTAGTATCTGTTCAAGGAGATAAAGTGACAAAGAGATTAGTACATATTGCCTGCCCACCTCTCACGTGGGCAGGTCCAAACCATATGCAGTGCTTAAATCAATGCGTTCCTCTATAGTTGTGTCGGTGCCCTTAGTAGTAAAATCTTTTGAATTAGTGCTTGTATCCAATGTGACACCTTGGAACACATCGGACTACTCTATTGTGAGAAAGCATGATTAATCGTTAAAAACATTGGTAAAAAGAGAAAGAAACACTCGTGAGCAAACATTACAAGACAAAACAAACATATAAACATACTGTTCACAATTTGTAAGAACGTACTTCTGTTCAATAAAGCAAAGAAAGGAGAAGCCAATAATCACAGGGACGCTCTTCTGGAAACATATGAAAAAGAGGGTACATTGGAGATACTACTGTTATGGTGGAAGATGGACCGCCTGGGTTCTATCCTTCTGGTAAGACGCACATGATTTAAAAGTATTGTCCTTCACACCTATTTCTGCTAGTCTATCCACCAATATATCAAGGGAGACCGTTTTGAATGCAGCTGACAAATATAATAATACCAAGGCAACAAAGTTGCTCTTGTCAACTGCCATCCTCCAATAATCCAGAACAAATACCAGTGTGGTCTTTGTTTCATGCATGGGGTGGAAGCCCTATTGGGCCAGATCCAGTGGGTCATTGCTCTCAAGATCGCCTACTAGAATTGTGTTTACATATTTTTCTATTATTTTTACTGGAAATGGAAGGAATGAAACAGGTCGATAACTGCTGTCAATATTCAGGTCTGCAGTCTGTTTCTTCAGAAGGGGTCTGAAACACTTTTTTCCCGTCACAGGGAACTGCTTCCAAGAACAGAGACACATTACATATATCTAGTAGTCTGATAAAATATCTACTATTGAAAGCCACACTTTATGTGGCATCAAATTGTTAGGTGATCCTAATTCAATTGAACATACTGGGTCTTTACATTGACTGTCCAAGATGTGGCCTAAATCATTCAGCAGGCCTGCCCTGCTTCCATTTTCTCCTCCCTCTGTGAGTCTGTGCTCACCAGTATATCTGGTCACAGCTTGCCGATCCCTATTCTGGGGGGAGACGTTCCTCTACCACACTTATGGTAGTTGAAAGGCTTGCCATAATGTTTGCAATTTTATTTTCAAAGAATGCTGCCAAGTAATTACAGAGTTTTTGGGAGTGTTTTATTGATGGAGTGACTCTAGGCAGATTTATTAAAGAGCGTGTGATGTTAAAAACCTTTTTTGATGTATTACAAGTTGAGAGATTCTCATTCAAGAAATAACTGACTTTTGCAGCCATGATACATTTTTTTATACTATCTTTGAATTCTGTTAAATTTAATCTTAATCTGACGCTCATATTTAGACCTCCACTGTTTCTCAGCATTTCTACATTTGATCTTGGCTATTCTTAGCTCCTCATTGTACCAAGGTGTGAATGGACAACTTAGTGGGCGAGCCAACTTCAATGGCACAACCCTATCCATCACCCTGGCTTTCCAAAGATCATAAGTCTCCAACATCATGTCAATTGTCATATCAGTTGTTAATTGGGTAAGAGATAGTTTTTATTGGCTGCGTAGCTCATTTATATCCATTCTCCCCCAAGGGTGTTTAAGGGTGTCGGGTTGTATCCCTCCTCCTCCTCCCTGCCCTTTTTGATAGTCCATCATAATACCAAAAATGGATCAGGAAATGATATAACCAGGGTTGAGGTGCTTTTTCTCCTTTACCTACTAAAACTTCTGGCCAAAAATCAGGTCCAGGTTATGACCAGCAGTGTACACAGGGTCACTAATATACTGAATTAGCCCTACAGCGCCAAACAAATTAACAAAATCTTAAGCTTTTGCATTCTTGATCAAACCTGCTCATATATTAAAATCCCGTAGGACCAATAGTTTAGACTGAGACAGACATATAGGTACCTGGAGTTCTAAGAATCCATCTATAAACTGCCCTGGTGGGCCTGGAGGCCTATAACAAAGTAGCCCCATTAGGGAGGAGGAGCCCAACACTTGTATTAACAATCCCAGAATTTCTGCTCTAGTAAAGACCTGGAGATCTATCCTCAGAAAATCCAAACTCTCCTTAAAAGTAATTGCTAATCCTCCTCCATGGGCAATGGGCTTGGCAGGTGCATGGCTTTATATTTCCAGTGGGCATGCCAGCCCAAAATCATAGTTAGACTCCTGTGTG
The DNA here is from genome assembly GCA_963921515.1 of Calotriton arnoldi. Taxonomy (NCBI): domain Eukaryota; kingdom Metazoa; phylum Chordata; class Amphibia; order Caudata; family Salamandridae; genus Calotriton; species Calotriton arnoldi. The sequence continues at coordinate 60,353 of CAWUFW010013693.1, forward strand.
GGCCACAATTCTGTAATAAAAAACACATGTAAATTGTAGCCCCTGAGGACTTCATAAATTTCAGCTGCATGCTTAGGTAATGACTATACATTTATCTTGAATACACTGTAGTTCATCTTGTGCACCCCTTAAGTAATAAGATTTATGTGAGTCACCATGTTCCATCAACTGGTGCTGGTGGTTTGTCATGATGGTTTAAAAACAATTTTTTATTAAAATCATTTAGCAAAAATATAGCAAATAGATATTGGGTGTATATGTATATGTCCACCCAACAGTGATGCCTGAGGAGGTTCTGAAATTGCTGCTCAGCCTCTCTATGTGTGCCATTCAGGGGGTCAGTCACTAATTGGCCCAATTACTGGCCTTTCAGGATAGCATACACAGTGCAGTATGTGCTATACATAGAAGCATGGCCCACCTCAGATTCTCCTCATACATTCATGTTTCCCACCCCTCACTACCTGCCCCTTCATCTCTGAATCCTTCCTCTACCCATATCTATTGTCCCACCAACATACCCCCACCAAGCTCCTCTGTCCCAACAACCCAAACATCATACACTAGCTACACACTCACACCCACACACAAACTGTCAAACAAACAGACAGGCACGAATAAGATACTCCTACTACGAAACACAAAGATATACACAAACACACACACAAACAGATACACAAAGTAGCACCACATCCTCAATCATCACAGGCATACATAAAGACTCACATACACCCATCTGTTCTACCAATAATAGCAGTAATCAGGCCCACACCCTCACCATTCCCATACTTTCAGCCACCACCACACCCTCAACCACCACCATACCCACAACCAGTACCATACCCTCGACCACCACCACACACACTCAACCAATGCCACACCCTCATCCAGTACCACACCCTCAACCACTACCACAACCTCAGTAAAACACACAGCATCACCTAATCTAACTATACCACAGAAACACGCCATCGCCCAAGCAAACTTCACAGAACCATACACTCAGCAAAACACACACCATCACCTAAACAAACAACATCACAGAAGCATACACCCAAAGCCAGTACATCCACAAAAAACATACGTTCACCCAAATCAAAGCCCTCGCCCACAGCATAGCACATACCCAAACACACATGCAACTCAACAACCATACATCAGTTAAAGACTTCAGACACACACTCAACTTCACAACAATACAAACAACACACACATACATCCACAATCACAGCAACTATTCCAACATTCTCTACCGCCCAAACACCCACTATACCTACCTGGCTTTCACCTGCTTAGGGATTGATATAAGCCCCTTTAAGAGGAGGTTATATTATTTACCATGGAACAAGGAGGCAAGTTCTAAATCTGTGATGCAACCTACCAAAGCTTTGGACTGTCTTTCTGTCAATTTATTTTCTGTTTTGCAATTAATATGATTTTTTGTAAAAGTATTTGAGGGGGTATCTCAAAAGCTATTAAAACATTTCTTGTAAAACATGTTTGGCTTTCTGGTCAACAGAGACACATGGTCAAAATGTATTTTTTACTACAGTGACAGTTCTGGGTTATTCACTTGACATTTTGTGATCTGGCCTTACCACAACATTGCAATGTTGTTTAAACTAGATCTTTGAGCACACATCTAATCTTTACATTACATTGAGGTTACACCTGTTTGTCTGGAATTGGTTTAATGCTTGAGGGCATTGTCAACCTACTCAAGAAACAAGCAATATCCTTGTCAGACTAAGCCACAATAGTATAGAAATAATTGAGGTTTTGCATCATTTTAAGTATGCAACTTACATTTTGCAATAGTTGCACAGAGCCTGGAATGACATGCCACAGACCATTTTAAAAGGTCTTGTTAAGTAGTTGGCACAAGAAGTGTTGCAGACCCACTAGTAACATTAGATACACAATCCTTGGGTACATTAAGTGACAGTTTACTGGGAACTTATCAATAAATGAATTGTTCCAATTAGATGTAAGGCAAAGGAGTCATGTAAATCAGTTTATTATTGGTTAGCATTTATGAAAGAATCAGAGTTCTAAAATATGACCAACATGTTCAGATAACAGGGGAGGTGAAGGGAAAATGTTATGGGGTGACCCTTCAGAGAGGGCAAAGTCAAAAGTGTTTATAAACTATCATAAATAGCAAAGTGACCCATGACATATGATTATGGATTTATAGACATTTGTATTAGTGAATGTGGAACAGCAGCTGAAATATAAGGTTACTATGACATATAAATATAAGTGTGTCTTTCAACTGGTTGCTCTACTTTCTGTTGATTATTAATTTTTTTGTCATTTAAAGTTGTAATCTACATTGGTTATTTTGTATGCACTTCCATCATGATTGCGGAGACTTACACCACATTTACAATTGAGATTAACACGTCTATGAGAAAAATGTGTTAGGATGTATGAACATATTTAGTTAAAGTTGAAGGACACCTTTACATATGTAGCACACATGACATTAAGAATGTGATGTTAAATATTTTTTTTTGATTATTAGTTTATGACGGAGGCTGCCGGCTCCCAACACCCCGTGCCTCTGGTTCCCTTACCCCAGATCTCTTCTGGGCCTTGTGGTTACAAGTTTTTGTACAGCAGAAAGCTGTGGGAACAATTTTGGGTTTATATTTCCACCCAAGAGTGGGTCTTAGACTGAACTTTTCTGGATTCATAACCAGGTGTATCTTAAGAAACAAGAGATACACGTTCAGTGATATACATACTTACCAGTGGTGGTGTGTACTGTATCCATCTGAAATGGATACTGAACTAGCATTCAGTGAGGAGAATTATGCAGAGATACTTAGAACATCATCACTACTAGCGGAGGCAGTAGTGGCACAAACAGTTCAGAACACAGACGAATGGGCAGCCCTAACATCTAAAAAGAAGGAGCAAATTCGTACAGCTCTACATGGAGCCTTTATGACAGAATATCTGAGAAAAAACAGCTCACCAAGGGGCCTTATAGTTACAAACGAACCTAGATTATTTCTAAATAGCAAGGAATTCCGCACAAACTGGTCAAGAATAGCGTGGAAGTGCACAAAGGACTGGCTAGTTTTAATTATAAATACGGCGAGAGAACTGGCTGATGCATTTTTGGTGGAGATCCAACAAAGCGAAAGTAGGCTGAAAACTATGATTCATATAACAGTATACAAAAAGAAACTGGAGGAAATCAATAAGGACCATTCTGATTATCAGGAATACCTTACCCAGTCTAAACTAACTAAACTTAAGAAAGACGTACAGAAGTTCAAATGTGAGATCGTATACCCATATACCACAGATGAATACTACAAAAAACCGTCCCAACAACAACAAGGGAAGAAACAACCACGGTTCAGAGCAACCCCACAGAACTGGACCTTCAGCTCCGGGGAGGAGATAAGTATAAGTGGCAGCAGCAGTGATGATACCACTGATAGCTATCAAGGGAGACGACAGCAGACCTATTCACAACAAATGATGCACCCACCAATGCCCCAATTCGGGTTCTGGCAACAACCATATTACCCACCAGGATTCGGATTTCCCCAAGCCCCGCAGCCTTTTTTATACAGAGGCCGGGGAAGGGGAAAAGGAAGACAAAAAAGACAAAATACGAGGGTACAATGGGAAGACCAAACCCCGGTTGCAATAGGGACACGGAGCAGAGGGAGAGGGAACGGCCCATCGACAAGCAAAGAATGACGAATATTGTTAACCTCAGTGACTATATTCTCTCTGCTGATGAAGAATCGGTACTCTCGAAAGGCCTAGGTTTCGTTCCAACACAAATGAATGATCCCTTCATACTCAATACAGAACTGGCCCAGTTCTTCAGAAAAATCAAACTCCGCAACTATTTTGGGTAAGTCAGTGAAGAACAGAGCGAGAAGAATCACACAGGCCTGAAAAAGAAATCCACCTTCATGCCTCCGACACAGACCATCCCCTGCCATATCCTGGCTTTTGAACAGGTGGTACTTAAGGAGGTAGAGAGCATTAATTTCAGACAGGTAAAGGGATTTCAAAACCTTACCAGACGGGAACGATCAGCATTAGAGAAATTAACGAACAACTCCGAACTCACGATCAAACCAGCTGACAAAGGGGGCGCTATTGTCCTCATGAACAAGTCTATGTACCGAGAGGAATGTAACCGCTTGCTGGGAGATATAGCCAGCTATGAAAGACACTTGGTGGATCCAACACCACGCCTTACTATGAAGATCAAAAGAATGGTGGATGCGGCATTGTGCAATGACTGGATCACGAAACAAGAAGCAGATTTCCTGCTCAATAAGGACCCCAGAACGCCGAGGTTCTATAGCCTCCCCAAGATTCATAAGGAGAAAATGCCACCACCAGGGAGGCCCATTGTCTCTGGTATCGGGTCAATACTTGAACCTCTGTCACAGTTCTGTGACTGGTTTCTCAAACTGATTGTCCAGAAGTCACCATCGTATCTCCGAGATACTAAGGATGTACTCTGCCTCCTGAGGGACCTGGACACTAACAACATAGAAGACCTCTTTATCATCATGGATATAGAGGCACTATATACAAGTATTCCTCAAAGACGCACGTTGGAGGTCGTGGAACACATTTTGTTAAATACTGATTGGAACTTCCTAACTCTGCAACACTTTATCATGGAGTGCGCTGAGGTGGCTTTGACTGAAAACTTTTTCGACTTTGAAGGAACTTTATACCATCAGATCACTGGTACATCAATGGGCAGTACGTTTGCCCCTAGCCTGGCATGCCTATACGTACACCAGTTTGAGGAGGACCACATTTTTCATGAAAATAACCCATTCTCTGAACAGCTGAGAATATGGAAGCGTTATATCGACGATGTTTTTATTGTTTGGCATGGGGACGAAGATACAGCCAGACGCTTTGTGGAATGGGTCAACAGTAAAGACCAACATCTTAGATTTACCCATGCAATCAGCAAAGATCATGCAGTCTTCTTGGATCTCGACATCAGCATGACCACAGACGGAATCAGTACAAAGGTACACAATAAACCAGCAGATAAGAACAGCCTTTTGCTATACGAAAGCTTCCACCCAAAAGCCCTTCGCAACAACCTACCGGTGGGCCAATTTCTCAGGGTGCGCAGAAACTGCTCAGAGACTGAGAACTTCAATGAGCAAGCTAATGACCTTGAGAACAAACTACTGGATCGACACTATCCCAAGAAATTGATAAGAAAGGCCAAAAAACGAGCCAGGAACAACAACCGCGAAGCCTTGTTAGAAAACATCGAGAAGGAGAGAACTGACAGAATAGTGTGTGTGACCACGTACACACCTACTTCTAACATTGTACAGAAAATTATAAAGAGAAACTGGCATATTTTGGATGGTGCTGATAAACATTGGGAACCACCACTGTTCGCCTATAAGAGAAGCAAGAACCTGCGAGATGAGCTAGTACATGCTAAAGACCCCACAGGAGATATGGAGGACCAAATGACTCTCTGGAACACCCAAAGACTGATTGGGCACTATCCATGCGGAGGCTGTGTAGCTTGCCCTTTAACGATGACTACCAAAGAAGTGAACATAGGAACTATACGCCCTTGGAAATTGAGCAGCTTCAGCAACTGCAATACAGAAAATGTGGTGTATCTTCTCACCTGCCCCTGCAGTCTGATGTACGTGGGCATGACCACCCAGAAAATCAAGATCCGCATCAGCGAACATCGCAGTACTATACGATGTAAAAAAACGAATACAAAACTGACAAGACACTTCTTAGAACAAAACCACAAAGATACTGACTTGAAATGGGTGGTTTTAGAAGTGATGAGAAAAAGTAAAAATGACCTGACCAAACCACTTCATATCCGAGAACAGAGATGGGTCTATCGCCTTCAGTCCTGGAAGATAGGGCTTAATGATGAGATTCCATGGATAGCGTTGGCTCAATAGACACCTTAGAAACACTTTATTGATATGTTCCATATCTATATGATATCTAATCCTTACATCCAACTAATGGTATATGGCATTCTTATATGGTCACTGCTGAATTACCTCCAGCATATTCGGTCTCAGTGCACTTATAAACTATAAAGAACGTAGGTACTATCTGGGGAGTAATGTTCTCCAAAACATACCCTTGAGTAATTAGGGAATAAAGTACTTTTATACGAATACTCATTTTGCCCTTGTTTTGAGGGCTATGACATGTAACTGAGACATGATAATCTGTGTATCTCATAAAGGGAAAATCTCCTGTATTTATAAGGTCTCCGTAATATATTCATTTTTAGAGGAACACCTTTATCTAGACGTGTTATATGCACGTCCATTAACTACCCATGTGTGTTTTTACACTAACTGTGTTTTTACACTAACCATTGTTTAATTTCCCCATTGTGTTGTTAAAAGAGTGCAAATACATATTCTTTGCCTTTCATTACCATCACGTTCAGGCTTTTGAATTTCTAGCACAGCGCTGCTCTACCAGACATGAGCAGCGCTGCTCCGCTTTTCACACTGCGCATGCGCTAATTCCTTGCATGTACACTAGACCGGTACGAATGCGCCCACTGAGACATTCCTATATGGGTTGGAACGTTCCCAGGACACCGGAAGCCCCCTATTAGGTCACACCGCCGCCATCGGCTCGTCAGGCAGCCCAGGCAAACACCTTGGGAGTGTAGTTATCACCAGGCTGAGACACCGGATCCGGACATTATTACAAACGCCTGATACCGATAACACTCAATTGAAACACTTATTGACAGCTGCAGGCACTATAAATAGCCATAGAATCCTCTACTCATTTACCGTCGAGGAGGGGAAGCAAGCACACATAGGTGAAAACGCGGAGGACGCACCATGATACAGTAAGGGTGTTAATGCGTGTATGGAAGACTATTTGGCTTTTAGTGTTTGGCTCTTTATGTTGTTGTTGTTGTGTGAACCCAGCGTCCTTATGAGGTACCGCTGTATCTCTGGGCTTTTCTTCCCCTGCTTTTTCATGTGGCGCTATGTCTTCTCTTTTTCTCCTCTTTTAATTACAGCTCGACCGAAGGGGTCCGCTGCACTTACCCTCCTATGGGGCTTCCAGTCCCAAATATTAGGGTAAGCACTTTGTGGAGGTAGTAGTCTCCATACTAATTACCGAGTGCACTTATGATTGACACGTTCTGTGCACTTATAGTCACTCACGATACCGGTTGACGCATGTGGATGACTGCCAGTTGTTTCCACATTGTAGATAGATGCTACTTTTTGATTGTACGTTGTTTGTCCTTTTTTTACAGGCTTTAGAATAAGGCCGCTTTAAGTGGAGTGTGATTCCTCACCCCACACAGTGGGAACTCTTCCACCATTATCTGGTAAGAGTTCAGCCCGCCAACTTTTCTTCAAGGTCCTGATAAATGCTGTAGAGCCCTTTGGGCCGATAGGCAGAAACATGTTGACCACATTAAATTCGGTGGAGGGACAATAGAATCCCTACGGCACCGACCACTCTTTTTAACACCATATAGATGCCTGTCACATTAAAATTAATTTGGCATCTATAATGGCCTTTAACTCACTTTTTGTTTATATGGGCCCCCACTTAGTTTAGAAGTGCATCCCTGTCGTCAGGTGTATGCCCGCCCTCTATCAAACCAAGTTTTTAGAGGGCGAGGACTGGTCTATGATGAAGCATGACACCAGGTGGTGTGTGAGACCAGTCCTTCACTTTTTGTGAGATGTCTTCACTCACATTATAAAACACTGTAGCATCTAGAAACATCCAGCTGGGAACTGCTCCATTTGTGATTATATGTTAAATATTTTACCTTATAATTTATGCGAAATCAACAGACAAATGGAACTGGGCAAGTTAAATGCAAATTAGACTAAAAAAAACCATTTAAGTGCACATACTCCCCACTACACTGGCGGCGTGGTTGGTCATCATCCACATCGAGCATCAGTTTAGCAACACCTTGATACATCAGAATCATCTTGCATGCAACCAGTAACTAAATGTACTGCATCATAGACTTTATTCACCATACCGAAATACCTCACAACTGGTTACGTAACTTTGTAGGGAGTCCATATACGACCACAAGGGTCCTACTCCACATGATCATACAACACTACTTCCAGTTGAGTCAAATGAGGTGAAGGAGTTGCACTGCCATCTGGCATTGTAGTTGTAGACTCAGATGCTTGACTTGGGCCCTCAGGTGGCCTTGCTCAACTTGTGAGGTCTGGAGCCAATGAACATTGAGGCAGATGTTTGAAATGGGAAGAGTCTCTCATAATGGACTTTCCAGGATGTTGACTGGTCACCGTATGTCCTTTACTTGTCACGACTCTCAATGGATCAGCATCAAAAGGAGCATCAGTCTTGCGTTTCCGTTTTAGTTTGACTAGGACTCGGTCCCCTTCTTCAAAACCATGCTAGGAGCATGTCTACGCTTATCTGCATAGGCATTCATCTTTCTTTTGAGAGAAGTGTCCATGACACGAATCTCATCAGGGTCTGGTACTGAGGCCTCCAGTGCGCCGTTACTCAAGTCGGCCATCCCAATGTTCTAAGACACCTCACACCACAGTCCGGCCCTCAACTTAGCCGGTCCGCCTCAGCCCAGACACCATGGGGATCCCTCTGCCCCACCATTGTCCAGAGCGGGACTTTAATTTGGTTCAGGACCCTATCTTGTACCGCGTCTGCAACCCATGGAACCACTCCTTGGTACCCCCACAGCTACCATTGCTAAGAGTCTATGTCTCTGGTTATGACAATAGGCCTTGTCAGATGTCCTGCGACACTATAACCTGGGCATTAGACTCTAATCTTTCTACTCCCCAGTACACAGGGTCTATGCATGTTTATATTGCATAGACTGTTCCCACTCCATTTACCCCTTCATCTCCTCACTGGTCTATCTCGGTAGGGAACTCTCCAATCACAAGCCTTTATTGTTAGGCCATCCTCGATACCCATCTGGCGGCTACAGCCCTACACCCATGAAGATCCTCCATTCTGGGCCACATTGGCAATTAGGATCCAAGATTTTTTTTTTAACATAATGAGGGCACAGCCTCCTTACAGGTCGTGGAGTGGGAGGCTTTAAAGGTGGTCATCCAGGGTGAGACTATGAAAACAATGGTGGGGATTAGACCCACAATCTTATGTGACCGGATGTTAGAAATGGGGGTCTCTAGTTGGCAAGGGCTTGCACCTTTGTCCAAGTAGGGACCCTTCTTCCTAGTCAGGGTAAGGGAGTTACACTCCTAAAATAACCCCTGCTCACCCCCTTGGTAGCTTGGCACGAGCAGTCCGGCTTATTCTAGAGGCAGTGTGTAAAGCATTTGCACAAAACCAACAGTAATATAATGTAAGCACTACAAACTGACACCACACCAGTTTAGAAAAATATCCAATATTTTTATATACTTAAAACAAGACCAATACGATAAAAATCCACAGTACAGTACTTTAAAAATCTTCAGTTATCACAGTGTCCTTAAAAACAGTTCCTTGATGTCGATAGCTCCGTCCGGGGCTATCACGGCGTCGTGAACAACCAAATCCAAACAGTTCTGGCTGACCGCGGCGTCGCGGGTCAGCTACGGTGTCGGGAAGACCCGCAAACAGTACCTTTCAGAAATGCAGGGCGTCGATGACCTTGCGGTGAGCTTCCGAACACACGGCGTCCGCAGGCGTCGGTTCCGGAGGTCGGTGCAGCGTCATCGGGGTCCTCGAAGTCACACGCGTTGCAGATCGATCTCCTCTGTGTTGAAGTCAGGAGCGCTGGCGTCGGCCGGTGTCGAGTGCTGCGGTGCGAAGTGCAGCGGTGCGGCGTGCGGTGCCCTCAGGTCGCGGTGCGAGCAGCGGCTCGGTGGCGGCGTCGGATGGCATCGTCGGTGAGACCAGGGTCGTGGTGTGAGATGGAGGCGGTGCTGGTAGGTCACGGTGCAGCAGCAGCTGCGTCTTCGTAGCTGCAGCGCTGTCATCGGCTGACGAACTTGGAGTCGATGGCACCGGCGTCAGTGGGCCAAGGCTGCGGTGCGGGATGAGGGCGGTGCGTCGTGTAACTTACGAGCGGTGCCCCCGAACCACGGTGCAAGCAGCGGCGTCGAGTCCGGTGTGGAGCGGCGTCGTCGGGGATACCACGGCATCGTCGCGAGGCGGTGCGGAGTGCGGGGCCCACAGGTCGTGCTGCGAGCAGCGGCTCTGTGGCGGCGTCAGCAGGCGTCGTCGGTGAGACCAGGGTCGCGGTGCAGCGTTGCGGCGGTGCCCTCTGCGGTGCCTTCAGGACACGGAGTCGGCAACGGCGTCGTAGACGGCGTCGGGCTTGAAGTCTTTGCTGTTCCTGAGACTTCTTGAACAGGGGGAAAGCTCTACCTCAAGCCCTTGGAGACACTCACAAAGTAGATTGCAGAAAGTTCAGTTCCAGTCCTTTCACTGCCCAAGACAGAAGCAGCCACTGCAGGCCAACACAGCAAAGCACACAGCAAAGTTGTAGTTCCTCCTCACAGCTTCTCCAGCTCTTCTTCTTGGCAGTCTTCTTGATCCCAAAGAGTTCCCTGAAGTCTTTTCTATCCCTGAGACTTCCAACAGGAGGCAAGCTCTACTTCAAGCCCTTGGAGAAAACTCTAACAGCAGGATGATGAAAGCACAGTCCAGTCCTTTCCCTACCCAAGGCAGAAGCAACTACTGCAGGCCAACCCCACAACACGCAGCATAGGGGCAGTATTCCTCCTCCAGCTTTCCCGGTCCTTCTTCCTGGCAGGTTCCTTAGTTTAGAAGTAATCTAAAGTTCTGGGGTTTGGCTCCCCCTTTTTATCCTCAATTTCTCTTTGTTCTCTGAAGGCAGAGAGGCCTTTGCCTAGTCCAAACCAGTTCTGGTCAGTCCTGGAGCACTTTGTTGACAAGACTCCTTCTTTCCTTTCACAGTGCAGGCCAGGGACATCAGACGCACCACAGGAGGTGGAGCCAGCATTGTGGAGGGAAGGCCCAGCCCTATTCAGGTCCCAGGTGCAACTCCTCCCACCCATCTACATGTAGATCTTGCTATTCAGCCCTGTGCTGACTCACCCTGTCTCCTGGCATCCCCCAGCCCCTGTCACTCACACTCCAGACAAGGAATACACAACCTAGCAGAGGCACGCTTGGATGGTTAGACAAGAAAATACCCACTTTCTAAAAGTGGTATTTTCAAACACAGAATGTTAAAACCAACTTTACTAAAAGATGCATTTTATCATTCTGAGTCCAGGCATACTAAACTCGAATTTCTACCATGTTCCTGGGTCAGTTAGGATTATAAGCTGTAATAATCAAAACTGCCCATTCTGGCCTATGGGGAACAGGTAGCCTTGCAATAGTGAAAAACGAAATAGGCTGTAATTCACTACCAGGACATACCACACACACCAGGGCATGTCCTACCTTTCACATACAATGCACCCTGCCCACAGGGGTACCTTGGGCCTACCTTAGGGGTGACTAACATGTAGAAAAGGGAAGGTTTAGGGACTTGCAAGTGTGTGCACTTGCCAAGTCGACATGGCAGCCCCAGGCTGCGCACAGGCTCTGCAATGGCAGGCCAGAGTTACACTTTACGGGCTGTTTGCGTGGGTGGCACAATCCAGTGCTGCAGCCCACCAACAGCATTTGATTTATAGGCCCTGGCACTCACAGTGCACTTTACTAGGGACTGACACATAAATCAAATAGGCCAATCATGGAAACACCAATCCATAACACAATTTACACAGAGAGCATATGCACTTTAGCACTGATTAGCAGTGGTAAAGTGCCCAGAGTCCTAAAACCAACACACACAGGGTCAAAAACAGGAGGCCAAAAAGCAAAAAGTCTGGGGGTAAACCCGCTGAAAAAGCCAAGTCTAACACAACCCCTCCCAGCCTAAAGCCAGGGTAGACTAATCAATCCCTTGATGGACTTCCCTGCTTGGGGCGATAGAACATAGACCTGTCCCACAACAGCGGGGGCACGTTCTGGTTCTACGCCTTTCCAAACCCAGTTGGATCCCTCTATCCATACTCTCAGGGCCCACTAAGCTGATCCATGGGGTACCCTTCTCTTCACCTGTGAACCTCATCTGGGCAGCGCCTAAACTTACTTTGCTCACAGATGTGTCCCAACAGGCCGATAGTGCCCACATGGCCAACACAGTGGTGTGGCCCAGTCCACCCCCGGGGAGTGACTCCTGTCCCCCTCCCAGGGGCAACTCTGTCCACCAGGACAGTAAGCCACAGTGGCTACCGACAGTTGTCAGTGGGGAGACCCAGGCCTTATGCCTCTCAGGGCTCTCTAACCTCTGTGGCGTCAGAGAGTGGGGGCGGTAGCCCCAGGTGCCTGGCACCCTTTGTCCACTCTCCCTCTTGTCAGGCCAGGGATGACATCCTGGCACTGACCCACCAGCCTAGGGTCTGTACCCAGCGGCTGGACAGGAGATGACTGGGGTAGACTTTCCCACCCCCGGTCTTCCTCCCAGGGGCTCCGTACCCTCCCACCTGGAGCGGTACCCCCTTCCAGAATTGTCAGGGCACCTGTGGCAGGTGCTTTGCACAGTCGCCCACCAGTTCAGGGGTGCTATCCTGCAACTGGTACACCAGCCTGGGGTCTGTACCCTGAGGCTGGACACAGGACTGGGGTGGCCTCTCCCACACCCTGTCCTCCTCCCTGGGGCACTGCATCCCCCACCAGGAGCAGTCCCCTCAACTCCAGAATTGTCAGGCCACCTGTGGCAGGCGTTCTGCACAATTCACCCACCAGTTCAGGGGTGCTATCCTGCAACTGGTACACCAGCCCAGGGTCTGTACCCTGAGGCTGAACAAGGGACTGGGGTAGGCTCTCCCACACCCAGTCCTCCTCCCTGGGGCACTGTACCCTCCCACCTGGAGCGGCACCCCCAGAAGACAAACTAGTAGTGGCACTGTTAGCAGTTGCCCCTTCCCCCAGGTCAGGGGAGACACCCTGAACCTTGTCCTCCAACCCAGGGCCTGTAACCTTAGGGTGGACCTGTGCCTGGCAACCCAGGACTTCTGGGGGAGTACACCAACCCCCCCCAAGGGAAACACACCCCTCATGAGTTATGCCAGAATCCGCCTGGCGCAGGTCTCCAGCCTCCTGTCCACCTGACAGAGCATGAAGACCCCCCAGGCCATAAGTGGCCTCACCAGGGTCAGTCCTGGGGTGCTCTGACCTCAGAGCTGGCAACCCCTGACCTACTGGTCCTTCCAAAATTGTCAGGGCACCTGTGGCAGGTGTCCTGCCCAACTCGCCCACCAGTTCAGGACCTCCCTCCAGCAACTGGTCTCCCAACCTAGGGTCTCAACCCTCAAGTTGAACCGGGGTCAGAGGTGAGGACTCCCTCCCTCTGCACCCCCTTCCAGAGTTCTGCACCCTCCCACCTGGAGTGGTACCCCTAGAAGACAAACCGGTCAGGACACTGCTTACAGTCGTCCTTCCCTCCAGGTCAGGCAGGACCTGAACCTGGCTTCCCAACCTAGGGACTAAACCCTGCAGCTGAGCACCTGCCCGGCGCACCAGGACTTCCTTGGGATCACGCATGCCCCCCCTGAGGGTAACACATGACTCATGCGTTGTGTGACAGTCTACCTGGCGAAGATCTCCTGACCTCTGTCCATCTGACAGTGTGCGAAGATCCCCCAGGACAGAAGTGGTGTCACCATGGTCACTGCTAGGAGGCTCAGCCCTTCTGGCTGGCCCCTGACCCACTGGTTCTCCCACTGGGGAACACATCCCCCTCTCACCCCTCACTCTGGACTTCTGCACCCTCCACTTAGGAGCGGCACCGCCAGACACCAGAACCACTGGAGCTCCGTTTACAGATGCTCCTGGTTCTCCTGACTCTAGGAGATCCCCCTCAATGGACGGCCTATCAGTACAGCCTAGGCTCCCCACCTGGTGTTCCCTCCTGGAACCACCCAGGCTCTGGGACCGGGTTTCGGGCTCCTTGGGCCGCAGCCCCTTCCCACTCCTTCTCCGCGGAGACAGGACGTGAGTCACTACACCCTTCCCACGACACCGGGACCTATCTGGGCTACCACGAACCTTTCCCACCACCCTTGGTTGGGAAATACCTAAGCCACTTCCTTCCGGGTCACCCCCAGATGCTTCTCCAGACCCTCTGGAATCCACCACAAGGTCTGCCTCCAGTGCAAGCTCCCTGGGGTCAGAAAACTCACACTGCACTGGGTGTTGGCATAGCTCTGGAAAACAGGGACTTAAAATATGCTCTCCAACAATTGAATCACACAGCCCCACACAGGTGTTAACCAAACTACCCTTCACCCAACCTTCCAGTGCCTCAGAAAAGTACCCCACATCATTCTCACAAGACTGGTGAGACAGTGTCTGACTGTTGCTGTCTCTCAACCCATACTCTTCTGGCTGGTCTTCATACTCACTTACCAGGGCTTCTATCATGGGGGAACCCCTCTCCCTGCACCTCTCATCTAGAGTCAGTAGAGTGTCCCTCCCACTACCAGGAAAATTATCCCCTGTGCCAGCTCCCCAATACACCTCAGGGATACTGCGCACCACTGGAGTAACCTCACAATCCTGAACCCCCTGGTGTATGTCAACCCCCTCCTTGAAGTAGGGCCCCAAATCTGTGTGTGTGTGTACCTCATCCTCAGTACTAGACACTACATTTTTGCTGCCACCATCTGGGCTGGACAAAGCCCTACCGGCTTCCCAATCCAGCTCCAGCTCTCTCATTTTAAGCTCATGATCCAAGATCATCTTCCTTTCCTCCCTGGCTATTCTTTTGTCTTCCCTCTCACTTTCCATCCTGAGCTTCTCTAATTCGAACTTCCTTGCTTCCTGCCTGTCCTCCAGCTCCTCTGGGGACATGCTACTGCTGCCTTGCCTGGAGGGTTCCCCCCCTCCCAAAAGCACATCCACCCTAGAAATAGGCTCCTCTGCCTCTCCACTGAGATCACCAGATTGCCCACTGGCATGTCTGGCTGCTACCCAGGCCCTCAGCGCCTTATGTAGCTCCTCCTTCCTAGTGAGGCCTCTGATTTGGATTCTTAGGTTTTTGCAAATCGTGTTGCATCTTAACATGTATCTTGGCAACTTGCTCAGCATTCCTTCCATGGTAACCATGAGGCCGGGTTCTGAGTTGACCAGAGGAGACAGAGCTGGCAGTTGCAGAGAGAGGACGCATCTGGGGGTTGTTCTTATGAACTTAATAAAAGTTCCTACTTGAATCAACTTGTCTGCGCTTCTTAAAAGTGGCGACGAGTATGGGATGTATTTCCCTGCGAAGGCAGACTTGTGTGTAATGCTGATTACACGATTACTTCAACCCCTAGACGGCGAAATGATTTAACTGACTAAGGAGCCCTATTGCTGTGCTGTTGACACACCTTCATCGAGGAGAATAGGATGAGCGCCCTACCTGGAAACCTCATCTAAATTTTTGGCGCTTACACAGAAGAGAAAACAGATTAAAAGGGCCACTTCCAAAGAAAAGGAGAAACAGAGCACTGATCATCTTGGCTCGGGTAAGAGTGACGAAAGACCTTGCCTGGCAGCGAGTATTACGTGTGGACTAGTGCTGATGCAAATTTGGCTGTAGACTTTGCAAGCTCCTACTACGAGTGCACTGTGCTAACGTGCGCACGGAATCTGCACCGTTATATTTAACGTATGCGATAGTTTGACCAGCATGTACATTGGCGAAGGAGAGGGAGCGCGCTGACTGAGGGGAACATAATAATATTACGGTCCTGAGCAGAGACCGGTTTCCCCTTCTCAGTCACAAGTTTATATCGCCGTTGGGACCAGAGCTTTGTTGCTTACGCTGCATAACAATTTGTTAGCATTTGAAATCTAACTCACCGGGTGCTCGTGACTTCTGCCTCAGCATTGTTGATGTGCGTCATTGTGGTGGAACTTCCATCTACGGAACTCATCTCAGACGCACTGCACTGTGGGAGTCGTTGTGCGTAGTGACGCGACACCGCTGATTCTCTCCGTGTACAGCTTGTGATTGCCACGGCAACCCGACGCGATCGCTGCAACGCGATAGGAATGATAAAATTAATCGAAGGCTGCATTTCTGCCAAGTAAAGGTGAAGGAGTTGCTCTGCTACCGTGAGCAACTGTAAATATCATACAAACAGCAGAGGAGATTCTGCAATCAAGGGCAACAGCGAGAATTCTTGCATGCTGCAAGCGCTAAAAGACTACGGTGACCACTTTAATTGGGTTAGCTTGTTATTTTCTTATTAATCTGTTTCTTTCAGGTACTGACTGCAACTACTTTAATTGTGTTAATTTTTTTTTGATTGGTTCTAGTTGGTCCATTTTATCGCTCCACTTGTATATGTCCATTGTGCAACTAGGGAATCAATAATATGGATATGTCATCTATTACAGCGCCACCTACATTTTTACAAAACCCCGGAGAACCTACCTTACCATGGGAAGATTGGATTGAATCATTTGAAACATATTTAGAGGCCATTGGTGGAGAGGATTTCATATCTTCTCGGAAGGTGGCATTGCTTAAACATAATTTGGGTATTGAGGGTAGAAAAGTATTGAAAACTTTACCTATTGGCACTGACAAGAAACAGATAATCATCAAAGAGAATATCAGCGATGGTGAAAGTAAAGAAGAGAGTGAAGAGGGGAGTAAAAAAGAAGAGGTTGATGCAAGCCAACAGTATGAGGAGGTAATCTTTAGTGATGAATATATGGAAGTAGTTAAAGCACTGGAAGAAAATTACGGAAAAAAAGTTAGTATAGTAGTAGAAAGACATAAGTTTTTCTCGCGATCCCAATTATCTGGGGAATCGAGTCGAGCAATACATTTCCGTGTTGAGAACTCTTGCTTCTACTTGCAAATTCAGAGATCTTCATGAAGAAATCATAAGAGACCAATTCATAAATAGAACAAACAACGCCAAAATTCAAGAAAGATTACTAGAAATGAAAGACTCTTCCTTGCAGAGAACCATTCATATGGCAAGACGAGTTGAAAACACTTCCAGATACCTTAAAGAATTAAGTTTGGAAAAGACCAATGTCACCAAAGTGTGTGCTGTAGAAAAAATTCCCCCCAAAAAGAAAGAAAATAATACCAAAACCACTATCCCCAAATACAACAGAGTATGCTACAGGTGTGGCAGCACCAGACACACTGCTGATTCAGACAAATGTTATGCAACTAAAGAGAAGTGTTATAAATGTAAAAGGATTGGTCACTTAGCGCGCATGTGTAAGGCGGGTTCATTACCCACCACAAGATGGAAACGCCCTGTCAATACCATTAGAGAGAATTCTGATGATGAGAAGTCAGATAATGAAGGGGAGGTTGAAGTCATGGTTATTTGTGACAATGTCATTAATGATGTATCTGAAGGTTACAACCCACCCAAGTGTAACTTAGGCATTAATGGTACCAAAATAACTGTGTGGGCTGATTCATGCTCCCCTTATACCATTATAGATAAAAGCACATGGGAGAGGGTAGGTAGTCTCAAACTAAGTTTGCCTGATGTTGAACCAGTAGGGTACTGTGGGGTAAAACTTCCATTGTTAGGGTTTTTCAAATGTTCATTGTCTCACAAAGGAAAAGTAGCTACCAGCAAGGTATATGTTGTAGAAAGGGGAAGAGCATTGCTTGGATGGTGTGAACAGAAAATGCTGGGTATTACACTAGACCCCAATCATCCACAACAAGTATTAGTCACTGAGGATTAATTGGAACACAAAATTCCCTAAATTATTTGAAGAAAAGTTAGGTTGTTTAGTGAAATTTGAACACTGCATTGTACTTAAGCACAATAACGTTCCATGTGTGCATAAAGCAAGGAGTGTACCTTTTACACTTAGAGAAAAGTTGAAAACAGAATTACAAAGGTTATGCAAGGCACAGGTTATTGAACCCATTGAGTCGTCTGAATGGCTTAGTCCGGTGGTTTTGGCACAGAAACCGGACGGCAATTTACGCATGTGTATTGATTTAAGGGATCTCAACCGTAACATTCTAGTTGACAGATACCCATTACCCCACATTAATGAGATGATATCTTCTGTAAATAATGCCAAATACTTTTCACTGATCGACTTGTCTAATGCATATCATCAGATAAAATTGCATTCCTCTTCCAGACATCTTACTTCCTTTATCATGCCGGAAGGAGCCTTCCAATTCATTAGAATGCCATTTGGCCTAGCATCTGCTTCAGCAGTTTTCCAAAGAGTAATGAGTAGAATATTGGTGGGGTTACCTAATGTGTTGGTGTTCCAAGATGACGTGTTGGTGTGGGGGTCCAACTGTATTGAACATGATGCAACATTAACAAAAACATTGGAGAAGTTGCAAAATGCAGGATTAACAGTGGGAGTCAGGAAGTGTAAATTTGGTGTCAAACAAATTGACTATTTGGGGCACACTTTATCCAGGGATGGAGTTAAACCGAAAAAGAAATTACTAGATGCCATCACAAATGCTCCATCTCCTCAAGACAAAGAACAATTACGTTCTTTTCTGGGGCTTGCGGAATTTTATTCCAAATTTGTGCAGCATTTTGCTGACAAGGTTCACAGGCTCAGAGTATTAATGAAAAAAGGTGTTAAGTTTGAATGGTCGGACGACTGTCAAAGGGATTTTAATTGCATAAAGGAACAAATTGTTAAGGCTGTTTCGCTTAAACCATTTAATCCTTCCCATCAGAGCATAATTGTTGTGGATGCTAGTGCTTATGGATTAGGAGCAGTACTGATGCAAAAGCATTTGGGTTACGAACGAGTGGTAGCATTTGCATTCCGTACCTTGAAGGGGGCGGAAGCTACTTATTCAGTCATTGAGAAAGAAGCACTTGCATGCTGGTGGGGGGTAAACTACTTCAAGAATTACATATGGGGCATACGGTTTGAGATAAGATCGGACCATAAACCGCTCATAGAATTGTTTACCACTAAAGGTGCTGCCAAGGCAACACCTAGAATTGCCAAATGGATATTCAGATTACAAGGATATGATTTTTCACTTCAGTATGTTCCCGGGATTCGAAATGTAAATGCCGATTGTTTATCCCGTTTACCCTTAGAATGTGATGATGATGAAGTTGACTCCAATGACGATTGTGTGGTAGCAAGTGTAGTTGAGTCATGTGAAGGTGCTATATCGTGTGATGAGTGGAAGGAAGCTGTAAATAACGACACCACTTTCAAGGAACTAATTATGGATCTGTCTAATCCATCTAGTTCTAATGGCTTGCTCAAGAAAAAATTTGGAGAGTTTTGGACGGTATGGACAGAACTTTCTGTAGTGGACGGTGTGCTACGCAGGAGCGGTAGATTGGTCGTTCCGGAGAGTTTGCAGAATAGACTATTGAAATTATTGCATGAAGGACATGGCGGTATGTCGGCAATGAAGAGAAAAGCTAGAGAAACATTTTGGTGGCCAGGGATGGACAAAAATATAGAGGAACATGTACGTGAATGCATGGAATGTATGTGCAGTGACAAAACTCATAGGGTAGAGGAATCACCTATTGCTTCAACTAATTTTCCTAGCAGACCATGGGAAAAGGTTGCCATGGATATTTGTGGTCCATTTTCGGTCAAGGGACTAAGTAACAAGTATGCATTAGTGCTCATTGACTATCACTCGAAGTGGCCAGAAGTGGCATTTACTGGAGACATTAAAGCATATAATGTTATTGAATTTTGTGACAGAATTTTTCGCAGAGAAGGATATCCAGACATATTAACTACGGACAATGGTCCACAGTTTATATCTAATGAATTTAAGACATACCTTACCACAATGGGTGTTATCCACCACACCACTGCTGTCTATAATCCTAGGGAAAATGGTCTCGTGGAGAGGTTTAACAGGGCATTAAAAGAATGTATACAATTGGCTGAACAGTGTGGTGGAAATTGTAAAGAGGCAGTGAAGGAAATGTTATGGAGCTACCGTAATACACCACATTCAGTTACTAAAGAGTCTCCATTTAAACTTCTCAAAGGTAGGCAGCCAGGCACGAAGGCTGCTCCGGGTTGGATGTTCAAAGACTTCTCACGACCTGTGTGTAATAAGAGTTTAGAGAGCAGAGTAAAGATGTATCAGGACAAGTATGTGCACAGGCATAATGACAGGTTGAAAAGGAACAGTCGTGTTTTTACAGCTGGAGATTGGGTAAGAACGTACAGTGTGGGATTACAAAAAAGAGGTCTATCAAAATGGTCTATACCCAAACGCATAACTAAGGTCATGGGTAATAGTGTTTGGTTGAGTGATAGCAAGGTGTGGAATATTCGCAGTGTAACCTTGTGCAACAAATTGGAAGTTAATACCTGGTTGGAAAAGGAAGGCCACAATCATGTGGAAAAGAGATCGGATGTTGCGAACTTTGACAAACGTGTCAGGATGATTCCAAAATGGCACAATGACTATGTAACTTATTAACATATCTGCTATGTAACTTATTGACATATCTGTTGTATAACATATTGCAAAGTGTTGTTGAATCTATTTATGTTACTATTCAAATTCTGCTTCTTATGTATTATTTTCTTGTGATGTTATTTTGTATATAATTGTTTGGGGTTGTTTAAGGAAGGGAGATGTGTTGCATCTTAACATGTATCTTGGCAACTTGCTCAGCATTCCTTCCATGGTAACCATGAGGCCGGGTTCTGAGTTGACCAGAGGAGACAGAGCTGGCAGTTGCAGAGAGAGGACGCATCTGGGGGTTGTTCTTATGAACTTAATAAAAGTTCCTACTTGAATCAACTTGTCTGTGCTTCTTAAAAAATCGCTCTCAATTCCTTAACATTGTAGGATTCCAACCTATCCTCCTCAAAGGCAATTTCCAAGGATGCAACCGATGATGCAATTGATACAGGCATGTTGAAGTAGCAAGTTCAAACTGGCAAGATCAAAAATAGGCCAAAAAGAAAAAGAACCTGAATGTGGTACGTAATGGTCTGCGATATGGTAGTAGTGCACACCAATCACTGTTAGTCAAGTGCAAACACAAGTCCCATCCGCACCGCTGACAACCAATGTTAGAAATCGGGGTCTCTAGTTGGCAAGGGCTTGCACCTTTGTCCAAGTAGGGACCCTTCTTCCTAGTCAGGGTAAGGGAGTTACACTCCTAAAATAACCCCTGCTCACCCCCTTGGTAGCTTGGCACGAGCAGTCTGGCTTATTCTAGAGGCAGTGTGTAAAGCATTTGCACAAAACCAACAGTAATACAATGTAAGCACTACAAACTGACACCACACCAGTTTAGAAAAATATCCAATATTTTTATATACTTAAAACAAGACCAATACGATAAAAATCCACAGTACAGTACTTTAAAAATCTTCAGTTATCACAGTGTCCTTAAAAACAGTTCCTTGATGTCGATAGCTCCGTCCGGGGCTATCACGGCGTCGTGAACAACCAAATCCAAACAGTTCTGGCTGACCGCGGCGTCGCAGGTCAGCTACGGTGTCGGGAAGACCCGCAAACAGTACCTTTCAGAAATGCAGGGCGTCGATGACCTCGTGGTGAGCTTCCGAACACACGGCGTCCGCAGGCGTCGGTTCCGGAGGTCGGTGCGGCATCGTCGGGGCCTTCGAAGTCACACGCGTTGCAGATCGATCTCCTCTCTGTTGAAGTCAGGAGCGCTGGCGTCGGCCGGCGTCGAGTGCTGAGGTGCGAAGTGCAGCGGTGCGGTGCCCTCAGGTCGCGGTGCGAGCAGCGGCTCGGTGGCGGCGTCGGATGGCGTCGTCGGTGAGACCAGGGTCGTGGTGTGAGATGGAGGCGGTGCTGGCAGGTCACGGTGCAGCAGCAGCTGCGTCTTCGTAGCTGCAGTGCTGTCATCGGCTGACAAACTTGGAGTCGATGGCACCGGCGTCGGTGGGCCAAGGCTGCGGTGCGGGTTGAGGGCGGTGCGTCATGTAACTTACGAGCGGTGCCCCCGAACCACGGTGCAAGCAGCGGCGTCGAGTCCGGTGTGGAGCGGCATCGTTTCGGGATACCACGGCGTCGTCGCGAGGCGGTGCGGAGTGCGGGGCCCACAGGTCGTGGTGCGAGCAGCGGCTCTGTGGCGGCGTCAGCAGGCGTCGTCGGTGAGACCAGGGTCGCGGTGCAGCGTTGCGGCGGTGCCCTCTGCGGTGCCTTCAGGACACGGAGTCGGCAGTGGCGTCGTAGACGGCGTCGGGCTTGAAGTCTTTGCTGTTCCTGAGACTTCTTGAACAGGGGGAAAGCTCTACCTCAAGCCCTTGGAGACACTCACAAAGTAGATTGCAGAAAGTTCAGTTCCAGTCCTTTCACTGCCCAAGACAGAAGCAGCCACTGCAGGCCAACACAGCAAAGCACACAGCAAAGTTGTAGTTCCTCCTCACAGCTTCTCCAGCTCTTCTTCTTGGCAGTCTTCTTGATCCCAAAGAGTTCCCTGAAGTCTTTTCTATCCCTGAGACTTCCAACAGGAGGCAAGCTCTACTTCAAGCCCTTGGAGAAAACTATAACAGCAGGATGATGAAAGCACAGTCCAGTCCTTTCCCTACCCAAGACAGAAGCAACTACTGCAGGCCAACCCCACAACACGCAGCATAGGGGCAGTACTCCTCCTCCAGCTTTCCCGGTCCTTCTTTCTGGCAGGTTCCTTAGATTAGAAGTAATCTAAAGTTCTGGGGTTTGGCTCCCCCTTTTTATCCTCAATTTCTCTTTGTTCTCTGAAGGCAGAGAGGCCTTTGCCTAGTCCAAACCAGTTCTGGTCAGTCCTGGAGCACTTTGTTGACAAGACTCCTTCTTTCCTTTCACAGTGCAGGCCAGGGACATCAGACGCACCACAGGAGGTGGAGCCAGCATTGTGGAGGGAAGGCCCAGCCCTATTCAGGTCCCAGGTGCAACTCCTCCCACCCATCTACATGTAGATCTTGCTATTCAGCCCTGTGCTGACTCACCCTGTCTCCTGGCATCCCCCAGCCCCTGTCACTCACACTCCAGACAAGAATACACAACCTAGCAGAGGCAGGCTTGGATGGTTAGACAAGAAAATACCCACTTTCTAAAAGTGGTATTTTCAAACACAGAATGTTAAAACCAACTTTACTAAAAGATGCATTTTATCATTCTGAGTCCAGGCATACTAAACTCGAATTTCTACCATGTTCCCTGGGTCAGTTAGGATTATAAGCTGTAATAATCAAAACTGCCCATTCTGGCCTATGGGGAACAGGTAGCCTTGCAATAGTGAAAAACGAAATAGACTGTAATTCACTACCAGGACATGCCACACACACCAGGGCATGTCCTACCTTTCACATACAATGCACCCTGCCCACAGGGGTACCTTGGGCCTACCTTAGGGGTGACTAACATGTAGAAAAGGGAAGGTTTAGGGACTTGCAAGTGTGTGCACTAGCCAAGTCGACATGGCAGCCCCAGGCTGCGCACAGGCTCTGCAATGGCAGGCCAGAGTTACACTTTACGGGCTGTTTGCGTGGGTGGCACAATCCAGTGCTGCAGCCCACCAACAGCATTTGATTTATAGGCCCTGGGACTCGCAGTGCACTTTACTGGGGACTGACACATAAATCAAATAGGCCAATCATGGAAACACCAATCCATAACACAAGTTACACAGAGAGCATATGCACTTTAGCACTGATTAGCGGTGGTAAAGTGCCCAGAGTCCTAAAACCAACACACACAGGGTCAAAAACAGGAGGCCAAAAAGCAAAAAGTCTGGGGGTAAACCCGCTGAAAAAGCCAAGTCTAACACCGGAAAACAGCTGAGAGAGAATACGTAGACATGGAGAGGAAAGGTTGCATCGGACCCTCAATTCCTAACCTCCCTGGGTCCACTCTGGGAGTTTGAGGCCCAACTCCTACAGCGACTCTGGCATCTAGAATTTGCCACATATTCTACCAAAAGACTCTCAGATGGGGACAAGTCAGACTGTCTACTGGCTTGGCTAGCCAATAGGGATACTAGAAAATAATCAGTAATTAAAATCAGAGGCCCTGATGGTGGGCTTCTTCACTCACAACGATGGAACATGGTGCCTTCACTTCTTACTATACTGGCCTCTACCACCCCATAGCTGAACGAACTCCTCCCAACCTCCAGGCATTCCTGGGGCCATCTCATCTCTGCATGGTGGCCTCAGAGGAACATAGATGGCTCCCTTACTTTCCAGGAAGTAAAGGAGGCAATCATGGTCCTGGCATCCAGCAAATCACCTGGGATTGATTGCCTCCTAGTGGAATTTTATAAAACGTTCCAGGGAGCGTTAGCTCTCAAACTACTTTGGCTCAAACAGGTGGCACTTTTGAGTGGGACCTTCCCCTGCCATCCTTCGAGAAGCCTTTATGGTGTCGCTGTTGAAACCAAGTAAAAATCTTCAGGGCTTTTCCTTATGTCACCCTAATGCAATATTGAACATTGGCTATAAAATCCTGAGTATGATACTGGCCCAATGAGTACAACAGGTACAGCCGCACCTGATCCATCTGGACCAGAATGGATTTATCCCTGGAAGGAACTCCTGCATGTGTATCTGCCAGTTTTTTCAGATATTAGGCGCAGTACAAGGCAGATGGCCAAGGGCGATGGCATTAGTACTTGATATTCATAAAGCACTGGATTTCCTCCGCGGGGGCTATCTATTAGCTGTCCTAGCTAAATTTGGCTTCAGCCCCTACATTACTGAACAATTGCGCAAACACATTGAGCAATTCCAACTTCTCGACCAATTCCAATCGGGCTTCCGCACTGGCCACAGCACTGAAACAGCCATCACTCATATAGTGGATGATGCTCTCACTTTACTGGACCAGAATGAAGCCTGCCTGCTAATACTACTTGATCTCTCATCTGCATTTGACACTGTCAAACATGACAATCTACTTAAACTCTTAGAATGCAGGATGGGGCTCTCTGGCACGGTCCTTAAATGGTTTTCCTCTTTTCTCAATAACAGAACGCAAAGAATCAAATCCAATCAGTCACTTTCCAATGCCAGTCTCTGCACTCTGGGTGTCCCCCAAGGGTCTTCACTCTCCCCCACGCTCTTTAACCTCTTCATTGAACCACTGACTGTAATCCTCAAAGCATCCAACATCCAATATCACATGTATGCGGATGACACCCAACTCTACATGAAAATATCCTCCCCCGAAGAGATCAAGTCACTCAACGGAACCCTGCTCAAAACCCTAAATTGGCTAACCTCCAACCACCTCAAACTAAACGCCCTTAAAACGGAATTCCTCCTCATTTCACCCACTAGGCAAACCCCCACTGTTGTGGAATATCTAAGTAACCTCACCGCTCTTAACTGCACACCGCACATCATTGATTCCACGAAATCACTGGGAGTTGTGCTAGATAAGGACCTAAACATGCAAGGTCACATCAGAGCATCTACCAAAGGAGCGAACTTCCAGCTGAGCATCCTAAGAAAACTCAAACCCTACCTTCCCCAAGAGGACTTCAAATCGGCGGTACAAGCACCAGTCATCTCTAGACTTGAATACGGCAGTGCTACTCTATGAGGACTGCCGAAACTTAGCTTAGCCCCCATCAGAGCATCTCTAAATGCCGCGACTAGACTCATCACTGGTTCCAAGAAAACCAACCACATCTCTCCGGACCTGAAATCCCTCAACTGGCTTCCATTTGAGGCTAGGATCCAGCTAAAAATTGCTTGTATGACCCATAGAGCACTACACTTCAATACCCCACTCTACCTGACAAATAAGCTCGAACTCTCTGGTGGATCCCGGCCCTCAAGGAACACCAGCACATTGCTCCTTAAGCCGAAGAAATTTAAAAAACTAAAAACCTACAACCGTACATTCTCTGGCATTGCCCCAAGAATATGGAACTCCCTACCCGTGGAAACAAGACTGATTCCCTCACCATTTGCCTTCAAAAGGGAAGTGAAAGCCCTACTAATGAACACGGCGCTGAACTAGAAACTTTTCTCTTCTTGTCTACGATCTTATTTAGCTGTCTTAGCTATTACCCAACATTTGTTACGGCCCATTGCCGCCCGCCATTATGTCATTGTTGTTCCTGATCTATACTGATTTACCTTTTTAATTTATGTTCCCGATGTATATTGCTTTACTTTTCTCCTGCAGGTTTCTGCCTTTGTCTTCCATAAACCGTATGTAAAGCACTCTGATACCCGCTTGGGTCACGTTCGCGCTATATAAAACTTTAAATAAATAAATCAGACTTTTTATATTCTACCCCCACAACTCGAATTTGCTTTGGAGGGTCCCTCTCTGACTCCACCCCAGTTGGATGGCAATGGAGCGATTGGTTTCCAGGGAACGGATGAACAATGCGGGCTGGGAAATTCCCTTATCTGATGGCCCCCATACAATCTCACTATATGCGGATGTCATTCCGATTTACTTACGTGACATCACTGCAGACCTCACCTCCATCACTTCTCTCCTAGCTAAATTCAGTCGAATGTGGGGGCTGAAGGTCAACTGGGATAATTCCTGCTTGTTCCATTTAGTGTCTTCAGTTTTGCCATGGGTTGCGGACCTGGGGGTGGCCCCATCTGCTGGGAGCCCTCTTCGGTCTGCTACTTGGGGGTCTGAGTCTTCCACACAACCGCCGACCTGCTCAAAGGTAATTTGTCAACAGGAGTGGCCTCTATCAGATCGCAAATGCCATTTTGCATCTCCCTCCCATGATCGGTTGCAGGTTGAATAGTAATTGCCAAGATGGTCGTCCTCCCTGCCTCCTCCATTATTTCACGAATCTTCTGGTGATTCTCCCCCATTCATTACTTTGAGAACATCATGTTCTCTTAGGAGAACTCTTTTGGTATAAGTCACTCAGACGATTAGCCTTAAACAAGCTCCCCTCAGAGCAAGGAAGCCTTGAAACCCCCAACTTCAAATACTATTATCTGGCGGCCCAACTTCAGTGGCTCTCTTAACTGGTTGGTGAACTGATACCTAGAGGATAAGGGTACGACCGAAGCCCCACTACCTCAGGCCCTCCTCTGCCTCTGCCTCCGCCTCCAACACCCTAACACTCGGCCACCCCGTAGTTTGTTCTTACTCCTGTGGGTAGCCCACTTCTGCTTATTGAAGGTGATTTGCTTTACTAGCCATCTCCTTCCCTGTGCCCCTGCAATCCTGTGATCTTCGTACTTGGGTTCCTGGCATGGAATAGCCATCTATCTGGCCGACAGATATGGGTGTGGAAGAAGGCTGGAGTAATGAACATGGGGGAGCTATTCCTGAATGGACAACTGATAATGTTTAAAACACTAATCGAACAATGTGAAAGTCCCGGGGCAAGTTCCTCTACTGTGCCTCTCTGAAGGGAGCGATCGGAGCAACTCAAGGGACCACCGAACCACCCAAGCACCAACTAACACAAACACTCCATGGGCACTAGTAGCAGGTTAATTAGCTGACTCACCAAAGCTCTAATAGCATACATACAGGCATCTCTGCAACCACTGAGGGATACATGGGAAACTGAATTTGGTAGTCAGCTCAAAGATAAGGAATGGGAAAGGGCCCTGGCTTACCCATGTAAGGTGTCCCATAATGCCCATCTCAAATGTATTCAATTTTACATTCTCCACAGAGCATACTGATCCCCTAGACAGCTGGCCCACATCTTCCTAGGGGCACGGACATGTGTGCCAGATGCAGAACCCTGGGGGCACACCTGTGACATATATTATTGGACTGCCTGAGGATACATATATACAGGGCTACTATACGCTCTGAACTGGAATGAGTGACAGGGAACTTGAGCATCTCATCTTGGAAGATGGAGCCGTGTTAATGTATGCCATACCATGCAAACACAGAACCGAACTGTGATACACTTTCTAGAATTGGCCCTTATACTGGCCAACAAAATGATCACAGCATGCTGGAAACTGCCTACTCCCCTAAGCCCGGACCAATGACCAAACATATTCACCCACTAGGCAAACGCTGAAGCAGTGGCAATGCCACTACTGGAATGTCCCAGTGTGGTTTGTCCTTACTCACTTGTCAACCATGTCACTACTGAGGTTCACCTCACAGGCAGTTAACCATTGGCCGAGTGCGGGGGAGGAGTGATTGAAATGGCTACAACTACCAACAGGCCCTCTACCTCTGAACAGGAGGCATTAGTGTGGTTTGTCCTTACTCACTTGTCAGCCATGTTATTACTGAGGATAACCTCACAGGCACTTAACCATTGGCCAAGTGTAGGGAAGGAATGTTTGAAATGAGTACAACTACCATCAGGCAATCGACCTCTCAACAGGATACACCAGTATGGTATGTCCTTACTCATTTGACAGCAATGCCACTACTGAGGTTCACCTCACAGGCAGTTAACCATTTACCAAGTGTCAGGGAGAAGTGATTGAAATGATTACATCTACCATTAGGCCCTCTACCACTGAACAGGAGACACCAGTGTGGTTTGTCCTTACTCTCTTGTCAGCCATGTCATTACTGAGGTTCACCTCACAGGCAGTTAACCATTGGCCGAGTGTGGGGGAGGAGTGATTGAAATTAATACAACTACCATCAGGCCCTCTACCTCTGAACAGAATGTCCCAGTGTGGTTTGTCCTTACTCACTTGTCAACCATGTCACTACTGAGGTTCACCTCACAGGCAGTTTACCATTGGCCGAGTGCGGGGGAGGAGTGATTGAAATGACTACAACTGCCAACAGGCCCTCTACCTCTGAACAGGAGACTCCAGTGTGGTTTGTCCTTACTCATTTGTCAGCCATGTCACTACTGAGATTCACATCACAGGCAGTTAACCATTGGTCGAATGTGGGGGAGGAGTGATTTAAAATGACTACAAAAACCATCAGGCCCTCTACCTCTGAACAGAATGCCCCAGTGTGGTTTGTCCTTACTTACTTGTCAGACGTGTCACTATTGAGGTTCACCTCACAGGGAGTTAACCCTTGGTCAAGTGTGGGAGAGGAGTGATTCAAATTACTACAACTACCATCAGGCCCTCTACTTATACCTTTTAACAGGAGGCCCCAGTGTGGTTTGTCCTTACTCACTTGTCAGCCATGTCACTATTGAGGTTCACTTCACAGGCAGTTAACCATTGGTAAAGTGTGGGGAGGAGTGATGGAAATCACTACAACTACTATCAGGCCCTCTACCTCTGAACAGAAGGCCCCAGTGTGGTTTGTCCTTACTCACTTGTCAGCCATGTCACTACTGAGGTGCACCTCACAGGCAGTAAACCATTGGTCGAGTGTGGGGGAGGAGTGATTGAAATGACTACAGCTACCATCAGGCCCTCTATCTCTACCTCTGAACAGGAGGTACCACTGTGGTTTGTCCTTACTCACTTGTCAGCCATGTCATCTCTGATCCCTTGGTGAAAAGGACAGAGTACCTTACACACAATGCTTTGCTCAGGCACATGGCTGCCTACTCAGCCTGAACTTACCCTGGTCTCCATAAAAGAAAAGAAAGAGAAAATGAGTGACACCATTTCAAGTGTGTAACTGAAATATCTGCAATGCGTAAAAGTAACCCAGCTGATATGAAATGGCTGTGGGCCCATTGACACTGTACAGCACACACGACTGCCAGTGCTAAATCCACTACCAAGTAGTGTGTATGCCATTATTGTACACACCTAGGACTTGGAATTTACTAATACACATGTAACTTCAACACTGTGTTGCATTCAAGTCATTGAGAGATGCCATGTCCATTCCTCCTGTCAACATGAAGCATATCAGTACAGCAAATGATCAGGCCAATAACACTTCATGTAATGGATGTCTCCCAAAGTCTTGCAAATGAGTCAAATACAAAGGTGAGAGTTCACTATGCCAATATCCAAACCTTTTGAACCCTTGCTGGCCTGAACTCACTGTGTACTAAATGGTGTGGATGTACATACCACACTTACAACAATAACATTGTACTTTGTCTGAACAGGTCAATCCGGCACTACATCTGCCCATACTCAGGACACCCACTAGACTTCACCTTCTCCCCGGATGAAGCCTCCAGTGATGCAGAATCTCCAGGATCTTTGGACGTGGAGGACCTATCTGGCCTATCTGGACAGCCTGGGTGGATGGAAACACTGAGTCTCACTGTGCCCTCAACCACACCTCCGAACACAGCTTCAACATCTCAGCTGACCTCTGCCCAACAACCGGTGGACCTAGTCCCGCCAGCAACATCTACTGCATCTCAGTCCCACTGCCGGAGGTGAGGATTGTTGACACACTCACCAAGGATGGAGGAGCCAGTGCGAGGGTGCAGGCTGGGCCAGGGTCAGAGGCCTGTGGGTACAGGGGTGGTGGTAAGGTAATTGTGGGCCCACTAAGTGAGGTCACTGACTTCCAGGCTAACATCTCCCAAATCATGGGGGCCTATGACAACTTCCAAGGAGTGATAGGTTAGGTACTTGAGGAACTCCGGGAGATGAAGAAGCTGCAGAGGTCCATAGACCAGAGGCTGGACATACACAATAATAACATGGCCCAGCTCACAGGGGTGCTGAGAGACATTAATACCACACTCTACAGGGCTTTTCCCCCACCACCTTCCCCTTCCCATGGTACATCTACATCAGGCCCTTCGACATCTGCAGCAGCCACAGGAAGGGAGGCCCTGTCAGGGGATAACTCCTCAGACACCCCTGAGCATGCAGCTTCAGATGGACTGGGACGTCCCAAAAAAATCTAGGTGGTTCAGATGGCAAGGCACCCACCACTGTCAAGAAGAGACACCACAAATTATGCCCTCCTTTGTGTGCAATATGTTCACTTTGTTGACTATTCAGTACAGTACTTTAGCATACAATGATGACACACATCAACATCTACATTCAGTTTATACACATTGAGGATTTAGCCATTGTGAAGAGAGACTACCATGATTTGGCCCAACAACAACATTGTGTTGGAGAAAATGATGGCATACATATAGCTAAAGGACCACCACATGACAGGAACAAGTCCAATGGAGTATCAGCAATGTCCATCCTATCGCTGTGCAAGCTGACTTGGTACCGGGGTGGTACATCCAAAGTCTGTGCCAGTCATTCCCAGGAACATTCCATGTCCAGTTCGCACTTTGAAACAGCATGATATACCTGCTGATGTCACAACTCTGAAATGTTCAAATGAAGATGACATGGTGAAGGCACCTACAACAGACCAAGACAAAGAGATTAGCTGGGAAACATACATGACACCAGTCACCGTCTACTTCTGGAGTACACAGAACAAGGGTAAATGTCACCTACACAAAGCAACATCAACAATGTGTTCATGTGTATAGACCTTCCTCCACAAACAGATGTGCAAAGAGTTTGCCACAGCTGTACATACCTAACAAGTAAACACAAGGAGATGATGGACTTTTCAGACACTCACCCCCAGTCACAGATCTGGGTTGAATCCATCATCGTTCTTTAGCTCACTTCGCCACCTCAGTTCAGACACAGCTATATGCAAATCAGTCTTGACCCTGTGCCTCATGGGAACAGTCCAGCCCGAACTGCCAAGCCAGGTCTTCCCTGAACCGGAAACAAGCATCCTGGGACCGGTTTCAGGGTAACACCCCTCATCAGCCAGGCTAGCTTGAATCCAGTTGCAAAGTGAGCAAGGGACCCACATCTGGACATATCCTGCCAACTTAGGGTGAACAAAGCAAACACAAGGAGGTGATGGATGCAGTGCTGAAACTTTTCAGACACCCCCAGTCACAGATCTGGGTTGAATACCTAACAAGTATCCATGAATGTCCTCCTCACAGCTTCACAACAACAGTCACTGTACAAGTCAAAGTCATGACATCTCACAGCATACTTAGACTTATGAGGAGAAGTCGTTGATGAGCTCTTTAAACACATCAAATCCTTTCTCTTCACCACTATCATCATCATTTGGCATTTCAGGATCCTCACCCAGTGGCTCCTGCTGGTCACCATCGTCTGCAATAAGAGGGATGTTCCATCATAGTGCGAGGTTGTGGAGCATGCAGCAATATGTGGTAATCTGACACACCTTTCCGGGTGAGTAGAGGAGGGTTCCCCCAGTCTTGTCCAGACATCTCAATCTGGCCTTCAAGAGCCCAAAAGCCCGCTCCACTGGCCATCTTGTTCTACTAAGGGCCTCATTGAAGCGGACTCCCCTGGCATTGTAGGATTCCTCAGCGGTGTCAACAACCATGGGCAGTTGGGATACGCTGAGTCTCCTAGATGGAGACAGACATAAGTGCAATAATGAGTAACACATTTGCAGAAGATGGGGCCAGACATCACACATACAAAGGTTAGACACATCATACTCACCAATAAGCCAGGCCCTCTCCAGTAGTAGTTGTGACATCAACTGGGGTGATGGTTTTGTACTGCATTATAAAGGAGTCATGGGCAGATCCTGGGAATCTGGCACAGACATGTGAGATGTATAAATCTGCTAAACATACCACCTGCACGTTGATAGAATGGAAGTGCTTCCTGTTTATTTAGACCTGTTCTCTGATTTGTGGTAGTATTAAGGCAATATGTGTGCTATCAATAGCTTCAACAGCATGTGGGATTCAACCTAATCCATAAAAATCGCCCTTCACATTGGCCAAATTTTCACGGCTCGGTAACTAAATGTAGCTGTCCATGTGTCTCTTCACTGCTGAAAGCACATCAGGTACCACCCCACTGAACATAGGCTGTGACATTCCACTAGATATAGCAACAGTGCACTGAAAGGAACCTGTGGCAAGAAAATGCAGTGCTGCCATGAGTTTCACCATTGGAGTCAGAGATGTGGGATAGGTCCTTCAAGGCTGTAAATGAGGCTCCAACTGGTCACATAGATCTTGTAGTGTCTGCCTATTGAGACACAACTTTTCTTCCATATGTTGTAGGTCTGGAAATGGCCATATTACTGGAGGCTGTTGTCTCCTCCCTCTGCCAGGGTACCTATGTGTGGAGTGTGTACACATATGGATATTGGTCACCGTGTCCACACCAACATATACCAAGACACAGCCAAACGTCATGTGAACAAACAGTACTGCATATGTGAGCAGAACACAGCATTACACATCATAATTGTATGAAAGACAAAAGCATACATAGCAACTTCTTGTATGCAGAAAGTGGAAGAGATGCCTGAAAAGTATCTGGATGATGCATATCCCCCATTGACCACTATTGTGGGAGAGCCCATTCTGGGTGGAAAACAGCCTAGAGAATGACATTGACTTACCTGATATATAGGGCAATCACCTGCATGATTCTGATCCATTGCCATGATTACAAGTTCCACCTATCATCCTCAAACTGCATTGCATGTGTGTCTGTAACAGCACTGTGCACATCATGCAAACTTCATTTGTATGGTGGACATCATCATGTTGTGGATTCTGCATTGCCCAAATTACTACTGTCACCACCAGTGTACACTGCACAGTAGCAATCATGTGTTCATGCACAGTCATGAATACACTGACATATGAGTAATGGTATAGGCAGAGGAGTGTTATCATACATCAGGTGACGTGTTCCAACATATATGTAGTGGTGGAAACACACTTAGAAGATCACTTTACAATGTGGTTTTCTACACTGACATGGTGCATGCCTCACCTCACCAATGGGACATGCAGGATTGCCGACCTCTGGTGGATTCAAATCCTGCGCTAGACAGCTTCATCCACGACAGTCAGCCATAGGCTAAATTTGGAAAATGTGACCAATGTGGTTCAAGGGAAGACAGCCTATGTGGATGCCTGACTTCGCTTATGGGACATGCTCATTCATTGACCGCCGACAGATTTGAACTGTTGGGTAAGCAGATTCAACAACAGCGGACATAGCCATAGGCAAAATTTGGAAAATGTGACCGTCGCGGTTCAAGGGATGTGGCAGTCTACACATAAGGCCGCCTATGTGGATGCCTGACCTCGCTTATGGGACATGCTCATTCTCCTACTGCTGGCTGATTTGAACTGCGTGGCAGGTGGATTTAACCACGGCAGTCACAGCCATAGGCTAAAGTAGAAAAATGAGACCGTCACGGTCCAATGGCTGTGCCCT
This sequence comes from Calotriton arnoldi, assembly GCA_963921515.1. Classification (NCBI taxonomy): domain Eukaryota; kingdom Metazoa; phylum Chordata; class Amphibia; order Caudata; family Salamandridae; genus Calotriton; species Calotriton arnoldi. The sequence continues at coordinate 94,454 of CAWUFW010013693.1, forward strand.
TCTACACAGAAGCTCGCCTATGTGGTGAAATTATACGTTGAAGTTTGGAAATCAAATCACTTGCCTCTAGACACTGCTGCATACAACACCTCCACATCATCAGCTGCTGTTTACCACCTCTGGGAGCTGTCATGTCACGCTGGACAGTGAGCTGGAGACTCTGGTGAGTGAGGTCCTTCCCTGCATCACCAGTTCTATGGCTCACCAGAGAAGCAGGTGAGTACTGCTAATAAAGTTTGTATTCTGCAACATTTGTCATGTCCAATCCCATGGGCCACAATGTGGCTCAGAGTCCCAGACTAACAACTAAGAGTGACAGGACTAGGTGGCAGCTGGACCGGTCGCTATTATTAAATCAAGAATAGCTCATAGAGATGAGGCAATTTATTCATTAATTTATACAGGTTCATTGGTTTCTGTCTGGGAAGCTTTTAAGGCCACTGCTAGGGTGGTGGATTATTGCCTACAAGGCAAATCAACATAAGGAGCGTAGAACAAAATTGCTTGGCTGCAATCAGTAGTAGGTCAAGTATTACAGACAAATAGACATTCATCAGCCCATGAAAAGGCTAAGCAAAACCTGAGGGATTTTTTCATTTTGGAAGAAATTAGTAGTTCCAAGGCATTTTACCAGCAATTGTATGAAGAAAGCCAACAGATTGGGAAGTATTTGACTTGGTCGACTCGGGTCAGACAGAGGCTGCATTTTTTAAGGCATTCCAGAATCCCGCTTCTGGAGTTTTTAGTCTCGGACATGGATCAAGTTTCACAAGTCTTTGTTCAGCATTATAAGGACTTTATGGAACAAGCCATTTAACTTCACAGTCAAGTATAGCTCAATATTTCCAATCTATTAGATCACCAAGTTTGTCAGATTCTTAGGCTGAGAAATTTATGGCTACTATTTTGCTCACTGAGTGCTGACTGCTTCCCAGCTGAATTTTATGAAAACTTTGCTATCGAATTACTGCCCTTTCTGACTAATTTTTTCAATTTCGTTGAAGAAGGAGGTGAAGTCTCATCTTATTTTAAGGAATCAACCATTTTCAGTTTTTTTAAAAAGGGCAAGAATCCTAAAGATGTAAATTCATACAGGCCTATTAGTTTGCTTAATGCTGACTATAGGCTCTTTATGAAATTATGGGAAATCCGTATTACGGGCCTCGCTCGGGCTTAATTCAGAGCGATCAGTCAGGTTTTGTGGCAGGTCGATTCGTGGCAGCAAACACAGGATTTCTAATTCAGGCAATTGATTATTACTCAGTTAACCAGACAGGCATGGTAGGTATCATGGTTGATGCTGAAAAAGCATTTGATCTGGTTAACTGGGATGCGTTGTTTTTTGGTCTGGAGAGATTTGGCTTTCACCCCCACTTTGTTAGAATGCTCTCAAATTTATATCATGGGGCCTGTGCTAAACTTTTTGTCAACTCCCAGTTAGCGGGAACAGTGGCTATAAACAGAGAGACCCATTAGGAGCACCCCCTTTCTCCAATTTTGCTCATGTTCTGTTTTGAGCCTCTTGCGATTAGGATCAAGGCCTCCCAGGCTATTGCGGCCCCTCTCCTGGTTATGTTTCCAGAGGATGTTATTCCCTATCTGAAGCCCAGAAAGGATAATTTTCAGCAGGCCCTAGGCGGATTTGATAGTTTTAAAGACATTGGGGATTATAAGATTAACCCAAAGAAAACTGAGGTTCTTCTTTTAAATTCTCCTGTTGATACTCTCCCAGTCTTATTGCATCCAGAGGCCAGATCCCAGAACTTGATTCGATATCTTGGAGTATTCATTACTGATGACTATTCTAAGCTTTTTCAACTAAATTGCATCTCCATGTTCAACAAAATAAAGGGACTACTCGACAGATGGACAATGCTTGCTCTGACGCTGGTGGGCAAGAAGGCCCTTATAAAAATGTCTGCTCGCCCATTGGTTTGTTTCTTTTTTCAAACGTTCCCTTCAAGGTGAACAGTATCTATTTTTCTTATCTGGTTGTACTTGTCAGACAGTTTATCTGGAACAGAAAAGTACCCAGAGTTAAATACTCTGCTCTTCAACTGGACACTGTACAGGGCAGGTTGGCCATTCCTCATCTTCCAATGTGTTATCAGGCAGCCCTTTTTGATTTGTGAGCAAGGGTCCTGGACGGCAGAGGTGCGATGGATTCTTTCTTTTTGGATAAAATGATGCAGGATGCGGGAACTCAGCTACCAGTTTCTATTACGACTCTGCAATTCCCGAAAATGACCAGATATAAGGTTTTACTGGATTTAAATGTTCCACTTTTTGCTTTATTTCATTCTAATCATAATTCTTCAGGCTGGATGCTTCTGACACTCCAGAATTCTAGGTATCTTGATTTGTCAATTCCTCCTGCCCTAATTAGACTCTGAAATTATGCCATATTTAGAGAGCTAGGGCATCCTTTACTTCAGGGTAAATGTATGACATGGCAAGAGACTTCTGCTCGGTGTAGTGAGCACGGGAAGTGGCTTTTTTTGTCCTTTCATCAGATCAGATCTTTTATTAGGGCTCATCATTTTGATCACAATCTAAATATTTATCCTGTATTACGTGCATTTTTTAGGTCTAAAATGTTTGGTGTAGGGAATTGGTACAGACTAATACATAATCAAGGGGCACAAGAGAATGTGATCAAAAGTATTCTAGATAAAATGTGGCTATCAACACATTGTCAGACTATATTGGCCTTAGGCCACAGGTTGTTGAGCGCGGAAAACTTTAAAAGGATGTCATTCCTATCTCATTGGATGGCTTACTGCACGCCAGCGGTCCTTAATAAAATGTTTCCATCGCTTGATAATGGCTGTTTTCACTGTAAATATGGGAACGAAGGGGGTGGCATCATACCTTTTATACAAGTCCCACGTTAGTACCTTTTTGGCAGCAGCTGTTTTCTGTTTTAAGCTCGGTCATGGGGTAAGAATCTATTTTGATCCTGCTTTGGTGCTTTTTGGCCTTTTTAAGCACAGTCAATCAGCAACAATAGCAAAATCAGGTCAGAGGTCCTTGTCAATTGTCTTTACTATTGGCTGCTCTTTGATTCTACAACAGTGGCAAACCTGTGGGGCTCCATCACACCAAGAATGGCTGAATAAGATGATTAGAACAAAGAAATTTGAGGAAGCCTTCGCCAAGCGGGTCGGGGGTTAAAAAAGATTTAATTCCTCTTGGCAGTATTTTGATTCAATTGAAAGATTGGGCTTTGTGGTTCAGGATAGTTCAGGTTCCCCTTAGGTGAATCTTGCTTTAAGTCTTGTGCTTTAAGTCAAAGGGCAAAGCCATGCTATCTTTCTTATATTATAACATTGTTGATTATTTGACCTAATGAATTATGACTATACTTGGCTCCCTTTATATTTTTCTTTTGGCACGTCTTGCACTTTAGTACAGGGGTGACATGAGTTGCACTCATTAATACACTTGTGAGGATTATTGTTTTTTTAATACTGTGTATTTTCCACCTGTCTATGCACTTTACCGTATTCTTAAGTAACTTTAGGAATGAATTAGGACCATAGATAATTTTTGAAGTCCTGTATTTTAGTATGTTTTTAATTAGCTTCTTGATGTTTTTGTCGATTTGTGATAATAGCTACCACTCATTAATATGCTTGTGAGGATTATTGTTTTTTCAGTACTATATTCTTTCCAACTGTCTATGCACTTTACTGTATGCCTAAGCAACTTTAGAAATGAATTAGGACCCTAGATGATTTTTGATGTCCTGAATCTTAGTATGTTTTCAATTAACTTCTTGATGGTTTTATCGATTTGGATAATAGTTACCACTGGTCTGTTCTATTAATGAACGCTTGCACTATTGTTGACTTGTAATCTACACTGATTATTGTTGATGATGGTAAAGTTCTATAATTGTCTTTTTGAAATCATGAAAATGATGTACTTTATTAGGTTTTAACTATGCAAGTATTAGTTGCAAAGTTTCTAAAGTAGAAAACGCCCATGTTTGAGTGGTTCACACCCAAAAAAGCCTCATAGCAATAGAGTAGTCCATGCCAGAAGTTTTTGCATCAAGAAGGATTGCATGGATTGGGATGCACCAGTTTAGGGGGCAGCTCTGTATGTGTTCAGTGTTTTAAGCTTTTACCTGGGAATTGTTTTATCATTTTATCCTCTACTTAACTTTAAATGGAATGATTTGTATATTATATTTCCATGAATTTGTTATGTATTTTATGCTTGTTAACTTTTTCTTTTCTGAAGCGCATGGGCAAATTGGCACTTTTCACTTTTATGGTCAAATGACCGAATAAAGTTTTTACTTGAATCATGTTTCTTTTTTCCATTGTACAATGTAGGGTTGGACACTAATGAAGTTGCACTTACTATTCTCATTCCAATCTAAACCATTTTGGGGAAGGTGCTAGGCACTAAATGGATTACATTTACTATTCCCATTTCAATATAAACCATTTTGGGAAAGGTGGTGGACGCAAAAAGGGTTACATGCCCTACATATACTCTATCATCCAGCATAATACATTTCCATTTTTAAAATAAATAAAAACATTACTTAGAGCAAACTGCTAACAAATAAAAAAGAAAATCAGTATATTTAACATTAGACATTATTCTATTGAATAATTGTTTATTTTATTTTTTTAATTATACATATTTATTAACATAACACAATTTAAATACCTAAAAAATAAATATATACATAATTTGACAGATTATTTGAATCGCTAAAATTAGTAAAGTTACTCAAAAGGGTAAGAGGAAATTGACGTGCAAATTACTCACACATGTAACATACCGTTGTGAATAGGCCCAATGTTGTGTACCTTGAAACGATACAATCTTGATTCAGTTTTTCATGTTGGATTATGAGCAACAAGAAATACGTAAAAGATATACAATGCATTCATTGATTTTGGTGCAAGGTTTGAGTTGTCACCACTTACACCATATGAAATACTTAGGGGTCGATTCCGATTCGGGCCGGAAAAAGCACCGACCGACTCGGATCCGGAAATAATACCGACCGACACGTACCCGTGGCGCACGACACGCCAAGTACGATGCAAGGCGCGAAAAATCCGACAGACACGTACCTAAACCAAGTCGACCGACCGAGCCGCACGGAAAACAGCAATCCGGCCGGAAAAACACGCGAATCCAACCGACCGACACGCACCCGGAACAAATCCGACCAAAACGTACACGCGAACTCCAAACCGCAAAGTACGATGCAAGGCGCGAAAACCACGAGCGAGTCAGACGGAGGACAAGCCGTACGACCGACACGCATACAAAACCGAGCCGAAGCAACACAAAACACCGCGACCGACGCGTACGCAGCATAGAAAACTGCACAAACACAGCGTGAACGAAACGGAGAACACCGTACGAGACTAATGCAGGGTCCGACTCGGTCACAAGAACGTTTCCAACATACACAAACAGCACAAAGGAAAAATCACCCAAAAAAAGGCCAAACAAGCAATTACCAAGCCAATAAATACTGGGGGGTGGGGACAGAGAACAAAGACACACCCACAACTCCACCTATATAAAGGACACAAATCACAACCATGAGCCTTTGCAAATGCCATTCCACTGCCAGCACCCAAGAGAAAGCAACCACACACCCACAGCTCATCCCTCACACAAGCCACACACCATCAGCACACCAACAAATACCTACCTCACATACACCCAGCACAACACACACTCACACACCCTCACCTGCACACCAACACACACATCACCCACCATCACCACCCATCACCATGCCCCCAAGAAGAATCCCAAGTTCCTAGATAGTGAATTGGAAGTCATGGTAGACGAGATCCTCAGGGTGGAGCCACAGCTGTTTGGCACACTGGTCCAACAGACCCCCATGTCGCAGAAAACCAAGATGTGGGAGAGGATCATCAACAGGGTGAACGCCCAATGACCATGTCGGCGCACAAAGACCGACATCCAGAACAGGTGGTATGACGTGCGCAGGAGGGTACGGGACCTGCTGAAGAAAGACTACATCAACAGCCAATACACCGGCAGTGGCCCTCCTGCCAAGCCAATATACCTCAGGCCCTGGGAGGAGAAGGTGCGGGCCATCCTTCCGCCAGTGAGCGTATATGGACTAGAGGACATCCCAGAGCCTGGTGAGTACACAACAAATGTACACAATATACTGCCACAAAACACACACAACACTGTCAAGGGGAGAGTCAAACCATGCACTCATAGCAATTACACAGCAACCAGAACAGAATCATCCCAAAATGTGTATGTCAGTCAGATAAACACAACACATGCCATCAAAAAAGTCACATCCAACTGTGCCAACACATGTACAAACACAACTACAACTACAGCTAGGCAGTGGCACAAATAGAACTAACAAACACATCCAGACATGTAGCCACCACAACAACACCAACACACAGTGAAGACCACTCAAAGGAAGGAATTCTGTGTATGCTGGCCAAGTCAGTGTAGCCAATAGCATCATGGGAGTCACAGTCACACATATTGCCCCCCCCCAACTGTCCCATCAACACCACCATGAACCATGCTCACATCACAGGAAGTGGAGAAGGACTCACAAGATGGCTGACACTGGCTACTGCTGTGGGGAGCACAAGGCCCTGCTGGAAAATGTGCACCAACAAACAGCAGGACACCACTGACTGACATCCTGAGAGACAACTTACACTCCCTGCAATGCAAGCACGTTCCATGGTGGGATATCTGGCTAGCTGGGTGGGAAGGGGGACTTGCAGCACTGACCATAGTCACAAGCACCTCCCCTCACACACCCCCAACACAAACTCCACAGAACCCACCTGGTAGAATGCAATGCCCCCCATCCTAACACAAGATCCCACAAAGAACCACCACCCTGGGTTATGTTGTGTGAAGCACAGGGCCACTCTTGGGACCTCTAGCCAAACAACTGCCAGGACAACACTCCCAGCCATCCTGTCAGCACAGCCAGCCCACCCCACAGGGAAGCAGAGTCAAAAGGAAGGAAGCATGGGCATGCTGGGAAGGGGGAGGAGGCAATAGCATGATGGGAGTCGTAGTCACAGACATAGCTCACCCCCACAACTGTCCCATCAACACCACCCTGAACCATGCTCACATCACAGGAAGTGGAGAAGGACTCACAAGATGGCTGACACTGGGTACTGCTGTGGGGAGCACAAGGCCCTGCTGGCAACTGTGCACCAACAAACAGCAGGACACCACTGACTGACATCCTGAGAGACAACTTACACTCCCTGCAATGCAAGCACGTTCCATGGTGGGATATCTGGCTAGCTGCGTTGGAAGGGGGACTTGCAGCACTGACCATAGTCACAAGCACCTCCCCTCACACACCCCCCAACACAAACTCCACAGAACCCACCTGGTAGAATGCAATGCCCCCCATCCTAACACAAGATCCCACAAAGAACCACCACCCTGGGTTATGTTGTGTGAAGCACAGGGCCACTTTTGGGACCTCTAGCCAAACAACTGCCAGGACAACACTCCCAGACATCCTGTCAGCACAGCCAGCCCACCCCACAGGGAAGCAGAGTCAAAAGGAAGGAAGCATGGGCATGCTGGGAAGGGGGGAGGAGGCAATAGCATGATGGGAGTCGTAGTCACAGCTCTACATCCCCCACCTCATGGCCCAGCAAGCTCACACTCACGCATGCACATCCCACAGAGAGTGGAAAGGCCCATCAAAGATGTCTGACACTGTTGCTGTGTCGTGGGAGCACAAGGGCATGCTGGGTACTGCACACCAACCAACAGCAGGACACCACTGTCAGCCATCTTGCCATTGCTCTCACACCCACACACACTGAACTCCACACAAAAGCAAGTAAGTATGGGAATGCTGGGAAGTGGGGTGGAGGCAATGGCATAATGGGAGTCGTAGTCACAGACATAGCTCACCCCCACAACTGTCCCATCAACACCACCCTGAACCATGCTCACATCACAGGGAGTGGAGAAGGACTCACAAGATGGCTGACACTGGCTACTGCTGTGGGGAGCACAAGGCCCTGCTGGCAACTGTGCACCAACAAACAGCAGGACACCACTGACTGACATCCTGAGAGACAACTTACACTCCCTGCAATGCAAGCACGTTCCATGGTGGGATATCTGGCTAGCTGGGTGGGAAGGGGGACTTGCAGCACTGACCATAGTCACAAGCACCTCCCCTCACACACCCCCCAACACAAACTCCACAGAACCCACCTGGTAGAATGCAATGCCCCCATCCTAACACAAGATCCCACAAAGAACCACCACCCTGGGTTATGTTGTGTGAAGCACAGGGCCACTCTTGGGACCTCTAGCCAAACAACTACCAGGACAACACTCCCAGCCATCCTGTCAGCACAGCCAGCCCACCCCACAGGGAAGCAGAGTCAAAAGGAAGGAAGCATGGGCATGCTGGGAAGGGGGAGGGAGGCAATAGCATGATGGGAGTCGTAGTCACAGACATAGCTCACCCCCACAACTGTCCCATCAACACCTCCCTGAACCATGCTCACATCACAGGGAGTGGAGAAGGACTCACAAGATGGCTGACACTGGCTACTGCTGTGGGGAGCACAAGGCCCTGCTGGCAACTGTGCACCAACAAACAGCAGGACACCACTGACTGACATCCTGAGAGACAACTTACACTCCCTGCAATGCAAGCACGTTCCATGGTGGGATAACTGACTGGCTGGGTGGGTGGGAAGGAGGGCCGGCTGTCAACCAAACACAACCAATGCAGACCATGTTCACACCCCAGAAAATACATAGAAATGCCCAAATAATGCAGGACAATGTGCCACACCAATATCAACCCCTGACTGTGACGACTTAGGACAATGCAATGTACAGGCCCGCACCCAGAGGCACAGTCACAACTGTCATGTGTGTCAACCATTGATGCCTGCAGAAACATAACATACATTGTTTGTGTCTCCCAAAAACAGGTGATGATGGGGACACAGCAGCAGACGCTGAGGAGTCCCAGTCCCAGGCTCAAGAGGATGCCGAGCTCACTGGCGTCGTACAGCCTCTGTCCTCCTCGGACGATGAAGAACAACCTGGCACATCCGGTGCAAGTCAACATGCAGAACCAGCAGGACCACCAGCTGCAGCACCAGCATGACCACCAGCTGCACCCCCTGCACCCACCCCTCCAACGACTGTCACCACGAATACCATCCCTGCCGACATGGAGAGAACAAGGAGCAACACCAGCACAGGGACCCTGGACCAACCTGGGGCCATGGACACCACCACCACCACCAACCCCCAAGGTGGACCAGGGTTATCTGTGCGTGCCACTGCACACACTGCACATGTCAGCAGGGGTGGTGGGAGGGGTGGGAGACAGAGGTCAGCTGCTTGCAGACGTTGCTGGTGTGCATGATGACCCACAACTGGTACGCATAGCTGATGCGTACCAGTCCAGCACCGGAGACCTCAGCCAGGTAGTGGGGCTCCTCAGAGACATGAAACAGCAGCAGGCTGCCCATCATGCCCGCTTGGACTCCCACATGTCCCACGTGGAGTCACACATGTCCTGTGTGGACTCACACATGTCCCGCGTGGAGTCCAAGTGGGATGCACTGCATGAGATGACGGCGGTGCACAGGGACATTTTACAATGCCTCCGCCAGATGAACAGCAACCAGTCCACACCTCCCTGTGTGCCAACAACATCTGGTGCCGAACAAACTGCAACTGCCACAGGGAGGGAGGAGGACTCTGGCGGAGAGTCCCCTGCACCGCAGCAGCCTGTACTTGAGGGGCCCCCCAAGAAGAGGGGTCGTCCGAGGAGGGAAAAGTGAGAGGCCGATGGCCAAGCGCAACTCCCAGGAAGCCTGAACCTGTTCTGGATGTTCGCCTTTGTGCACAGACTGTTCACCCTGTTGACGGCAACACTACTCCCACACATTGCATGGGGAGTACAAGTTGGACCAATGTGTCAGACAACTGTGGCCCGATACTGGGGATCCTGTCTACCAGGACTTTCAATTCACCTAGGAACTTGGGATTGCAAGATTTATGTACAGCACTACCCATCCTATGCACTATTAACACAAATGTATCACAATAAACACACTAATACACCATACTTGCCTCTGTCGTGATTCCAACGTGGGTGCTGTTATGGGGATGATGAACTGCAAAATTACACTGTGTATGCGAACTGCAACAGCAAGGACAACACAGGCATGTGAGTACAGGCAACGTGACACACATGAGGGAGACACACCACCAGGGCTACACAACACATACACACCTAGGCCATCTGACTCATTGCCTACACTGATGTTGCCAGGGAAGACGGTGCAATGCACAGACACCACACCCATTCCCAGTTGTAGTCAAGTAGCCCACAGGTGCAGTAAGCAAATGGCAGTCAAATGTGTGACCACAGACAACGCACATCACAAAGTGAAGCACAGGTTTATTACACAGTTGCAACATGCCGTAACCACTACAGATGCAAGGTAATCCCACCTGGCAGCGGGCACACAGTCAACAACTGTAGACGGAAGGAAGTCCATGGGTGTGGCGCACATCACCTGTAGGGACACAACAGCTACCACCCTGGAAGTGCAATCACGTCGTCGGTGGACACAGTTGACCAAACGAATCTGAAAGTACCCTGTGAAGGACAGAAATGACACACAGTCAAAAGCAATGGAGTACAGGACAGAACAGCAAAACTCATGCACAATACATGTTACAAGATACCCACCCAGAACCAAGTTAGCATGTCAACACTGTTGGGGAGTACAGCCCACCTGTCACCACACATCGCAACACACATCCAGTCAAGTAGCCCATGGACACACTCCAACAGCACCAGAGCACCACCCACACATCATGCCAACTCACATCATTGACATGACACCTCAGGATACTCACATTCAGCTAAAGAAGTTGGTGATGAGCTGTGTGCGGACATCACCATCACCATCATCATCATCATCGTCACTGGCATCGTGGTCCAGGCCAGGATCCTCCACAGGTGGCGGATGTAGGTCATTGTCATCCTGGATGAGAGGCAACTCCTTCCGCACTGCCAGGTTGTGGAGCATGCAGCAGACGATGATAATCTTGCACACTTTCGCAGGGGCATATGGGAGGGACCCTCCGGTCTTGTCCAGGCAGCGGAAGCGGCTCTTCAGGAGACCAAAGGTCCGCTCAATCACTCTCCTGGTCCGACCATGTGCCTCATTGTAGCGCATCTGGGCTGGTGTCACAGGGTTCCTGAGGGGTGTCAGCAACCACGGCATGTTGGGGTATCCCGAGTCACCTACGGACAGACAAGTGCACATTAGCTGACTTGGAAAAGTGGGCGGAATACTACAGATCAGATCACACACAATGGCACAAAGTCAGTACACACCGACAAGCCAGGCACGCTGGTTCTGCATCTGTGCCATCATCCTGGGGATGCGACTACTCCTCATCACAAAGGCATCGTGTGCTGAACCAGGGAAACGGGCACACACGTGTGTGATGGTCATGTCTGCAAGACACACCACCAGTGCATTGACCGAGTGGTAGTGCTTGCGGTTCCTGTAGGCCTGCTCCTGGGCCTGTGGTGGTACCAAAGCCACATGTGTCCCATCAATGGAGCCAATTACATGCGGCATCCTCCCCAGGGCATAAAAGTCACTCTTCACGTCAGTGAGTACGTCGCAGTCTAGGGAAATAGATGTACCGGTTCAGGAAGAGCAACATTGCCGCCAAAACATCGCGGAGCACACGGCTGAACATGGTCTGTGACATCCCACCAGCAGTCGCCACAGTATGTTGGAAGGTACCAGTGGCAAAGAAGTGTAGGGCTGCCATCACCTTCACCTTGGGGGTCAGCGCTGTAGGATACGGCCGGCCAGGCTGCAAATGTGGGGACAACTGCACTGCCAAATCCTCAATCAGCTGCCTGGTGAAGCGGTACCGTCGGATGCTGTCCCGTTCCACCATCGTTGCCAGGTCTGGGAATGGTCGATGGACAGCAGGAGCCCTGCAGTGCAGAGGAGAAGTAAGCAAGATTGTCAGTCACCCCACATATGCGGCATTGAACACACTCAAGATCCCAACATACATCATTATGAGGCACAACTACATGAAGTGTGCAGTACCGGAAGGACATGTATGGTACATACATGGCCAACATCTGTCAACACGGTCCAACAGGTGGCATCAATTAGTCCCAGGTTGGCCCATTGGATATCATGAGGCCGTGTCACAGTTCCCATCTCCTGCTGCCGTGTCACAATAACCCCCCACAGTGACATGTGAGGACAGATGTGCCCCAGGCACCACAGCTCAACGACAGGTATATTCCCAGGGACCCTGTAATGCCACATGGACACTGGCATTACATGGAGTATCATGTATACACCACAGCAAAACAACCATGACCCCCACAGGTAGTGGCCCCACTTGCCACGGCAGGACAGACATGGACGTCTGTGACACACACGCACAACATCAGAGTCCATGCACACACAACGTGGATGTGGAGACTGTCTCCCATTGTGCACATGAAATCAGAGACATTGTAAACACTACATGCACAAAGACTGTGGAGGACCATCACTATTGTGCCACTGGGACACCCTGGCTCAAACATACCGTCCCACATGGGACTCACGGGGTATGTGACATGACATACACATACACCACTGTGAAATGTGACCATGGCACATGCACAGATATGAACAGTTGCACATCACAGTGGTCATGTACACGTAACACCCAGGATCCTGTCCCCATGAACACGTGCACAGCCTGGGGGTGGCTGCCCACAGGTGACACCCACAGGACAACATGTACACCAACATACACACAATAGGAAATGCAGCCTTACATGCCTTATGATAAAGTTTGGACAGGCTGTCGTGATGTAGGTGTGCCCCTCACTCCCTGGGAGCTATCTGTGGCTGGCATATGTCCATCTGAGACAGGCATGCTGACATATGGCAGTCACATGTACAGTGATGCGTTGTACTGCAATGGACCGATCGGTGCCTCCGGCCGGCCCATTGCATTCAATGTGTGCGGGTACGCGTTGTACCCCTGTGCGCGTTGTATTGCAATGGACCGATCGGTGCCTCCGGCCGGCCCATTGCATTCAATGTGTGCGGGTACGCATTGTACCCCTGTGCACGTTGTACTGCAATGGACCGATCGGTGCCTCCGGCCGGCCCATTGCATTCAATGTGTGCGGGTACGTGTTGTACCCCTGTGCGCGTTGTACTGCAATGGACCGATCGGTGCCTCCGGCCGGCCCATTGCATTCAATGTGTGCGGGTACGCGTTGTACCCCTGTGCGCGTTGAACTGCAATGGACCGATCGGTGCCTCCGGCCGGCCCATTGCATTCAATGTGTGCGGGTACGCGTTGTACCCCTGTGCGCGTTGAACTGCAATGGACCGATCGGTGCCTCCGGCCGGCCCATTGCATTCAATGTGTGCGGAGTGCGCGTTGTACCCCTGTGCGCGTTGAACTGCAATGGACCGATCGGTGCCTCCGGCCGGCCCATTGCATTCAATGTGTGCGAGTACGCGTTGTACCCCTGTGCGCGTTGTACCGCAATGGACCGATCGATGCCTCCGGCTGGCCCATTGCATTCAATGTGTGCGGGTACGCGTTGTACCCCTGTGCGCGTTGTACCGCAATGGACCGATCGGTGCCTCCGGCCGGCCCATTGCATTCAATGTGTGCTTGTACGCGTTGTACCCCTGTGCGCGTTGTACCGCAATGGACCGATCGGTGCCTCCGGCCGGCCCATTGCATTCAATGTGTGCGGGTACGCGTTGTACCCCTGTGCGCGTTGTACCGCAATGGACCGATCGGTGCGCACCCATTGACAATGGGCTTGCCTGGCAACGGACGCGTTTTCGAATTTTGAACGAGTCGGTTGCTGTAAATTCAGTTGGTCACCCACAACAATGTTGCAAAATCATGTATGTCATGAAGTTGAAGATTTGAAGGATGCTGTGGGCGTGTTTTGGTGCTGCCAGTCCATGGATTGGCCAGATTCAGAAGATGCAAACGACTTGGAACTATCACTTTGGACACAAGGGACAGTATCTGCCTCTCCAGCACATATATATTGCTGGCTGTTCCCCTGAGAGCTCACTTGCCTGCACTACATGCTCCAAGACGACATCTGCCACTGCACTGCTGCTGTCTCTGCCCCTCTGGACCCTGCAATGGCACGTACTGTGGAGAGAGCCCCAGCCTTCAGCCTTGAAGAGAACCAGGCCCTGCTGGACAGCCCTACTTCCACAGTACAGCAAGCTGTATGGGACACCAGGGGAGCAGGTGAGTGTTCTGTGCACTGCCTTTCTGAATGTGCATTTTGTGTGACTAGCACGGCTGAGAGTCTGCACGCCACTGGCTAGCAGGCTCACTGAGTAGTTGTCACCCCCATAGTGTGTAGTGACTTGCACTGGACAGGTATGGTGCAGTGACAGTGCATTTGAACATGGTTTTACTTCCCATGCAATGATACCATGTAGTGACGTCTGGCAAACTGTCCATGGTCAGCTTTGCACTGCCTGTGTACATCATGTGCCCCTGTGATTGAGACATGTATATACAACTGTGTCATGCACGGATATGTTGCATGTGTGGTAATGGCCTTTTCACTTTGTCATCCTGACAGGTTAATGCCCATCGGAAGCAGGAAATCTGGAAGGACATCGTCCGGGCTGTCCGGTCCGTGGGGGTCTACAAGCGCCGGATCCGCAACTGCCAGAAGAGGTGGCAGGACCTTCGGGGCTGGACCCGGAGGATTGCACGGGTCCAGCTGAAGCTGTCGCCTCCTCGCAGGAGGGGCGGAACACGGACCCTGACCCCCACATGCTCCAGATCCTGGCGGTGGTGTTTCCAGACCTGGATGGGCAGCTGAAGGCCAGACAGCAGCAAGGAGGGGGTGAGTCAAAGACTGCACTGTGAACTCTGTATTACATGCTTTGTGCCCTCCTCTGGCCTGGTTCAACTGCCACAGTGCAGCAGTCATGTTGTCCAGGAGCCATGTCCCTCTATTGTGCACTGCCCACTGCTCATCTGATACCCAGGTGTGGCCCTTACATTCAGGGAATTGTGTCACTTGGGACTGTGTCCTTGCAGTTTGCTTCACTAAAGGTGGGGGACAGCATCTGTTTCCCTAACTCTGTTGTGGGCATCATGGGTGGGTCCATTGTTCACACAACGCCTAGGTTTGGACTTGTCATCTCCGTGTTGCTTTGATATGCGGTCCACTTGCTGAGCTGAGCCACCACATGTGCCTGGGGTATGTGGCACACGCCCATGCAGCGGGTGGGAACAATGTTTGGGCCCCAGGTGTGTGCAGATTACGTGTGTCACACATACATAGCCAGCTATCCACTGTCCAGGGCACATCCCTCATTCATGTGGAGCAGGACAGTCATGCCTACTCCAGGCCATGCAATGCACTCTGTACTCCCACTCCCGTGTATCAGCTGACACATTGTGCACAGTGATTTGAGCCCTCAGGTGTCTGCCTCTGTGTCAGTGTGCTGTGGATTAGTTGCCAGGACTGCTGGGGTGTTTCTTGGTAGGGGCTCAGCATGCCCCTGGAGATGTGACCATAGGAGACGATACTTGTGTGTCACATAGGTGTTTGATCAGCTGCCCGTGCAGACTGGGGTATGCGAATGTGAAGTTCAGGCAGCTGTTCCCCATTCACAGCAAATTGTGAGGGGCTCAGGTTCAGAGGGTAGTGTCACAGGTCTCCCATATGTCCAATAGGTGTGACCTGGACAGATGAGGGTTAAGATGATGTGTTGTGTGGGGGATGTACATGTGCACTTGTGCAGCTCCAGGACTTGCATTCCCCATGACCTACTATTGTGGCACAGTGCATAGTGTTGTTGTCTGGCTGCCAAGTCATACATCACTGAGACAGTGATGTATGACTTAGCAGTCATGCCTCTGCCATGGCATGTGTCAACTTATTGGTGGTCCTGCAGGGGAGTGACATGTGCTACATGCACACCATAGTGGCGCTGGCTATCAGGACATGGGTGCATCATGGTGTCTGTCGCTGGTATGCATGACATGCATTTCCTATTTGACTCTGGGCATCCCTTTCATCCGGAAACCTGTACTGACTCAGTGGCAAGAGCTGTGATGTGTGCATGTCCACATGCCACACCGTGTCCTCTGCACTGTCCAACTACTGTGTACTTGGTGCATGTGTCCACACTGGGGTGTTGCAATCCAACAGACACCAGACAGATGGGTGCAAGGCCATGTGGGATGTGAGTGCCATGCTTGGCATCAGACTGACAATTGGCTTCTCCTGTTCAGTTAGGGCACTTTTAGCAATGTACAACTAATGATGCCAGGGCTTGCTCTGTAATGTGCTGTGCTCACAGTGGTGTGTGCGTTTGGTGCAGGTGACTGATGTCTGTCTGTTTCCCCATTGTTTGCAGATACATCCACGGCCACGGAAGGGGACAGCTCCACAGACCAGGAGGAGCCAGAGAGCCAGACTGGGTCAGCAGCCGAGGAGTGGTCGGAGGGACCCAGTGGCACGGAGGGCGAGGGAGCCACACCGAGGAGTCCTCAGCACCATCCACCTCAGCTGAGGACCAGAGCAACTCGGAGGATGACTCCCTTGTGGAGGCGGGTGTCAGCAGCCACCACACCCCAGCTAGTGTTGCTGTCCCCGCCACCACCAGCACCACCACCGCCCTCCCATCGGCTCCCATTCCCCAGGTCCGTGGAGGCTCCCATGTTCGGGAGCGTGTCTCCTTTGGGCCAGGCACCGCACCCCCTGCCCCTGTGTCCCCTGCTGCCCTGAGTGAGGAGTCTGTGTACCTCCTTCGCCAGCTCCATGTAGGGCAGACAGCCATGCTGAGTGTCCTCCATGCGCACACCGCACTGTTGACTCAGCTGGTGTCGTTCATGGAGGGCATCTCATCGGGCATGTCTGACCTACAGAGGGGCAACAGGTCCATGGACTCCTCCCTGATGGCAGCAGTGTCCCTCCTCAGACAGTCCCTCACCCCTCCTGCCTCTGCTCCATCCACACTCCCCAGCACCTTACCCGTCCCAAGCACACACACACCGGCACAGGCACACACCAGCACACACACGTCCAGCACACAGACACACATGCCACAAACTAAACGCACATGCAGGCACAGTCAGGGGACTGAAACCAGACTCACAGGGGATGGGGCCCTGGTACACACACACGCATCCACGGGCACTGCACAGTCCTCAGTTGCCTCTCCCTCCAAAGCACCCTCCCTTGCCTCACCTGCAACCCCAAAGACCCAGCGCCTCTTCCTCAGTGACCTCGGCCTCTTCCCCTCCGATCCAGCTGCCCCAGCATCCAGGGGGAAGAGGAAGCCCCCCACACAGAGCAGAGTGCCCTCGCCCCCGGACACCCTCCCCCAGGTGCAGACAGACTGAGGCCCCCACCCGCAAGTCCCCCGGAGTGCTAAGAGCAAGACCCCGCCGCCGCCCTGCAGCTCAAGCACCAGGTCTCCTTCCTCCATCCCTCAGGCCCCCACTCCACAGGTGCCCCCACCACACCCTGCCCCAGGTTCCCCCACCCACAGATATACCATCCCCAAGAGGCTCCGGCCTTCTCCCCTGCCACTTGCTCTCCCGGCACCACACCCCACGCTGCGCTTGTCTGTGCCACTGATGTGGTGAGGGTGTCCTCCCCTCTGTCCAGCCCACCTTGCCTGTTCCCCATTCTCCTCCCCTGGTGGTAGGCACTGCAGTGGAGTCCACTACCACCCTGTCTGACTTGGGCACTGCAGTGGCGGACCTGTCCACTCCATCTGCAGGGTCCACTGCAGTCGTGCCGGCACCCACAACATCTGAGCCATGCCCCCAGTTGTGCCGGCACACACCATGTCAGACACCTCCACTGCAGTTGTCAGTGGCTCTCCAGCACCCACCACCCCTTCCCCTGCTTCCTCCTGGTGAGCCCTGATCCTGTCCCTGCGGTGCCTGGCCTACCCCCCGGTTGCCCCTCCTAGTGGATTGTCCCTGGTTTTGTGCAGGCATGTGTAGGGTGGCATCTGCCACTGTCACCCACTTGTGACTTTGTTGATGGACTGGCCATTGGCCTTTGTTTATGTTCTACCGGACTTCTACTTTTAATGCCACATATGCTGAATAAAGCAACTTTCTGTTCTCTAGTGCTTTTGCTTCTGATGTACATGATGTTGATGATGCTAACCATGCCCTTGCTGCAGTGATGGTGATATTTGGTCTGATGATAATGAAGTGTTACTGTGCAGGAACCCATGTGGTCCAGGGGGAATGTGTCCTATCCTGTGGTGTATCCATGTCATCCATAGCAGCATCTGAGGGTGTCATGTGTTCAGTATTTGGCAATGGGATTTACTACTTAGATTGGCAATTTCACATCTGTGGCTTCCACCCCTGCACATCTGTTGTGCCTGCCATTGTTCTATTCGTCTACTTCCCTGACCGTGTGGCCATCTCCAGTGAACATGCAGGTTTGGGCATCAATGGGGAAAGACTCATCTGTGTTGTCAGTGCAACATTGCTATACAAGTATGTTGGATCTGTGCTGATGATTCCGTTGGCACTTCCATGACCAGGCTGATGGGACGGGAGCCCTCATTTGGTGCTAATTGTTGATTGTGTGTCCCATTGCTGCCATGGTATGGTATCTGTTCACCTCACATCTGCAGTCTCCACAGGGTATCTGCATGTGTGTGCCCATTGGTGCAAATATGTGGGTCTGCATTCGGATGGTCACTTCTGTCATTGTGTCATTGATGATTGTTGACGGTGTCAGCCCCCATGGGTGTTGTTTGTCTGCACATGGCCAAAGTTATGTCTTATTTGCACTGCAGGATTTGGCTCCCCCAATTTATGTTGCAATGGGACACATACACTACTTTGCCACTGATGTGTTTGTTGTTCTGTGACCAGGAATCATCCATGCAGTTTGGCAGTTGCACCTCTTACTTTGTCAACACTTACCTTTTGGTCACTGTGATGATGGGGTTTGGACCCCATTGCCACAACGTTCAAAATGTGCTGCAGCTATGGACCCCACACTTACCTTTTGGTCACTGTGATGATGGGGGTTTGGACCCCATTGCCACAACGTTCAAAATGTGCTGCAGCTATGGACCCCACACTTACCTTTTGGTCACTGTGATGATGGGGGTTTGGACTCCATTGCCACAATGTTCAAAATGTGCTGCAGCTATGGACCCCACACTTGCCTTTTGGTCACTGTGATGATGGGGGTTTGAACCCCATTGCCACAATGTTCAAAATGTGCTGCAGCTATGGACCCCACACTTACCTTTTGGTCACTGTGATGATGGGGGTTTGGACCCCATTGCCACAATGGTCATGGCCTTCTTGTGTTGTGTGTGCCACACACATATTTGTGTGGCACATGTGCTAGGGGGTCACATTGTATGTTCGAAGTCATGTTCGGTGTTGTAGGCATTTGACACAGTCTACACACGCTTGTCATGGTGTTGGGGGATGTCTTCTTCTTGCATTCCCTAGGTTGTGGTGTGCTGGTTGTGTCATGCATTGTCCATCCTATGGGTGGGGGTGGTAGTGGTGGTAGGCATCCTGCCCCCTGGCTAAGGGTGGTAGTAGTGGTAGGCATCCAGCCCACCCTGGGTGAGGGTGGTAGTAGTGGTAGGCATCCTGCCCCCTGGCTAAGGGTGGTAGTAGTGGTAGGCATCCTGCCCCCTGGGTGAGGGTGGTAGTGGTGGTAGGCATCCTGCCCCCTGGCTAAGGGTGGTAGTAGTGGTAGGCATCCACCCCCCTGGGTGAGGGTGGTAGTGGTGGTAGGCATCCAGCCCCCTGGCTAAGGGTGGTGGTAGGCATCCTGCCCCCCTGGGTGAGGGTGGTAGTAGTGGTAGGCATCCTGCCCCCCTGGGTGAGGGTGGTAGTAGTGGTAGGCATCCTGCCCCCTGGGTGAGGGTAGTTGTAGTGGTAGGCATCCTGCCCCCCTGGCTAAGGGTGGTAGTAGTGGTAGGCATCCTGCCCCCCTGGCTGAGGGTGGTAGTAGTGGTAGGCATCCTGCCCCCTGGGTGAGGGTGGTAGTGGTGGTAGGCATCCTGCCCCCCTGGCTAAGGGTGGTAGTAGTGGTAGGCATCCAGCCCCCTGGGTGAGGGTGGTAGTGGTGGTAGGCATCCTGCCCCCTGGCTAAGGGTGGTAGTAGTGGTAGGCATCCAGCCCCCCTGGGTGAGGGTGGTAGTAGTGGTAGGCATCCTGCCCCCTGGCTAAGGGTGGTAGTAGTGGTAGGCATCCTGCCCCCCTGGGTGAGGGTGGTAGTGGTGGTAGGCATCCTGCCCCCCTGGCTAAGGGTGGTGGTAGGCATCCAGCCCCCCTGGGTGAGGGTGGTAGTAGTGGCAGGCATCCTGCCCCCCTGGCTAAGTGTGGTAGTAGTGGTAGGCATCCAGCCCCCCTGGGTGAGGGTGGTAGTAGTGGTAGGCATCCTGCCCCCCTGGCTAAGGGTGGTAGTAGTGGTAGGCATCCTGCCCCCCTGGGTGAGGGTGGTAGTAGTGGTAGGCATCCTGCCCCCCTGGGTGAGGGTGGTAGTAGTGGTAGGCATCCTGCCCCCCTGGCTAAGGGTGGTAGTAGTGGTAGGCATCCAGCCCCCCCTGGCTAAGGGTGGTGGTAGGCATCCTGCCCCCCCTGGGTGAGGGTGGTAGTAGTGGTAGGCATCCAGCCCCCTGGGTGAGGGTGGTAGTAGTAGTAGGCATCCATGCCCCCTGGCTAAGGGTGGTAGTAGTGGTAGGCATCCTGCCCCCCTGGGTGAGGGTGGTAGTAGTGGTAGGCATCCTGCCCCCTGGGTGAGGGTGGTAGTAGTGGTAGGCATCCTGCCCCCTGGCTAAGGGTGGTAGTAGTGGTAGGCATCCAGCCCCCCTGGGTGAGGGTGGTAGTAGTGGTAGGCATCCTGCCCCCTGGCTAAGGGTGGTAGTAGTGGTAGGCATCCTGCCCCCTGGGTGAGGGTGGTAGTAGTAGTAGGCATCCATGCCCCCCTGGCTAAGGGTGGTAGTAGTGGTAGGCATCCTGCCCCCCTGGGTGAGGGTGGTAGTAGTGGTAGGCATCCTGCCCCCCTGGGTGAGGGTGGTAGTAGTGGTAGGCATCCTGCCCCCCTGGCTAAGGGTGGTAGTAGTGGTAGGCATCCAGCCCCCTGGGTGAGGGTGGTAGTAGTGGTAGGCATCCTGCCCCCTGGCTAAGGGTGGTAGTAGTGGTAGGCATCCTGCCCCCTGGGTGAGGGTGGTAGTGGTGGTAGGCATCCTTCCCCCTGGCTAAGGGTGGTGGTAGGCATCCAGCCCCCCTGGGTGAGGGTGGTAGTAGTGGTAGGCATCCTGCCCCCCTGGCTAAGGGTGGTAGTAGTGGTAGGCATCCAGCCCCCTGGGTGAGGGTGGTAGTAGTGGTAGGCATCCTGCCCCCCTGGCTAAGGGTGGTAGTAGTGGTAGGCATCCTGCCCCCCTGGGTGAGGGTGGTAGTAGTGGTAGGCATCCTGCCCCCCTGGGTGAGGGTGGTAGTAGTGGTAGGCATCCTGCCCCCCTGGCTAAGGGTGGTAGTAGTGGTAGGCATCCAGCCCCCTGGCTAAGGGTGGTGGTTGGCATCCTGCCCCCCTGGGTGAGGGTGGTAGTAGTGGTAGGCATCCTGCCCCCTGGCTAAGGGTGGTAGTAGTGGTAGGCATCCAGCCCCCCTGGGTGAGGGTGGTAGTAGTGGTAGGCATCCTGCCCCCCTGGCTAAGGGTGGTAGTAGTGGTAGGCATCCTGCCCCCCTGGGTGAGGGTGGTAGTAGTGGTAGGCATCCTGCCCCCCCTGGGTGAGGGTGGTAGTAGTGGTAGGCATCCTGCCCCCCTGGCTAAGGGTGGTAGTAGTGGTAGGCATCCAGCCCCCACTGGGTGAGGGTGGTAGTAGTGGTAGGCATCCTGCCCCCCCTGGCTAAGGGTGGTAGTAGTGGTAGGCATCCAGCCCCCTGGGTGAGGGTGGTAGTAGTGGTAGGCATCCAGCCCCCTGGGTGAGGGTGGTAGTAGTGGTAGGCATCCAGCCCCCTGGGTGAGGGTGGTAGTGGTGGTAGGCATCCAGCCCCCTGGCTAAGGGTGGTGGTAGGCATCCTGCCCCCCTGGGTGAGGGTGGTAGTAGTGGTAGGCATCCTGCCCCCTGGCTAAGGGTGGTAGTAGTGGTAGGCATCCTGCCCCCCTGGGTGAGGGTGGTAGTAGTGGTAGGCATCCTGCCCCCCTGGCTAAGGGTGGTAGTAGTGGTAGGCATCCTGCCCCCCTGGGTGAGGGTGGTAGTAGTGGTAGGCATCCTGCCCCCTGGGTGAGGGTGGTAGTAGTGGTAGGCATCCTGCCCCCCTGGCTAAGGGTGGTAGTAGTGGTAGGCATCCAGCCCCCCCTGGGTGAGGGTGGTAGTAGTGGTAGGCATCCTGCCCCCCCTGGCTAAGGTTGGTAGTGGTGGTAGGCATCCTGCCCCCCTGGGTAGGGGTGGTAGTAGTGGTAGGCATCCAGCCCCCCTGGCTAAGGGTGGTGGTAGGCATCCTGCCCCCCTGGGTGAGGGTGGTAGTAGTGGTAGGCATCCTGCCCCCTGGCTAAGGGTGGTAGTAGTGGTAGGCATCCAGCCCCCCTGGGTGAGGGTGGTAGTAGTGGTAGGCATCCTGCCCCCTGGCTAAGGGTGGTAGTAGTGGTAGGCATCCTGCCCCCCTGGCTAAGGGTGGTAGTAGTGGTAGGCATCCTGCCCCCCTGGGTGAGGGTGGTAGTAGTGGTAGGCATCCTGCCCCCCTGGGTGAGGGTGGTAGTAGTGGTAGGCATCCTGCCCCCTGGCTAAGGGTGGTAGTAGTGGTAGGCATCCAGCCCCCTGGCTAAGGGTGGTGGTAGGCATCCTGCCCCCTGGGTGAGGGTGGTAGTAGTGGTAGGCATCCTGCCCCCTGGCTAAGGGTGGTAGTAGTGGTAGGCATCCTGCCCCCCTGGGTGAGGGTGGTAGTAGTGGTAGGCATCCTGCCCCCTGGGTGAGGGTGGTAGTAGTGGTAGGCATCCTGCCCCCTGGCTAAGGGTGGTAGTAGTGGTATTCATCCAGCCCCCCTGGGTGAGGGTGGTAGTAGTGGTAGGCATCCTGCCCCCCTGGCTAAGGGTGGTAGTAGTGGTAGGCATCCAGCCCCCTGGGTGAGGGTGGTAGTAGTGGTAGGCATCCTGCCCCCCTGGCTAAGGGTGGTAGTAGTGGTAGGCATCCAGCCCCCTGGGTGAGGGTGGTAGTAGTGGTAGGCATCCAGCCCCCCTGGGTGAGGGTGGTAGTAGTGGTAGGCATCCAGCCCCCTGGGTGAGGGTGGTAGTGGTGGTAGGCATCCAGCCCCCTGGCTAAGGGTGGTGGTAGGCATCCTGCCCCCCTGGGTGAGGGTGGTAGTAGTGGTAGGCATCCTGCCCCCCTGGCTAAGGGTGGTAGTAGTGGTAGGCATCCAGCCCCCCTGGGTGAGGGTGGTAGTAGTGGTAGGCATCCTGCCCCCCTGGCTAAGGGTGGTAGTAGTGGTAGGCATCCTGCCCCCCTGGGTGAGGGTGGTAGTAGTGGTAGGCATCCTGACCCCCCTGGCTAAGGGTGGTAGTTGTGGTAAGCATCCAGCCCCCCCTGGGTGAGGGTGGTAGTAGTGGTAGGCATCTTGCCCCCCCTGGCTAAGGGTGGTAGTGGTGGTAGGCATCCTGCCCCCCCTGGGTAGGGGTGGTGGTGCGCATTCAGGCCCCTGTGTGCATATGTGGCATTGGTGATGGGCATCCCGCCCCTATGGTGCTGCTGTTGCTGGTGTAAGTATATTCTGCATCCCTCTGTGTGTGTGTGATGTGTCGTGTACGTGTTGTATGTGTTTTGTGGTTGGTGTCTGGCTTACCTTCTGCGCCGTACGCGTCCGTGCCTGTTCCGGTAGTATATGTAGAATATTGGTATGATCGGGACGAAGGGATTCATGGTTGGTTCGTGTCGTTCGTCCTTCTCGTTGCTTCGCGTCGTCCTCGTCGCTTCGCCTCGTCCTCGTCGCTTCGCCTCCTCCTCGTCGCTTCGCGTCGTCCTCGTCACTGCCGTGTTCGTCTCGGAGCCGTGGATCGTGTTGTGGCGCGAATCGGAGCTTATGTGCGCCTCTCCCGGATGCTTTGACGTGCCGTGCGTAGCGACGTGTTCGGCGCGTACGGAAAGCGCATCGTACTTGTCCGGCCGGACGGGGCTGCATTTTTCCTTCCGTGCGACTCGATTCGGCGTTTCTGGATTCGCCTCGGTCGGGGAACAGGACCTGGTTTGGGTGAGTACGGCTCGGCCTGATTCTTTGCTGTTGTGCGCATCGTACTTGCTCGTTCGGTGTGCTGTACGGATCGGTCGGGAAACAGGCTTTCGCATGGCTTTTTTCCCGACCGAATGGTGTTGGGTGCGCCTCCGACCGAGATCGGAATCGGCCCCAAAGTATTTCCTGCCTTACACATGGAATTCTTGCTTATTTATACCTGGAGACTGTTCAAGGTTAAATATAAGGGAGTGGTACACTTTTTTAGGAAATACAAATATGTTGCATCACTGGGAAATTGTGTATTGTCTATATTGCTCTGTAGATGACCTGCCTGTATTGTTACATGGAACAGAACATAGCTGTCCATTAGGGACTTCAATGATTTGTAAACAAGTCACATTATATTTAGAATGCAATTTCACTATTCCAGGAAACAAATATTCATTGATTATAACCTCAGTATCAGCCATTGCTGGAATGTATACACTGTTTAAATAATAAATCTTATCTATTCCATTGTATACTAATATATTGCTCTTTGAGAGCAGGTTTTATTGATATGATAGATGAACTGAATGTTGTGGTTAAGGCCTTTTACAACCACCACAAAAAGTAATCGCATTACTTAATTGGCCAAAGATTAACACTTTTCGATCATGAATCTTGGAAATTAACAAGCATAGTTTTAGTATTTTTGAATCAAACTGATTATGATACATACTATGTAACACAAACTATCACAGACAACCTATCACCATGAATCCATTGATATATTAGGCACTTACGTGCTTCAAACATAAGAGGGGTGGCTACCATTTTAAGACACCAAATAGAGGGATACTATGTTTTTCATCACACCTTAGGACCAATGTTAAGACCTCTTGGATTTTGTACATCCATTGTTTTTCCAACATCACTCGCATGTTACTTCTGGGTCGCATAATTTTAAGTCTGTTGTTGCTCTTTCAAAAATAATTTTCATACTTTCAGCAGCCATAAGGGACCATTTTTTTGCTTAAACCTTGAACCATATGAACTGGTTTGTACATGAACCATATTCAGTAAGCCCACCATAGTGCTGCTGTAAGATCGACAACTCAATTCAATTCAATTATTTTATTTAAGTCCATAGTTAATTAAAACCATTGCACCAGTCAGTGAACCAAATACTTATATTAAAACAATGAAATTCAGAAGAAAACCTTTGTGTGCAAAATAGAGCAAGCTTAAATATAATCTGCAAACATGTAATAAATGTCAGTCTCCTTAAAAGTTTGGTCAAAGCATCTCTGTCTAGAATATACAAAGTAGCAGCTGTAAGATGTATGCATGGCCTTTTGTAGACTCTAAGAAGTTTACTTGTGGCCTGTTTGTCCTTGAGTTCTCTGCAGTTGGAAGTCAAAATCTAGGGCCCAAGGCAGGATTACTGTTTCGCCAGTATGGTTAGCCATGAAGCACCCTCCATCCATTAAAAGAAAACAAGCTAGCTAAAGTGTGTGATGTGCCCATTTCGTTAGTTCAAAAAGTTGCAATAAAGTGCAGAATGGTTCTTGTGGAGAAAAAATTCACAATTCTAGGCTCGGCTTGTGTGTGTGTACAGCTGTCGACCTGTTTTCTGTTTGACTCTTGTCATGTAGTTTACCAATCTGCAGTTTAGCTGAAAATCAGAAGAACAGAAGCAGGCTATAAATGCCTGCTGGCAGGAGCGCAGCCCTCTGATGTTAAATGCGGGCTATAATATGGATTTTTAGTCCTCCAGAGTTGATTTACATATGTAAATTTGGTGAATTATAGTTTCCGGTGCCAGCCTGCATAGTTGGCACGCTTCCTTGCTGTCATTGCATTGAGATCGACAACTCATCTCACAGTATAGGTTGTGTGGAAGAATGATACATAGTAAATCATACATGTTTCTTGAAAAGTTAATGTTGTAGCTCAATTATTGGACAACTAACTCAGGACTTTAAAATGCAAGGTGCAGTGTTGAGAGATGAGTCTACAGTTTCAGACCAAAGAGCAATAAGGACAAATGACTTTAAGGTATGCAGGGACTTTGCATGACTCGGAATGGATATTCTAAAAAAACAATTCTGTAAGTCAGCTAATTATAACACAGGTAGGGTTTAGACTTATTGGTTATGGATGTGTGATGAAATATGATTGGAGTGTGTTTAGTATTAACTCTTTGATCCATTTTGTTTGCTGAGTTATTAATAATTATGATAATTATTCTTATTCATTTTATGTGTAGGACAATAGTTAATAATAATTTGTTGTAAAAACTAATACTTGTGCCCATAAGGAATTAGGGTTTGAGGGCAGAGCTCTCCTTTACCACCTGCAGATGATATTCTAACATCTCCACCCACATAAGCGTACCTCAGAGGGGGTGGTGATGGACACTTGACAGTTTTCAATTTCTGCCAAAACATTATAACTTCCTTTTGAAACTCAGCAAATCTACTCAGTGTGACCTCAATAATGTTGGTACATGCAGTAGTTTGTATGTGCAAGATAGCCACATACTTTCTGTTTCACGTTGATATCAGTTGAAATGGGAATTTTAAATTTGCTGAATAATTGAGATGGCTGGTGTTGCAAGCTCCTTCCAGCTGGCATTATACAGATCCATGCTAACAGAACACAAATGTAGCAAAGGGCTAATGCTTCCACACTCCCTAATGCTTCCAATGATGACATTATTATTAGTTTGGCGTTGGTGTTACCTGATAGTAAAACCCCAACCTGCTCCATACACTTCCCGAGGGGAGAATAACTTAAATATTAATTGATCAATTCAACCTTGGCATATGATTTAGTCATTAGGATACATTTCCCTTTTCTAACATGCTTTTAGGAAGTGGAACCTGATTAGTCTAACACTTGCTTGAAGGAGAAAACTGTTGATGTAATATTAGCCCTCACTTTCTAGCATATTAACAATAACTGGAAAATGATAAAATGGCAATATCCTCTTGAAATGTGGCAACAATTATTGTGGTCTCCCTTGACTACCCTTTTGCGTAGGATGTCAACAGGTAGAATTTCTAGAAACTTCATGTTATGGAAAGAGGAGGTTCTCAAGTCTCCATAACGCCTTTATTGTTTTTAAGTGTCTTGAAATGTATACAGTGTTACACTTGTAATCCATCTTTATTGTGATGACTTTGCATGCTTTTTCATGTGTTTTTCCTTAGAGCATAGCGAAAATATTTTATAATATGTTCCATCAACACTTTTCACTTTTTCCCTTTTTCATTTGAACATTTTGTAAAATAGCCTTTCTATTCATAACATATAGTGGTAAGGCTGATATTCACAAATAGACCTTGTAAATGTGAAGTTTGTACCTCACATTTGTTTTACATTCCAATTCTCTATCTTTACATGATTTACTCTGCAAGTTTTTTCTTTTTTATTCTCTTCCCAGTGTGTATGTTTACATTTATAATGCGAAGGTTTGTTTTGAGTGGTTGTCCTTATATCCCTTTTTTGCTTTGTATCTTATTTTTTCCTGCTTTTCCTTCATGGGAGGCAACCCTCCCCCACACACATTTTCTCTCTCTCCTCTACTTCTTCCTATATTTATTTTCTCTTTCCCCTTTCTCTCTTTGTTTTTTATTCAAATTTTTTATTTCCCCTCTTGTTGTCAGCCCCCAAATGCCCTGTTTTCTCTTCCCTCCACTCTTATTTTCCCCTTTTTTTGCTTTCTTTTAACAACTTTCAATGCACATTTTTGAATTCTAATTTTTTCTTTCTAGGTGCTGAATACTTTGAAGGGGTTTTTTTTGCTATCACTTTTAGGGCCTCATTTGGATGCCGGTCAGACTGCTACTGACAGCCTGACGGTGGCAGTCTGACCACCTGACAGCCCTTCTGTCCAACCGCCCGATTATGATGCCTGCGGTGGGACCATTTGCTGTCGGGGGAAGACCTCTGCCTTCGACAGTATCCACGATCCCATCGGGGCGGCAGTTGGAATCCTATCCCTACAATGGAGGCTGTGCCTGAGCAGGCACCTCTGTAGGGATTAGTATGTCCCTTCCCGACTGATGGAAATGGACTTTGGGGGTCCCAAGCAGGGCCCCCGTCCCCCATGGGCCACTGCGAAGTGGCCTGGGGGCACATGTAGTCCTGCCAACGCATCCATGCACCGTGTTCCAGGCACACGGGGCATAGTGCTTTTTTGAGTGCAGCTTGCGCTGAGGCCCTTTTCCTGGGCCGCAGCACAAGCCACACTAGAAAAACGCTCTTTCCGACTGCCACCATGCCGGTCATATTATAATGGGGTGGGTGGAACCGCTGACTCAATGTCGGACGGTCTCCTGCCTGATGCGATGGTGGTCGATGGTCCGACCGACTGCCATTGTAATGAGGCCCTGAGGGCATAGTGGGGTCATCGGCACTTACCAGACTCTGCCGGAAGCATAAGGCATCTAACATAAAAAACCTCCAGATCTGATACTGACACTAAAGAACTTACATGCTACGATGGGGAATTTGGAGGAAAAGCTCTCAAGCGATCTGAAAGAACTAAAGGAAAGGATAGCTGCTTTGGATACTTTAGTGAAAAAGATTTTAACATTGTTAAAGAGACCAGCAACTTCTGGGGCTATTTTATCCAAAGCGGGTAGTCCAACTTTTAACAAATCGCTTCTACCTCACACCTCTATTCCGGCACTTCCGCACTCACCCCTAAGACCCATAGAGAGTATAACTGTTCTGAACACCTCAGTTTGCCCTAATGCTATTTTGCACCTCCCACCAGAGGCTACCCGTATGTTATTGTTTTAAAAAATGTCCCCAAATTACCATCACATTCTAATGAATCTTGGAGGGACTTAAAAAACAAGGTGGTACACTGGTTGGCTAAACACTCAGGTGATATTAATCCCCTGTACAAAGAAGTAATTATGGTAAGAAGGATAGACTGGATAGGCCCCTTTAAGAAGATCGGGTAGGGTGATTGTGTTGTGGTGAATTTTCGCTCCCCCAGGGTAGTTAAATTTCTCCTCTGGGAACTAATACATAGGAATAACCATTAGGATACTACACAAGGGAATATCATAGCTGATCCACTTAGCTTCTTCTATAGACCAGATTTGTTCCATAACATGCAGATAGGCCCAACCCAGTCAGGAGCCCTGTTCAGACAGCACGCACATCGCTCTGACCTTATATCTAAACCTAGTACGTTTTTACAGGTCCAATACTAAATCGATTTGCCCCCTCTCTAACTGCGACAAACAGGATTGACATCAAAATTTGGATGAAACTGATGAGATTACCTCAAGTGTCGTGCAACATCTAGATAAGGACCAAATGAGGATGGCTAGTGGGGCATTAACAAACAGTAACGTTGATAATACGATGGGTAGTGGAGTAATATTACTAAAAATACGCTGGATAGCAGGGTTCCACCCGACAATAATTTTTATAACACTAATCTTGTAGTCAAATCCTGGAATATTGCAGAGATAAAAAATAAATTGGGGAACTTAGAATGGCAGGATTTAATAAAAACTTCACATCTAATTTGCTTACAGGAAACATGGGCGGTGGAGGATTTTTACGTGGAAGGATACTCTTCCTTTTTTACCTCAGCCACACCGTCAGAGATGGGGCGGCCAAGGAGGGGCTCGCCCTTTTAATATTTATAACTGCATCGCTGAAATTAAAAGGTTCTTACATTAATTCTCGTTACTTTCAAATTTTCCATTTGCAAACTGATTACCAACTTAACATTGTCCTGGTTAACCACTATAATTACATCTTTGATAGCACCAAATTCAGAGTCATTATTGATCTTCATAAAGAGCTGTAACATTTTCTGAGGAACATTAAAGGTGACTATATTTTAAACTGGACTGGGGATTTTGATATAGGTAAATGTGACAGATTAGAGTCCAGAATCTGTGGTTACTTCAAGTATAATGAGGAGCCATTGCCATTTTTTCCCCACAATCTGCATGGGGAGGCAATAAATGATATTATTTTTAAATATAACCTGTAGCTTCTAGAATACTAGAATGACTGCAGTTCCATCATTGACCTCATCCTAGTTTAGTTTAGTTTATGAAAATGGAGAGAACCTCTTGGAATCCTTTGTGGTTACCCGAGTACCATTACCCCTTGACAGCAGTCTTTAAAATTAAAACTTTCTGTTCAAATGGCCCGCAACTTGCAGATAATATAGAAACCCAGGGCACAAATGGCATCAGCCTTAAACGGTTGAACTTAATTGATATTGCTACTTTAGGTAAAGTTATAAAAGAAAACCATAATGATTTTAATATATATATGAACTGGAATTCTGCCCTGCATTCTATTATGGGTTGGTTCTGTAAGATAATGACAGAAATAGCAGGTATTCTGAGAGCCAGAAATACAAACATAGGATAATTGTACGGTGGCAAATAGAAATCTGAAGAAGGTCCTACAGGTAAAACCGAGGGATAGGGAAATAATCAACACACTGAGAACAGCTTATAATAAAGCTCTGGCCAATAGGAAAAGGGAGATGCAAGAAAAGGCTTGGGCAAACCCAATACAGGCTGCCGACACAAATGATAAGACCCTATTTTGGAAAACAATCAAGCTCCCTTTTCTGAAAGATCTAAGGGCCCCTAGGGTGGAAGTCTTGGTATTATAAGAGGATTGGATAAAACACCATGGATAACATTTTAATCCCAAAGATCTTACAATGAATCTTTCTTCCTCAGTAGTACTAAGAACATGCTGCAGTAGATTTACCATTTATTACCCTAGATGAAGTAAATAAGGCCATTAACAAATCAGCTAATTCAAAAGCCCTGGGTCCCTATAGTGTGCCAATAGATATTTTTAAGGCACACATAACCCTGTGGGCCTGACTCCTAACACAAGTTTGTAATGCTGTAGTGAGTGGAATCCTCCCAGCCACCTGTACTGAAAGTATCATCGTCACAATGTTAAAAAAGTGAGACGGGGGGACCCCAGGTGTTATTGACCAATATCCCTCCTGGACTCCACTGCCAAACTAATAGGCAGAATCCTCCTGGAAAGACTAGAAACATGGGTGGAAGAAAAACACATCCTTACAGATGCACAATGTGCCTTTAGCAAGGATTTGGGCACACTAGAGCAATGTGCTAATCTACACCTTCTTATTAGTAAGTATACTGGGGCAATAGAGGGTCATGTACACCTATGCTTCGCAGATTTAGGTAGTGCATCTGACTTGGTGAACCATGCTAAGCTCTGGAAAACTTTGATAGAGTTGGGCGCACCAAGTGGGATTATTACCTTCCTTTTACAATTATATGCCAGATTGAATACTTGAGTACGTTGCAGAACTAAAGGGGCATGCACGACCTGTTTTAAGGTTTCCTGTGGGATACGCCAGGGGTGTGTCCTTGCCCCCTTGTTGTTTTCATTATATATCAATGGGGCAGCCGAGACACTACAAAAAGTGAAGGCTGACGCACCAAGGGCAAAACACCATTCAATCCCAATCCTACTATATGCCGATGATGCAGTTCTGATTTCTAGAACCGCAAATGGGCTTCAGCTTTTGCTAGATGCTTTTGCCACCTACATGGAAAAAACAATATGAAAATGTTTTTACCATGGTGTGCGGAAAGGGAGGGCAAAAAGAGGCATCATCGTATTAATGGAGAGGGTCTAGTTGAAACCCAAAACTTCTCATATATTGGTATATAATTTACCAGCGACGCAAGATGGGGGACACAAGTCCAAACAGG
The DNA here is from genome assembly GCA_963921515.1 of Calotriton arnoldi. Lineage (NCBI taxonomy): Eukaryota > Metazoa > Chordata > Amphibia > Caudata > Salamandridae > Calotriton > Calotriton arnoldi. The sequence goes on from CAWUFW010013693.1 coordinate 126,505, forward strand.
AAAATTGAAATGTTAAAGATCCATAGAAGCCCATTCCAGATTCTCTGCCATAGTAGGGAATAAACCTATAAGAGAACTACTTTTTCTATACAAACACAAATGTTTCCTAAGTGTTAGTTATGGGGCCCGTTGTGGGATGGGCAAATAGTGCCCCCCTGTAGACCCAAGAGAACCTTTTTCTAGAAAGACTTTTGGCGGTTCCAAAGTCTAGTTCATCTTACATTGCACATAAGGAACTAGCTGTACATTTTTTAGAAGATACCAGCCAGATAAGCCCTGTTTTGTTCTGGCATAGCTTATGGGGTAAAGTGGGAACAAAATGTACCAAAGATATTATAACAGAATGCTTGGTAATGGAGTTATGGTAAAGGATCCCATGGTTGACCTATATTGAAAGCCTACTTAAAATGGGGTTTGGAGAATAACAGAGTTGAGGATAACCTCTCGGGCCCTATATATGAAGGAATACCAAATTACTTACTAACTATGCAAAATGTGCAACATAGATTCTATCTGACCAGACTATGTCTAGGCATTTGGCATATTTTGGTCGCCTTCCCAAAAATGAATGACTGGTCACAGATGCTGCCTAAATGCCCCTTTGATGGCATATCAAATCAATCCACTATGCATCTTATCCTGTTTTATACATTTTAAACTAGCTTAAGAAAATCTCTTCTAAAACTGCCATTTAAAGATGGAAGATACATTCACTACCAGGGAGCTTTCAATCATATACGGGCACATGTGCCACAATGTCTCTACCTTTATTGTATCAGCTATCTCCAGAATGCAATCTCTCTCACATCTGGAAGTGCAAACATATGCTGGTGGGCTATGAGATTTTAACTTTATTATGAAATAAGATGTCATAGAATTGATTATAGAGATGCTATTTATAGATCCTAAGGAAGATTTTATTAATATACAGAGGGTGTCTTTATTTGTGTGTAGTTTTTACTATTTTTACTCGTGCTCTTATATATGGAAGTATTATCTTAAGAGAATGGTATGCGATTTGCAATGTAGTCTAATCTGATGTTTTCTAGTTATTCTTGAATAAATATTATATATGTGTTTTTATATCAAGAATTCTATTGTCTTAATCTTGAGTTTTTATAATGAAACAGATGGAAAGTCTTTTAAATGTACCACATAGTATCATGATAATTTTATGGATATCCTTATTTCTGAACAAATAAACTGATTGATTGACTGACTATGGTTTTATCAAATGATTGTTGAGACGGATTGACATTCCTAAGATGTCTATGATAGCCCCGTTTTATCCCTGTTAACCCCTTTAAGGTTTTTGTTGTCAGGTATATGTCAAGAGGAAGTCTTTATCTGCACACTGTCATTTTTTACACTTTATACTCTAACTTATTTGTATGTATGAAATTATTACCTGCTAATTTTCATTGCTTACAGGTGCTTTTATGGTCAACATTGACCGAATAAAGATATTTTGACAATGACGATGCTATCAATCATTCTTATATGTGGCTGAAACCTAGTTGGATCAAAGAGGTATTACGTAGAAGAGATCTACTCCTCTGGATCTTATTCAGCATTTAATGTAATGGACAGTGTCCTAAGCCTTGGCAGACTTCAGGAATAGTTATTTTGTTAAAGCAGTATGCAAAACATGTAGAAGAGTTTACCTACACGCCATAAGAGTGGAAAGTTATATAAGAAAGAAGGCTTGGGAAGAACTGAAATATGCATTCTCTCAAGTAAAAGAGTTGAGTTCTGGAAAATTTTAAATAGTCCATTTTCTAAAATTAATTAGCTCACTATAGTTTCATATATCACAGCAGAATTTAGGTCAACCACTCTGCAACATTCTACAGAACTGAAAAATCTAATTTGCGAGAGACCCATGACAGCAATTATGTGCACGCTATTGCTTTCTCACAAAAAACTATCAAGAATGACTTTCAATATAGTCCTTAAGCCCTGATGGAAATTCCAAGAATATCTTGAAATCAAAACTTGAATGATGGGCACCAGTGTTTACAAATGTAATAAATGTGTCTAGTCGTTATGCTATCCTTTGTTCGTCTTGTAGTACCAATTTTCAAGAAAGGTATTATTGAGTGCCTATGACTGTAGCAAAAGTGATTGGTAGAATTTTTAATGAACAGTATTCTATCATGGACAAAGAAAATGTACGTACTAAGGGAGATGTGCTACATCTCTCGTGCTGGACTAGGGACAGTCAAACAGTCCTTGAATTTATATTTACTGATCAAGAATTATACATTAGTATCAAAGTGCTCACTTTATTTAACATTGATATATCACAGTATGACCTTTAGCCAAGACATTTGTTTTAAATTGCAGTACATTTTAGAAAGAATGTGCCTGAATAGGTCAAGGCTAGTCTTTCAAAAAATGTTTAAAATCTAATCTGGAAGCCACAATTAGATACAATTAGTGGGGTGAGGACACAGAATATGTAACTTTGGATAAGAGCAGTCACCTTTGTTGTGTCTTTGCTCCTTCACACTTCACACTCTATATTAGTCGAGTGGAGGAACTTATAAGAAAGAACAAGAAGCAAAGACATGCCAGGAAATACATTCCAATACTTATATGTGCAGCTGATGTAGTTCTTTTGACTTGAACCCCAAATATCCTGAAGAAGCTGAGCGGTTGCACGCCATGAAAACTGTGGCTGTGAGAAAACTGGTACTGTGCTTGGTGGTGCTGCAGCAGCACCACTAGCATGTTACTGGCCTCACACCACTACAAGGCTGCCAGGGATCATGGATCCCTGGTGGTAGTAGTTCTGTGGTGGTCCGACCACCATAGTCAGAATATGGTGGGTGGTCCGCCAGTCTGGTGGTCCACGGACCGCCACCACGACTACAGCAGCCAAATGAACCTCAGTTGTCGTAATAAACCCCTTCTCAATAGTTCTATTATACAAAAGACCCCTGCATGTTGAGAACACAGGCATTTCCATATTTGAGCCTTACATTTGAAAATAATAATAAATGGTGCAGCCACAAAGAGAAGGAAAGGATTAAATTTTAAAAAAACATCACAGGAATCGACCATCATTATTTTGTTGAAACTAGGTTGCAGACCAATAAAACGTGTAAAATACCTACTAAGAAAAAGTGCTTGCTCCGCGGAGGTGTGTGGCAGGAATACCTCAATATATTGTCGTGTAGCTCCTATAGTACCCCTGCAGGACCTGCGTGTTTGGATAACATATACTGCGGGCTTGGTGGCAGACTGACTCCGTGCACCCCCACCATATATGTTAGCCTGGTTTGCATTAGCTCGCTCGCAGTGCCACTAGTGTGACCTCTTATCGGGGAGAGATTAGTTTCTGGCAACCTTAGAACATAACAACCGTGGGCCCGATTCACAGAACTAACTTAAGACAAAATCCTAAACTTACCATTTTGGTATTCATAGAAGGCAATTACTTACTCATTTTGAGTAACTTACTCATTTTGTGTAACTTACTCATTTTAGTATTCACAGAAGGCACTTACTTATCAATGATGTGGTTATCCACATCGACTGACTGCAACTATCTGAAGCGGCATTATGCCCGAAATTTAGAGAATCCTACGGAATCCACTTGACTAAGACGACCTGATTTATACTGTACTCCTGTAAACCGCCCTGAAGAAGCCCCAGGCCGGATGGCCGTGTAAAGGGGTGAAACACGTGTTGGCTGTTTCTCTCACTCACCATCTCGGATAGAGTGACAACACCATTATAAATACCCTACAAAATGAACCAATGTGTGATTGGAATTTTTCCGTAAAAAATACAGGAAACGAATCTTGCCCTGACAATTCTGTTTGAACCATAGATGGAATGTAGTACTGTCAACAGTCAATGCTGCAGCAGCTTGTGCGGCAGTTGTTACCTGGGTGCCTGTGGAGGAGTCACCTAACCCAGCAGGAGCGAACGGCACCTGTGGATTCTCCAGGAATGCATTCATCAGAATCGGAAGCCGCTGAGGACAATGCAGAGCATGGGCCTTTATGGAGTCCAGCATTGCATCCGTGTCCGGAGGCGCATCTGATGGAAATGTTAGACAAAGATCCAACGTGCATTCCTCTCCGCAGAACAGGCATCGAAGCACAGGTAAGATGCAGTCTATCCAGATTGGTCTAAATGATAGAAACCAGGAGGCATTGAGTTCTCGCAGGCATGAAATGCCTAGAAGTTGTACCATGCATTCACGGTATTTCCGCTCCAGGAGTGTGTTCACCATTCCCTCGGGAAGTGGGCCGTCCATTGTGTAGCAGCAATATTACAATCAGGATTCCTGCGATTAGGAACAGGATGAGTGGGAATCCTCCAAATACGCTTCCCAATACGGAGTGTATAAAATTTGGGATTACTCCGAGGACTGTCTGAAAGGTGCTTAACAGTCCAGACCATATGGTCTTAAATAGGTGTACAATTCTGCTCGTATCAGACATATTGAAGATACATCCCACCATTTCTGCAAAATGAATGGGGCAGTTTGTACGTATGAGTGCCTGTATCTCGGTCGAGGTCCTTGCAACTTGAAGTTCATAGGTTTCTTGAGCGGAGGTTAAGGGCACGGGTTGCTGTAAAAGCATGGCTTTCAATCTGCTCAGAGTATCAAACTGTATGAAAGAAACATTCATCGAAGGCCATAACGGCACCTCCCTGATTGTGTTCAGTGGCGGAAACAATACTTGCATACAGCAAGTAACCCTGGAGTTAACAGTTACTAGATATGCGACGCCCAGAAGCATCCCACAACAACCTTGATCATTTAGCATTAAGTAACTCCCATTCGAGAGCAGCTGGAAAACCGGAGTGATCATGGCCGCTGGGGTCCCTGACATATGACAAGATAAGTTTGCCCTTGAACCACTGCAGGCTCCGTGTAGAGAAATATCCTGACACATGAGAGAACCGCTCAAAGTGTTCTTGCAGTTAGTACCACTCAGATACACTTCTCGATCCCCATTCCGGCATCGGTATCTATATGGTAACTCCCAAGTTTCCTTGATGTATCCCTTACCCATTTTTACATATTTGCCTGCCTGCCTTTGCTCAAGGCAATATTGAAAATGAAACGTAGTGACCGGCAGAGTGATTTGGCCATGAATGAGCCATTTTGTTGATGGTGATTTGGCTACAGTGAATGGTAACCTTTCCAGTTTCTCAATACGCAGCATTGTATATTTGGCTCCCCTTTGTGCCATTTCTGTCTGTTTATCAGTTAGATTGTATTCTGAGAACAGAGACGTGGTGTTTATAAAACGCCATGGCACATAGCCTGCACGCAAAGATTGCAGCGTCCAGCTTAACATCATAATAGAACGTAGCTGAGATTGCCCGTGTTGTAACAAGGCCAGATCTTGTTCTAATATGTCGATTGCTGAGGACACAATGTTGCCTAAGGAGTAAATCCTGGAGGTCAAAGTAGTTAACCTATTATCCACCACTGTTAATGCCTTTTCTAAGTTAATACGGTCTATTTCCCGTATTCTTTCTGCGGCCTCTTGTTGGGATATTTTCCAGTTTTCATTATAGTAGGCATAAAGGCCTGCATATATGAAACATTTCTGACGCTGTTTCTTGGGTCCCAGTAGAAAATCTCTAAGATCCATGTCAGGTGTGAGTAAGGGCAAGTGGTGCTTTACTTCTGTCAGTGTTGAGGTCTCTAGCCAATCAAGGCACAACTTCCCAACACTATACAATGTCACTACCCCTGGGTGTTGTCTTTGTACATAGCGTGGATCTGGCCTATGGATACTAAACCCTTTGGTTGTATTCATAAATCTCTGTTGACATTTGTTTGTGTCAATGGGCCGAACCAGCCATTCTGTCCAATCAGGATCTGATCTGTTGTACTGGAAAATTGCATCTAACCCTACCCCTTGTGTGGTTGAGTTCTGCCCCCCACCCATCTCTGATGGTGTTGGAAACCCCGGTGTGTTCATTTCCTTGCCTTTGGCTAACCCAAGACAGGTTGTCTGTTGCACAGTTTCGTTCAGACATAAAATCTGCTGCGGAATGATGCATGCTCTAAAAAGTGCTTCTATTCCCTGGACTTTCCAGTCCCTAGAACCCCAGATTGATTTGGATTCTATTGTGTCTTTCCATAGATCGAAACCCTGTTTAGACAACTGGTTCAGAAAGGATGCAGAGTAAATATGTTTGGTGTTTGTTAACATAATTTTCTGAGCTGAATTTTTCTCCATTTTATAATAAAATGACGTCGGGTCGGATGTGTTAAACCCTGAGAAGTATGTGAATTTCTGTGCAAATGCTTGTGAACTACCTTTTGGAGGTGTTGGGCAGTGTTCCCACTGGTGGTATTCAAATACATTTCTAGGTGTTATAGATTTGTGTAAGAAATGATCACCAAAATGTTGGTAACAGTACAATGTATCATAGTCTGAAGTACCTTCTAACATTTCATTGTTCGGAAATGCTGCCGTTTTTTCTAAATCAGACATCATAGCATTTACAGTTTCAGTGTTCCAATCATCAGAAAATGTACTGGAGGTAATGAAATCACTTAAAGAAATTTTAAATACATGTTTTAGCTTTAAAAGTTCAGTCGGACCTAATATATCATAATCAATCTTGTCCCATACTATACCGTCCGGTATAGGAACTGCTGTGATGTTCACTGAAGACAAGTCTCTTGGTTCACGATGTGAAGACTGGTGTGGTTTTAAAATCAAATTGACTCTTTGGGCTGTAGAGATTGGCTGGAGGTATCGTCCATTAATAAGCATGCTAAAAGTTATTATTAAACCTAGCCAGAAAATGAAAAATAAAATCCCAGTGATATACCATAGTTCTATCCAAAGTGACACCAGGTAAGTCTTTCTAAAAAAGTTCAAAAAGTCATTGAGTTTCTGTGTGAGTGATTTTTTGGCTGGCGTCGTTTCCGGCTCACATGGGTCCAGTGAAAACGTATCAAAGTTCATGAAATAGCCAGAAGCAGTTCGTTCAATTGTTGGAATTGCATCGGGATTTGTTGAAATCGCTGTGTTCTCTTGTCGAGGCATATTGACATAGATGTCTGTACTAGGTCTGATTGCAACTTGGTTGTTAAGTTGATTTTCATTTTGAAGATGAATTTCTTGTTGAAGTGGAACAAGTTCCATAGCATTGTTGCTTTGTCCTTCATTCCGTACAGGTGGCTCTTCAAACGTGATGAGTCTTTCTGTTTGAACTTCTTGGATTATAGCGAGAGGAGGGCATCTGCTACTGTGGAGTCCACGAGGCCTACTGTTTAGTATCGGCCACATAGTGTGGTTTGATTAAGTCAATTGAGATGAATCTTTTCTCCTTTTTTCCGGCAGGAGGCGACAGAAGTACAGTTCTTGTGCCGTGGATTGCAAGGACCGGTACAGGCTTTCTGTAGGATGGCCCAAATTCTTTCATGTCAGCAATTTTCTCTCCGACCAGATCCCCAAGTTTTGGGATCCAGATAGGTCTTGCCGTTACTGCCTTGACTTCCTCAGTGGCGGCCTGTTTCTGGAGCACGTTACTTTGTTGTGTCCTGGATTCATTTAGATCCTGTAAAACAGCCAAACGATCATGGATATCAAATGGTTTTTCATCCGCCACTGTGCCTTCACAATCAAGATCAGGTACCCACATTCTTGTCCCAAATAGGACCTCGTAAGGAGAGACACCTCCTAGAGAGCTTCTTTGCTGATTATTGAGCGCGCGCTGTACCCCATAAAGGTGAACAACCCATCTACCGCCCTTGCCTAATACCCTAGCTGTTAAAGATTGCTTTAAGTCTCGGTTTTTCCTCTCCACAACAGAATTTCCCTCGGGATGATACGGAGAGAAGTACGGCAATGCTACGCCCATTCCTTCCATGGCCTCTTTGTAAGCCCTAGAGCTAAACGCCGGACCACGGTCAGAATGTAACGTGCCAACTGCGTATGTGCCGATAAAGACTCGCAAATCTTTTATAACAGTTCGAGCGTCAGCCGAGCGCTGAGGCCAAACCCATAGGAATCTTGAGCAGGAATCCACTGCAACCATGATATATTTCTTGGACCCATCAGATTGTAAGGGTCCGCAGTGGTCCAAATACACACATGCGAGAGGTTTGTCTGATTTCAGTAATGGTGTCTGCGCTGGGCGTGTTATGGTGGAGCCTTTTATCTGCTGACAGATGTCGCATTACAAGACAAAGGGGCCGATTCCGATCTCGGCCGGTAGGGCTCCGAATCGGATTCGGCTTAACCGGATCCGATTCGGAGCCCTATTGCCCGACCGATTCGTATGCGCGTCCGGGCGAGCGAGTACGATGCGAAATCGCCGACCGACTCGTCCGGGCGTCCCGACCGCTCCGACCGACTCGTACCCGGGTCTAACCGCACCGACCGACTCGCTCGGACTCGACTCGCACCGCGCAATGGAGACGTTCCCCGGCCGGGTAAGTACGATGCGCGCCGCGAGCAGTCCGACCGAGCCGCGCACTCCGGCTCCAAAGAGCAGTCGGAGCCGTACTTTGGGGGTCCGTGTCGGACCCCCTGTACGCGTAGCCGCGCGAGTCGCACACAGGGGGACCCATGGGTCCCCCTACCTGTGCGTGTACGGCGCGAGTCGCTTCGCCACGTACACGCTGTAGGGGCGCCCTTGTCCGCCTCGCACCCATTGAGTCAATGGGAGCCCGCGTACGCGTTGTACGACAGGCTCCCATTGACTTCAATGGGAGTCCGACCGACTCGAGTCCGATGGCATACGTGCGCATCGTACTCGTTCGGTCGGGCTGCACGGGTCCGATTCGGTCGGAAATCTCTCCGGGTCCGGCTCGGTCGGAGAGATTTCCGGCCCGAATCGGAATCGGCCCCATAGTCTTTAGTCTGCTTTGTTAACCCTGGCCACCAGTAGCGTTGTTTCAATAATGAAATAGTCGCTGTAACACCTGTATGCACGGAACCCAAACCCTCATGTGCCGCTAAAATCAAGCCTAGCCTACGATCCATATTTGGTATTACTCTATCCCCCACTCCAGGAATCTGAGCATATGGAATGTTTTGTGCATCTAATTTGTAGGAGTACTTGAGTGGAAATGTTTTAGGTACTGCTGTGCTGCCTTTGCGTGAAGCATTGACAGCTACCATTATCTCACCGTCTACCCTCGTCTTTGAACAAGTAACTGCAGCTACGGTGGCTGTGCAAACAGCCCCCTTTGCGGCTTCATCAGCCAATGAATTCCCTTCAACGTGAACGCCATCACGCTGATGACTCAGTGTATGTATCACGTGAGCCCTTGGTAGTTTGTTTCTCAACTCCACTACCTGTTCCCATAGCATTTAATGCTTAATTGTGCCACCTTTTGCATCTTTGAACCAGTTTTATTCCCAATGATGTAGATATTCATTGTACGACTGTACACAGTAAAAGGAATCACACACAATTAGTGTGGGGAATTCGTGATCCGTATTTATAAGTGCCAGTATAAGTGCTTTGAGTTCTGCCAACTGAGCCGTGCAGTCTCCTAGAGATTGCGTTTTTGTACAGCTTGGATGGAACTTGCCATCACGCATGTGACCTTTAACAATTGCACACGCTGCGCTGTAAGCTTGCTTGCTTCCTGTGGCTGGTTGAGCAGAACCATCAGTGTAAATAATGTATTCATACTGATCTAGAGGCAAAATTTCATTTGGTAGAGGATATTCTTGTTCGTATTGCAGGAATGCTTGAGTTTTTAAACTTGGATCAAATCTGTATTCAACATCCGTTGCAGTAAGAGAATTAGCCCATTGTATCCATCTTGGATGTAAGGCTTTAGCATTTGGAATGCTAGCTTTTGTAACAGCTTCTAAAGCTGGTACTGGGGTCCCGACAATTATGCGTTTTCCCTGAGCCAGAGCTCTTTCTCTTGCTACAGCGGTCTGCACTGCTGTCAGAAATTTTTCTGTTGAAGTGAAACGCATCTCTGCGTTTGTGTACAGGTGTGATTTGTATGCGATTGGTACTGTTTCACCTTCATTAAAAGTTAAATAAGTGTACCCGCATTGACCCGCTATGACTCGAATCACTAAGTTCTGTGCGTTTACGCGTGTCTGTAAATGTTTAGAAGCTATCATGTCTTCCTGTTGGGAATGCAGGATATTTGTGTGTTCCTGTGTCCATTGTTTGACTGAAAAGTCAGGTTTTATTAAGTCGTAGAAAGGTTTTACTCAAAATGTAGGAATCCCAGAATTGATTGTAAATTCTTTAATGATTTTGGAGGTTGGAGTAGCGCACACTTTTCTAAAAAGTTAGCTGCCAGGCTTTTTCCCTCACTTGACAGCTCGTATCCTAAAAATAGGACACTGAGGTGGGTAATCTTTGATTTTTTAAAGTTAAATTTGTAGCCCTCAGAGGCGAATCCCATAATAATGGTGCTCACCCTGGTCAAGTGCCTCTTTGAGTTATCGTCCATCAGATAAATATCATCCACATAGGACAATGCTTCTTCATCCAAATTTTGGAGTAACTCTGTTACCCTTGCTGAAAACAACCCCAGGCTATTCTTGTACCCTTGGGGAGTCGGCAAAATTGCCGTTGGGACCCTAACGCACTGAATGCGGTTAGATACCTGCTTTCAGGTACTATATTTTGGCAGAAAAATCCATTTGAGATATCAAGTGTTGTTTTGTATTTTTTCCGCACAATGTTATTCATTAATGCGGCACTGTGTGCATTTTGAACTGCAAATGTCTTTGTGCAAGTGTTTAAATGTCTGTAATCTAAAACTAGACGATAAGTGTTGTCAGGTTTGGCTACGGGGAACAAAGGATTGTTCATAGGTGAAGTGCAATTTTCTATCACTCCCTGATATTCAAGTTGATCTAGGATCTCCCTGACTTGTTTTTTAGCTTCCTGCTTTATAGGGTATTGCCTTTGAGCATTTGGGGAAACTTTTAACGGGATCACGTGGTGGGTTGAATCCTCATCCCAACCAGCATGATTTTTAGGTGAATGGGAACGAGGTCGGAAAAGGCTGGAAAAATTACAGTTTCTCCCCAAGGGCACTCCATGACGAATGCTGGCTGCCAGTCTTGTTCTGCTAATACAATGTCATAACCAGATGACAGATTTTTCCAAAAGAGACCTTTAACTTTTCTGGGCTTGTCCCCCTCCATCCGGAGTGTTATCTCATGTAACTTATGTGGGACACTTACCCGAGTATCAGGTGTTTCCTCCGTGATATACTCACTCAACTCCGCTGTCACCAGAAATTCCTTCAGGTTCTGGCGAGCTATCGTTACTTCTGCCGCGCTGTCAAGCATCGTCAGAGCCCATTCCCCGTTCAGAAGCTGTGTCCTCAGAATTCTGGTCATGTCTGATCTTGAGACCTGCTACCTTCTTCTTTTTGAACTGAGGTTTTGACTTTTGTTTATCCTCTTTTTTAGGTGCGTAGTCCGCAGTGTGTTGCGTGTCTCTGGACTTTGTACGCTCCTTTGATCGTCCTTCCCTCTCGGAGTTTCGTGATGAACCCTGAAAGGAACGAGAGGAACGAGTATCAGTATCCTGATACCGGTCAGGTTTTTTAATGTTATCCCTATTCCTGAGGTTATACCTCTTTTCAGAGGGCTCCTGTTGAGGAGACCTACCTCTGGACTGAGATCTGGTGTCTTTAGACTTTTGTTGTTTTTTATTTTACCACTTCTTTTTAGAAGAAGTAGGTGTCTGCTTTGTAGTGTCCTTTTCTGGACTGCCCGCCAGTTGTGGTTTTAATGCTTTCCCACCTAGACTGTCTCTGCCTAGTTCTGCATATGCAGTTTCAATTATTTTGGGTAGTTCGTGTTGTTGGTCGTCTGGACTGAACTCTCTTAGGCATTGGCGGATCGCCACTGAAGCTGCTTCCCCCTTAATGTTAGCTAGTATTATGGCTGAGACCTGTTCAAAGTTGTTTATCAACTTCATCCCTAAGTTAAGGGCAGGCTCTGCTCCGTACTCATTTTGTATCTGTTTTAATACATCAGGTACTACTGCTAAGGACGGGATACCATGTGTTCTGGTATATATGGCAGCAAAGACTGAACCCCAAGAGGTGCAGTCCTCTACTTGTGGTGTGAGACCCATGGGCAAGCAGATTGTTAGGATTCTGTGTTTATCACTGGTTGTAGTATTCGGGAATACTGCTTCAAGCTGAGTTATTTTCTGAGCTATCCAGAATGGGATTTGTTCGCGTTTTGCTGGCATTTTTCCCATTATCGCGTGTAATGTTTGTGAAGTTATTTTATTAACTGTGCCATGGACTGGAGTGTCTTGTGCTGCAGCTGGTGCAGGCTGAACTGATAAAGTCCTCATCACAAATTGTGTGAGGTTTCTGTAAATTTTAATTAAATCTCTGTGTTGTACGAGTAAGTCTGGCTGTGGCATTGTGTCAATGTCAGGATGCGGTGTGTATGCGGCTAATATGGGCCATGTGGCTCCTGCTCCTCCTAGCGGGCCTAATCTTGCTCTTCCATGTACGTGGGGTAGGGCGTCTTTAAACCAGTAATTATGCTCCTGGTAAGTGAGCGGGACCTCTACTTCCTCAAAAAGAGTATAGTCCATTGGTGTTTCACCTTCTAGGTAGTAGTGAAATACATTTGTAATTGCATTTACTGCCGGGAATGTAACCCATGAATAGAACACATCTGTTTTATTGTATTTGTGTGCCTCAATCATGAAAATTACTGTACCACCCCTGGCTCTTAAGCCATGTTCTAGAAGTTTTATGGTGACTGCCCTTCTGAAATTTGGTGCAATTTGCATTGCTTATTCAGGGTCTTTTTCTAAGCCAAAGAGGTTTGTTGTAACTCTCCCTGTTACGCTTGTTTCTTCCACCATTTTTAATTGGAAGGAGGGAGATTAAAGAGTTCTTAAAATAAGGTGTAAGTGCACAATTGTAGGAACTAAATGTCCTTCAAGCTTGAGTAACCAACAGCCAATAAGTAGTATTCTCGTACTACTCAGCTGTGGCGGATGTTGTGCCCACCCACCCCAGACGTCTCTGGGGTTTTGTGAGTAGGTTCTCTGAGAATAGCACGACTGAACTACTCAGATTCTACTGTTAAATAAGTACCCAACCAACGTTGACGGCGCCATGTCGTGTAGCTCCTATAGTACCCCTGCAGGACCTGCGCGTTTGGATAACATATACTGCGGGCTTGGTGGCAGACTGACTCCGTGCACCCCCACCATATATGTTAGCCTGGTTTGCATTAGCTAGCTCGCAGTGCCACTAGTGTCTCCTCTTATCGGGGAGAGATTAGTTTCTGGCAACCTTAGAACATGACAACCCTGATTCCCTCAGAATCGTGGAAACAATATACTACCTTTCGCTCAGTCACTCATGCTCACTTATTTGGTTTGTCTCAGAGATTTACACAGAATAAACAGTGGGGCGTTTCAATAAGTATTTATTGAACAGTTGTTATTCTAGTGTAAAATATATGCGCTGCGGTAACCAGCAGAGATATATGATCAGCAGTACGATAAAAGCAAAGGGATAGAACAGTTCTACCATATTGCGATAATCATGAGTACATACATGAATATAAAAGCATTATGCAAGTGCGCGTACTCCTACGATGCCTACCTAGATGTACCTGTGTGTACCTAGCATATGTGTGTAGGTCTTAGAAGCTAAGAGCCAAGAATCCTCCTAGTATTTAGTCAAACCGCCATACCTGAATAGAGAGAGTGTGGGACCCCATCCTGGTCTCGAGTTGGACACCCCGTCCGGGTTGTGTCAGACCACTGTCAGCTTGAGCGACTGCATGCAGGAGCCTCAGCGTCCCTGGTCAGTGAGTCAGCATGGAAGTCTCGGTTCCCTCTGTCTTACCGGGGCAATATGTGGTGTATTTATACCCTAAAGAGTCTCGGTCCTTAGTATGGTTTGTATTGGACATGAGGAAGAAGTCAGGGGTGAACTTTGTACCTACATATTATGCCAGTGGTGTATTCTTAGAAAGCCATGCATAATTAATGAGTTCAGTGTGGGCCGGTGTTTGGAAGAACCCTGCTGCATTCAAAACCACAGGATAGATAACGTTCAGCCCTCAGAGCTCGTTGTGTGCTAGCTGGGACCAATGTAGGTGAAAGATCATGCCTATATAAGGAATCATACCATAATAGGACATGTACAGTTGTGACCATAATTGGGCATATGCGGCCATGACCATAAATGGGCAAGTACGAATATGACCATATTAGGGTAAATATGAATATGTCCATTTTAGGGCATGTACGAACGGGTCTACATTGGGGCACCTATGCGGGATATAACAATGTCTTCTCTTCAGACTGAAAAAAACTGATTTTGTTGTTGTTTATTGAGGCTACCACACTGTTCATCCCATGTTTCTTGCCATGAAGAGATGAAATGTAACTATACAAGCCCCATTGCAATTATGGATTTCAGTTTGATTTAACCTAGCTGCCAGGCTTAACCGGGATATCATTAAGGATATTTTAAGAATGAAAGGAAGTTGGAAAATACAACAGTTAAAATATATAAGAATCCACTGCGCAGACCTGGGCTGTCCAGAGCACTTTGACAATCCCAAGACAATTTAACAAAAAGATAAATGCTGGGCAAAAAAAACATTTTATCGAAGGAGGGCCCAGACAAGATAAGCAACTGAATGGAAAGCTCAGTGTCAGATCTCATAGATTCATTAAAACATGTTTCAGGATGGAACCCTAGTTATAATAGGTATTCTCTATCTATGATGGAACCATTTGATAAGGTTCAGAATGCGGATCATTCACCATATGTTAACATTTTCCAAGTTGGGCATTTTCTGACACCTCTGTTATGTGCCCCTGTGATGGTATAAATCTGAGCAGACAGTTATTCACATTATATTTTTCCGTAATCTTTATAAAGAAGCTTTATTCAAGTTTCTCCAACCTGTGTTGAGAAATAGTTAGGGGTGAGCGAAAGTTTTGGAGTTTCACTCTGTGGTAGTTAAATAAATGGAACAAATGATGGACGGAATGCTGAACAATGCAAACATTCACCCCCAGTCACAAGGATCTGGGTTTAATCCATCATTCTTTTGCTCACCACGCCACCCCAGTTTGGACCCAGCCATGTGCAAATCAGTCTTGACCCTTCCCTCATGGGAACTGTCTAGCCCAAAATGCAAAGCCAGATAGTCCCTGGAACGGAAAAAATAATTCTGGGACCGGTTTCGGGGCATCACCCCTCATCAGCCAGGCTAGCTTGAATCCAGTGGTGCAGTGAGCACAGGACTCACATCTGGGCATACCCAACCCACTTAGGGCGACAAAGCAAAAGCAACAAATGATGGACGAAATGCTGAACAATGTAAACATTCACCCCCAGTCACAAGGATCTATACCCAAAACCGGTCCCAGGATGCTTGTTTCCGGTCCAGGGAGGACCTGGCCTGGCAGTTTGGGCTGGACTGTTCCCATGAGGAACTGGGTTAAGACTGATTTGCATATGGCTGGGTCCAAACTGGGGTGGCATAGTGAGAAAAAAAATAATGGATTAAACCCAGATCTGTGACTGGGGTGGGTGGTTGAAAGGTTTCAACACACCGTCCATCATCTTGTTGTGTAGTTAAATAGAATACCATGTGAGATTCTGTGGAGTTCTGCGAATGGGCAGAATTCAGCACATCATGCTGCACACAGTGATTTTTAGTGTCTTATGCTTGTTCCATGCTGTATAATCAGGGCGAATGGCACCACATAAGAGGATGCCACTTATTTATGCTGCTCGAGTAGATTTTCTAATCAAGCAGCATTTTTCTGAGCATGAACGGCATGACTTGCTGTGACCTGCAGTGATAGCCTGCGGTAAGAAATCTCACTGAGAGGAGGTCTACCACCCTAAAATAGCACTAGGGGACATAAATTCTCACTCACACTCACCAGCTTAACATTGGCAAGCCACATGCAAGTAAAACTCCGCCACATGGCAGTTGGAGGAGTTTTGCAAGAACTCTGTGTCCCAGGCAGAACAAGGAGTGGGCGAAACTCCGGCAACATCGCCGGTGGTATGGAAATATCAACCCACCGCTGGAAATAATTGATTTGGCAGCTGCAATCAGGTCTTTTTCTTTTACAGTTAAACTCAAAGTGGCTGATTTAGAGTTCAGAGAATGGGCCACTGTTCAACCATACTGAGTACCTTAGCCAACCGCCAGTTTGATGGTTTACCATCTGTCTCAGTTAGAGTTTAGCCTTAATGTCTGCCAATGATCATGACAGAGTTGTTGCCGTTAGCCGAACCTGATTACTCCGCTGTCAGTCACCACTCTGTTAAGGCTGATATAATGGATAAATATCCACCATTTTTAGAGTTGTATGCCATCACATTGGGGTGGACAGATCAGCATGATGGAGAACTTTAGCTCTGATGAGTATACATTCAGCGTATGGTTCAGTCGAAATGACGGGCATGTCCGTCATACTTCTGTATGAGAATGTTAATGTGAGGTATGTGTACATCAGTTAACTCATACACCTGAATCTCATCAACTGAGATAAATCACCTGCTCCTAACAATATAAAAGGCAAGCCTCTTCCCAAACTGCCATTTGCTCTCCCAACATTCACACAATGATTTAGTGTAGCAGCAGGAGAATTTGTGGCCAGGCCAGATTTTTGTTTTTCTCCTTAAAACATTATTGTTTTTCTTACAAATGGCAGGGAGAAGAACCCCTATATTTCCTGAAAAATAGTTGACTGGTATAATCCATGAAGTAGCAAGGAGTGAGCTATAATTATTAGGAGCCCTAGTAGAAACAACAACTATGAGTCAGATAAGTCAAATGTGGGACAGAATAATGGATTAGGTCAATGAAGTGTCTACCGACAAGCCCTCTAAGGAGGAAATTCAGAAGCTCTGGAATGACCTGCAGGAGAGGATACATTCCTTTCCTTTCAGGGTGCACAGAGAAGCCCTGACAACTGGTAGTGGTTCTCCCAGGCCCCTCAATTTTATACCCGTGGAGGAAAAGGTGTTGTCCATACTCCACACTGAGGTCATCACAGAAATACAAGGTGGAGTGGAGACTGGTGATTTTTCTAAATGTTTACTGAAATTGTTACTAAATAGAAATATCTTATGGGAATGTACTCTTTAGCTAAATACCTTGCATTTTTAATTTACAGAAAATGCTTTAATATAATATGCTAACAATGTAACAATGAAGCATCTCATTACGCATGTGTAATGTTGGGATTATATTTTACCTATGTTTGGATAAAACCCTGTATAATGATTATTTGTTTAAGTAAATGTAAATTTATTATAAAGCATATGCACACTACAAATGATGTGCTTTTTACCTTAGCTGTTTAATCAGTAACATAACATAACGTGTATTTGTAAAGCGCACGTTCACCCATCATGTATTTTGGTGCTGAATAACAAATGTTTATTGTACCTGTATGCCCTGTAAGGTCTGGCCCATACCACTCAGGCATAGTTTAGACCAATCCGATTTTTATTTGAGCAGCTACAAATTACTAAAACAATTCTAATGTTACATTAATAAACTCTCCAACATTAGCTTAAATGTACAGGATTCTTTCTCCTTTCTACATCTCTGCTAAATGTCACATTTCAATAAAAAGTACACCTGCAATGTTAATGTATATATTTACCTTTGGATATTTTTTTTGAGAAGCTACAAGTGCTCATGATGCCCAATGTTTTATGGTTACTGCAAAATACATGCTAATTAATTTTGTCATAACAAAAATGCATGTTAGAACATTAATAATCTTATGCCTTTATGTGGCAATCTAACACATTACACTACCTATAAAGTTCATCATTAACTCAGTTAAGGACATTACAGACTTAGGACCCGATTTCAATGTAGGAGGGACCTGAGCTTGTCCGACATCGTTTGGGAACTGGGATCGAACGACCTCCTGTCTTCGGTCCCAACCCAGCAATTAAGAAGCGAATGAACACTGTTCTGTTGCATTCCTATTCTTTACAATGGGAGCATGCATTCCGACCGGAATGCATGCTCTAATTGCAAAGAGCTGAGATGCAGTTCATCCCTGCACCCGGTGACAGACACCTCAAGGTGCCTGTCACCTGGTGCAGGGATCAACAGGGGGGCACCATAGGTGCCCCCTAGGCTGCCATCCAGAGGCCTTGCACCCATGGGGGCCCTGATGAGGGCCCTCAAAGTCTGAATCCCACAGCATTTCTGTGCTGGAAAGGCCGGCACAGAAAGGCTGTTGGAATCTGCCATCTTAATCCCTTTGGCGGAAAGAGCCGCCCAAGGGATTACTGGAGGCTTTCTGAATGGCAGATGGGCTCTCCGAGCCCGTTGGAGGCCATTCGGAAATCCAGTTTGGATTCCTTTCCAACTGACCCCATCAAAATGGGTCGGTCGGAAAGGATTCTGAACAGCCAATTACGATGCCTTAGGAACCGCTCCGACCAAGGGTTGGTGCTGTTTCCTACAGCATCGTAATCGGGCCCTTAGACAGTGTTAGTCATGGCCCAACAGCAAACTCCAGTCCATGTGCAGTTGGCAATTGTCCTCTTTTTCTTTTCTATAAATGGCTCGTACTATGGTATTTTCATGTACCTAACACATAAGTTGTTGCTTAGGACCCTTTTACTACACATGTTTGTCCTGTGTACGAAAGTGTCAACGTCACATCAATCATGGCTCCTCAGAGGTCACAGATAGCATGTTAAGTTCTCTTTAAATCTTACACACATCCTGAAAGTGTCCTGAGGAGTGCACTAAGAATGCCACATTTATGCATTGCACCAGCAAATGGGTATGTTAAATTCCTGGTCAACCCTTAACCAATTGCAAAACTTTTCCACGGATAACCCTACACAATTTTCCAACATTTCATATGTGACTGACTGCAAAAACTTTCCACTATGCCCCTCTCTCCCTAAATCCTACATGGCAGAATTAAACTTTCCCGGTGTAGAGCTTTATTACCATCCAGATCTGTAGCTATAGAAATGAGCCTCTCCATCTCTGCGGTCACTGTAAATCAGTTCTGGATGCTGCCCCTCTACCACTGTGATTGGGTTCAACCTGACTTGGAGTACAATAGAAGGTGGCAGGCCAATGTGTTAGCTATATCTACATGTGACTGTGTATGTTGATGGTTGATACAGCCCACTAGTGACAATTACCTTAAATGCCCTGGGTACATGTTGTACCATATACAATGGACTTATAGGTGAGTCAAAAAAATACCAATCAGGGTTATAGAAATGTAATCATGCTTAAAGGATTAGCACATGCACTTTATCATTGTTTAACAGGTGCAAAGTGCACAAAAGTCTATAGGCAGGAAAAACTGTAAAAAGAAACATGTGGGGAAGCTACACCTCAAAGATGGGCATTTTGGACATGAATGAATATGTAATTCTGTTCTTAAAGCAATAAAATAACAAAAGGTATTACAAAGATTATTTTAATTTGTTGTGTTACACTGACCCCGTCAGCCTAAAATGTTCATGTCAAAGCCATATTTGCATTGAACCTGGGTTGCAACACACAAAATATGCTGCATTATAGCTTTTTTAAATGTTGTTTATGCTCACACTACTACGTTTACTTTAGAAAATGATTCAAAAATAGTCAAAAATGCTATTAATCTTTTAAATGTCTTTATTAGGTTCACAACCAAGAAATACAAAAAAACAGTGTTCTGCCTGAGCTTTTAGTGGGAATACTCCTCACCATGGTGCATTTTGGGTACTCAACAGTTAATTGTGGGCCCTTAGTTATTCAAATACCTGACCCAACTGTTTCTCCTGATGGCTAGGGGCACCCATCATATTTTGGCCCTTTATATGAGCTGAAATTGGGACTCCATCAGTCACCCTTACCCACAGCAGGTTGTGTCCTTTTGGTCTCTCCACAGCCCTTTCCCTTCCATGTATGGCTACAGATGATGTCTGCACTGGCTGAACAACAGTTGATGATGGCATTGTACAAGTTGGTACCAGGAAAGGGGTAGTCACCATTGTTGCTGTGAGAACACATGATGGGATGTTTGTCACATAACTGTCTGAAAGGGGCTAGACTTGGGTTGCTGGTTTCACAGTTGTAGGAGGGTTTGGGAGGGTAAACAACACTCTAAGTTTTGATAAACCAGATGGATCCGGCTGATCATCTGGGTCCATCAATGGGGCCCAAAATGACTTACCAGAGCAGCATTTGAGCATACACACCTTACATACTGGGGTGGTGCAGGGTGGGTCTAAATCTCTAGTGCCAGCAGTGTGAAATTCAGCAGACTCTTTCTGTGGTAGTGAAAGAACTGCTATTTCAAATCCACCTACTTATCCAAATGGCATCTCAATGGAATGGGGGACACTGTTGACTCTAGAATCACCTGCCACCACGTCCTCTGTAGCAACTCAGGCCACGCCAGTGGCCGTTAGGAGGGTTTGCTCATTGACCCAGTGTGGACAACACTAAACAAAACATCACCAAGAGAGTCAAGAAATAAGAGACTCCAGTGAGCAGCAACAGAAATCCTTTGTCATCATTTTATATCACATTTTCCAATGGACTCATGGTTATTGTATTTGTACATGGGCATCTCAGTAATGCTGGCTCAACCTTTATTATTCTTGAACATAACAGTCACTTATTTTTCAGAAAAATGATTTTCGATTACAGTTTTTGTCATATGTTACCTGCTTTTGACATGCTATAAAAAAAATGTATTACAATTTTAGGTTTATCTTTTTGAAGGAATGGTTAACATCCAAGCTCACAGTTCAGACCTCACAAAAGAAAATAGTCTCACATTAAACCTACAATGTCCTGATTATAATATTTATATTTTAATTTATTTTATGTATGTCATTATAAGGAGTTGGTAGCATATCCTCCTTTGGCCAAATACATAAAAACAAGACAAAGAGAAATACAAAGATTTACCTATTTTGATACCACAACACATAAACAGAAAAAACTAAAGCATTAAGCAACAATAAAATATTGAAAAGGGATGTCTTCCAGGTGTTAAAATTAAATATCAACCGAACATTCTTGGCAAATGCTTATTCCAAACACTATAGTGATCTCAATGGAAACCTTCACACATACTTTCAAACTGTGGTCAGGTTTGGTTATGAGATGAATGCGTAACAATATTAGCATCTACATACCTTCAATACAAGCAATGACAAAATCTAAGCAAAAATGATTATTTGTGATAGCAAACACAAGTGTCAGAACCCATACCATTAACAACAATACATGACCTAAAGCAAGTGCATAGATGACTTGCCAAATATCTACATGATCAAGTTGTGTCACTCTTCCATGTACCCACCTATGACTTGCTAGTGTTTCAGCCAATGACAGGATGACATAACTCACCTAAAGTAAAAATATAAGCAAAGAATAGTTCACATTTTGTAAAAAAATATTTATTTAGGTTAGCAACTCAAAATAACTAACTTTAAACAGACATGTTGATGTTATTAACGTTTAATACAGCAGCAAATTATTTAGTTAAATTATCTATCTTTTATAATGTTTCTATTTTATTGTCTTACAATTGAATAAATGTCATCCTCAACTTGATTCATTCTATGGTAAAAATATTTAATCCTAACAAATGTCTATAGAACAAAACATATCAAAAAGGAAAAATAGATCACTAAAAAAATTCCAAAATAAGCAAAGTCATCTCTTGCATACTTACCATCAGTCAAAGATGTTCTCAATGAGTTTACATAGGACTTTTTTTCCAGTATCATCACTGTCATTCTCCTGAGGCATGTCCACAACATCTTCACCAAAGAGCTTCATTTTGTATTGCGCCCACATGGCTTTAACCAGTAACTATTTACGATTCAAGGATAACTTCTACCTACAGACACAAGGGACATCTCTGGTCAGCACATTTGCCTCGAGCATAGCCTGACTGTATGTCTATGATTTTGACCGGAAAAATATGTACAGCAACATGAATCCTTTCAATCGAAACATCAAATTGTGGAAGCGATTTATAGATGACATTCTGGTGATCTGGAGTGGATCAGCGACAGAAGTCCGAGAGTTCATGGAGTGATTGAACACAAGGGACACATTCCTGAAGTTTACAAAGAACCTTAGCAACGACATGATAACCTTCCTGGACCTCAAAATGTGGGCAGAAAATAGTTGCCTCATGACTGAGGTATTCTACAAACCCACAGACGTAAACAACTTACTCAGATATGACAGCTTCCACCCAAAAGCCCTGACGGATAATCTACCAGTGGGTCAATTTCCCTGACTCCGGAGAAACTGCACCAAAAAATCATCTATGACAGCCATGCAGCCCTCCTTACAAGCAAATTGGAAGACAAATGATACCATAGACACCTGATAAAGAATGCCAGAAAAAGAGCAAGGAATAACCAGAGAGAATCCCTACTGCAAACTCACAGAAAACCTCAATCCAACAGACTGGTGCGTGTCACCACGTATGGAACATATGCAAATACGGTAAAGAAGATAGTCCTACGGCATTGGAAAACTCTAACATCAGCAGCCCTTGACCTTGAAAAGCCGATGTTTGCCTTCAGAAGAGGAAGAGCCCTAAAGGAACTACTTGTTCATACAAGGCAAAAACGGAAAGAAAAACCAATTAGCACACTACAAACGTTGTGGAATTTGCCAGAGTTAACAGGCCATTATCCTCGTGGACAATGTAATGTTTGCCCAATTATGAAAGCAGAAAAAGAATTAGAGTTGGGATTATGTACTCCTTGGGTCTTACATGCACACACAAACTGTAATAGTGCGAATGTGATATATGTGATCACATGCAAATGTGGCCTGAGGTACATCGGCATGACTAAAAAGAAAGGTAAAAGTACGTATAAATGAACATAGAAGCACCATTCGCTGCAAGAAAACAATCACAAAGATGATGCGCCACTTCCTACCGTAGGGGCATTCAGAGAATGACCTCACTTGGGCCGTAATAGAAAAGTTACCACCCACAGCAAATGAAGAACAATTGTTGAGGAGCGAACAGAGATGCATCTATAGACTATCGAGCATGACATCTGGGTTGAACGAAGAGATCCCTTGGATGCAACTGGCGAAATATACGATTGAGTCACCAATCCGCAACAATCCCAATCTAAGAATTTTGTTCCCCTCTCACCTCCCATCCCGTCCAAAAAAACAAAACACAAATGGGACATACTCCAAGAAAAATAGACACCAGTGGGCAGTTAATAACTGCTCCGATTAAGCTAAAAAATGGTAATGTTGGTTTTCATGTCAAAAATTGAAGTAAATGATGAAGAACGATACCCAAAAGACCGTAGGATAACCCAGTTTGAATATAAAAATAAAGATAAGGACTGACTTTGATATTATGTATCTTTATTTAAATTTCTAAAGTCCGAAAAATCATGGTTAAAAGAAGTTAAATGTTACCTTTCTTGAGAGGCGCCATGATGGACTATGCCCCTTAGTAAAAACTGTTCCTCAAATGAACTAATTGCCGGAGCAATAACATCTCAGAAATAGAAAATAGACCAAAAAGAAACAGGACTACTACTCCCAGCATTCCATGACGTCATGGTCATGACGTCATTGTAGGCGCCCAGAGGGAGCCTGTGTACGATTGAAATACAGCCTCCTGGATTCAGTCCGACACTCGGTGGCGGACTGGGAGACATCTAGGTACAAATGCGGTGCGTGTACTTTGATGAAGTAAGTGTTTGGTCGTCTGAATGACTGGGATGTATGAGAGGATGGAGATATATATATAAAAACGACACCTGTATCTTATCGGGCCGACAAATGCATTATCCGTCCAGGCGCATTTACGTGAATTGCTTTTGTAAAGGAATGAAATAAGTGAAACCTGTGTATCCCAAGAGACTGTTTTTTTCCATAAAGGCGTATGATCTAGATTACCATCACAAACAAAGACAAATACTCAGCCAATCATCAGCCCTGAGATATTTTCAAAGAGAGGGTTTTTTATATGAAAACTGTTTCAGTATAGTCCTGTCGTTAAGACACACTATGTGTAATCACGTTTATATTTATGAAAGGAAAATACTGTTAAAATGAAAAGATGGAATTAGGCGTAACTTCAAGTTTCGTGACTCGCCAAGAATCCGATAGCGAATTGTAAACACGAGTCCAGGTACCGGCCTCTGGTGGGAGCTTTTCTGTAGACTCAAACACACTAACTCCGCAGCGATATTACAATATCCAAAAGGCTGCTACAACGAATACAGGTTCGGCTGTATGTAACAAATGGTGTGCTTTATTTCACTCTAATGAAGGACTTCCGCCCGAAAAGAGTTTGACAATAAGAAAGCACCCCTCTCCAGAACCGCATGGTTTGTGAAAACGCATAACCAAGGGTAAGCATGATAATTTTGAAAGAGCTGTCTCTGCCATGGGCTTAGCTCGCAATTGTGACATAATATTCTATCCACGAGGGCTGTTTTGTTATAATCAGTCATTTTTGTTAAAAATCGTAGGATAAATGAATGACAATTGACATTTGTCTCCTAGAATGAAAGAATAGTTTTTAACATTGAACAAACAATGAATGAATTGCTTATTACACTTAGAATAGTTGGAACATCATTTCACTTGTATACCCAGGGAGGTGTCCCCTTTTTCCCTTTACTCAATCCCCGTTTTCCTCACTCAGCTTTAACAAGCGATATAGGCATGGACCACCACAAATTACGAGAACTTTTTATGGATAGGGACCATGTAGATAATGTAAAGTCTCAATCCCTATAGGGAAATATGTTCATGATCGACCCTCAACCTCGCTCCCCTCCCCTTTTTCCTTCCCCCTTTTTCTTTTGTCTCATAGGAAATTCCCAGGAACAGAAGACCGAGTTAGGTGAGATCTTTAGGTGTCACTATCGTGCATGGTGTACATGCATAAATAAGCAGGGACTTACATAATCAGCCCTGACGAAGGCCCCAGACCAGGATGGGCTCTGAGCGAGGGCCAAAACAAGTTGGCAAAGACATAGTAGGTTTAGTTGAACAATTCATTCAACAAAAACCTCCAAATATTTTTTAACCATATCCCAGGACACCTATGAATAAAGCAGAAATTGAGTGGTATACCTGTAGATATTTTTAGTGACATACTTTTCATCTGGATCCCTGCTTATCCAGTTTTGATTTATCTAAGAACTTCCATTTCATCTGTGGTTGAGCCTGCCCAGGTGGTACCACCCTACCAAGGTGTGGATAGGAGGCGATGATGAAGCATGTCACTATTAAGTGAGTGAGGCGTCTAATCCAATAATTTTGGATACCCAAGCGGTTCAATGAAAGGATCGATCTACTCAGCATAGTTATTCCAGTTGTTTTATTGTGTGTGAATGTCCACAACATCACCCTGTATTTCTCCTAGATAATCATCACCAGCTATGAACTGAATTGCCTTAGCAGGGCAATGTTATGCAGAATAAAACACAATACCACTATTTAGCAGACCTTTGACAGAGAGTAGAGGAGGTCTCCACCAGACTTATCCAGGCAAACGAACCATGCCTTCAGGAGCCCAAATATCCAACCTGAACATTGATAGTGTAAATATTATTTCCACTCCTATACACTTGCTCATGGACATGAGGTGGTACCAATTCTATGTGCGTTTTATCAATGGCAACAATAACATGTGGAATGTCTTCCAAACAATTGAAGTCCACGTTGATATTATTCAATGTTACATTGTCAGATGGAAATTTCATGTAGTAATTCATATGTTCAATCATGACATCCAAAGGTTGGCTGAGAACAACTGAGAACAGCAGTTCGGACATTCAAGTGGAGACACTGTTAGTGTGGTGGATTGCACCAGTTGCACTAAAATATAATACTTACTTTATATTTACAATAAGTGGGCTATCTGTTAGATTCCTGATTTCGACAATCATATCTCCTTTCATTTGTTGGTTTAATGTTTTAATAGTTGCTCTATTTAGGGTAATGTGTTTGCTAAATGTCTCTCTTGCATGATATCCAGACCAAGAAGAGCTTTGTAGTCTCTCTCTCCTTTGTTTTTGTCTCCATTGAAAAGCTCCATGGGCCTAACTGTAAAACTAGACATATATTACCTAATACACAAAATCAATATTACCTTGCAAAATAATTTTGAAGTTACTAAAAATAATGAATATAATGTATGGCTCTACATTTTTAAACATAATAACACCTTCCTAAAAAGTCAATCATTACTCATATCTTTGCATCAAAGTTGCTGTAAAAGAAAAGGAAAAAGTATTTTTCTAAGAAACGCTCTTAAAAACGTCATTTTAATAAATACAATATTATCTATCAATTCATTTGTATGCATTGTACATTCAATTCTTATTTATATATCAACATATGTGTATATTATGAATTTTAATAAAATGTCAATACTCAAATATATTTGACAATATAAGAAATGGCGGCCGCCTACTTTACACCTTGTCCTATTGTAGCAGGTATAGAGTTTGTAGTATTGCTCCATCTAAAGGATGATGGATACTTGCATCTATCTCATCAATTGTGTCTGTCATATTGTCAGGCAGGGAACCCAGCCATGCAATAGTGCATTTACCTGGTGGATAACTGATGTATCTGTCACTGAGGATAGAATATTAAAGTCAGTGCAGGCTGAATTGTTACTCCGTCATTAACTGCTCATTGGTGTTCTACTTCCCTGACAGAGGTTTTAGACTGTGCATTTTTACATATAAGTGTCAGTCATGTACTCGTGCCAGCATCCTTGCAGCAATTTTCTCACTTGCCTCCTAGACTCCAACACAACCACACCTTTTCAACCATTGCTGCTCTTGGGAGTCGTAAAATGGCTGAGTCAAAATCTGACAAGGCCCCCCAAATTCACAGAAGAGGAGATTGCCATTGTTGCAAAGGGAGCCCTGACAAACAGGCAGTTGTATGATCTAGCAGAGAGTCGGCTAAGGCTTTTGTTGAAATATGTGCAGTTAGGTTTTTCATTTTTACATTATAGATACTAATTGCATACTAATAAGCACAGATATGCATTAATATTTAGTAATACTAACACAGATATCACTGCAGAGTCCATTTATATTATTCTTAAACATAATTAAAGAAATAAAATTATGAACATGGCCTTCTAAATTTCTTCATCATGTTGATGTACTCATCTACGTGCAAATTTATTGCACAAGTATGAGGTCAATCATCAACTGTTTGATTATATAGGTGCCATTTGTGTTTTTCTACTTTTCTGTTTACATTTAAAACCAATATATTTTTATATAAAGTTAGTATTTATGTTGCCTAAAAGGTTTCTGTCATTTTATTTCAATTATATATTATTTTACAGCACCATATTATTTTTTGTAATTAAACATTAAAATGTATTTTTAATTAAAGTGCATGTTTGTATACCACAGTTTGATAACACCTACCCGAGTCACACCATTAACAACATGTAGCATGTTTTTGTTTTTGACTAAATGTTTAATATATTTTTCAAATAACATATCAATTGTAATCAAGTCACAAATAGACAAATTAATTTCAACAAATAAAAACAAGATAATTGTTTGTACATTTTTAAACCTTACATTTACTTGGATGAATAATAAATACATCCTAAATAAAATAATCTTCAAAAACAAATGTTGTGAGTGAAATGAAAGGATTTTGCCACTTACAATACAAACTATATATGAATTATACTATTTTCTACATTCATCATTTTAATATATTTTCAGATCAATTAATAAAGATAATCTGACTTGAATCAAGCCATTGTATTTTTACAAAGCATTTGTGCATATTTTTTACCAAACTTATGTATTGGTAAATTATATTACTAAACAAATGTAGTATTACATTACAATTGATTTTAGATTTAAACTTTTAAGTGACATAGTGTTGTTCATTTAAATGGATGCAAAATGATGGGGCAGATTCACAGAACTAATCTGAGACAAAATCCTAAACTTACTACTTTTGGTATTCACAGAAGGCACTTACGATTTATGGTATTCACCGAAATCACTTACGACTACTAACTTTACGTCCGCACCGGGCCTGAAGTTCCGCACCCGGAGCGGAATTTCCGCCTCCGGGCCAGGATTTCCGCCTCAGGGCCATTTTGTGTTCATTCTGAGTCATCCTCTCTCACAGATCAGATCCTCTGCCATCCTGCTGCTCTTTTCGACCTTATTTCCCCCAAAATGGCTGAGGGTTATGAAGAGAAAGCACCCCCTTTCAGTGAAAGGGAATTAGACATCGTAGCTGAGGGGGTGATACTCAAATATCCTCAGCTATATGGGGGGGCCAGAGGACCAGCTGAGTAATGCAGCGCGGGCCAGACTATGGGCTGACATTGGTGAGCGCTGCAGTACAGTGGGCGTTCACACCAGGAACGCGAGGGCATGCCGCAAGTGCTGGGAGGACCTAAAACGCTGGGCCCGACAAAAGGCCGAGGAGCTACTGGGCCAGTTCCCAGCACCATGTGCATCGTCCCGCCTCTTGCCACTGTACAGGAGGGTCCTGCGTGCAGCTCATCCGACCCTCCATGCTCAGCTGGAGGAGCATGAGCAGCAGAGACCTGGTAAGTGCATTATATGCAATATGTGTCTGGAAGTATGATGTGAGTAAAGACAGAGCTGTACCATCATGTGTCCCATGTCTCCATTCACCTATTCTGTGTCTATTCAGCAGTCATCATGAAGCAAAAGGCGCACTGTAGCGCATTGACTGTACAGGGCAGAGTGCATTCTGGGAGTTGTAGTTTCAACATGACAATTGGGAAATTGAGCCACACAGTTGCGTTTGTACAGAAATTTGCACTGCCAGCACCACTAACAGTGAAACAAGGGAATCATAACTGATGTGTGCATTGGATGAGGAATGGTACAGACACTGTCCAGTGTGTGTATGAGACACCAATGGGTATTGGATGCTGTGACTTGCATTGCTTTTGGTGAGTTTGGGTTCTGATTGAGACAGATCGTCATGTGCCATGGAGTCAAGACAGACTTTGAGATCCTTGCCTCACTCTTAAGTGTTTCTAATTTTGCCAAGTGTGTCCACAGACACAAGTCTTACCCCCAGTGGCTTGTATGCCCTTTTTCATGTACAGGTAGCTGTAACAACGAGACACTACTGTTCACCAGTGCACAGCACTACCTGATCAGTCTCCGAAGCCAATATGTGGCACTGGATTGTCAGCTTTTGTGAGGGAATATCAAAAGGTTAGACTCACAACTTAGCAAGCCTAATTGCCCAGACCCTAGATGGATGTGTGACCCCCAATCGGCATTTGTGTTGTCCCATACAATGCTAAACATTTTTCCAGATGTAAAAGTGCAGAGATTCCATATCACAGGCCATTTTAAATACCATCTGGACTCCCTCTGATCTCCTTTTGTAGACTGGGTTTGGAACCTGCCCATGTAGCAGTGACAGTACACACAGGTCACAACAATGCCAAAGTTGAGGGTTGGCCAGTACAGATGTGCAAGCCACCAAAAATCTTGTGAGATGTCCATGTCAGACTCAAATCAGGAGATGACAGTGAACATACACATAATTTAAGCTCATCAACACTGACAACTGTATAGTGTGATCAGAGGAGAACAAAGTATGACCTTGGCTCATCTTGATATGTGTCTTGTCCTGACGTGTACAACCACTACATAATGATTTGTCTTACATTTCAGTTGGCTCAGCTGGCCAAAAGGAACAAATGCAGGACCTGATTCGGAGCAGGACATCTTTGGTGCGCCGGCGGCTACGACCTCTTTCCACCAGTGAGGAAGAAGAGGATGAGGCTGGACCCTCAACATCAGGAGGCAGGGGGATTGCGCCCACCCGGACTGACCAGGAAGCCAACTCTGGTGCTATGGACTGGGTGGAGGCTGAGGACATTGAAGTGGGGGGGAGATCTGGACACTTCTGGCTAGGGGGTGGAGACAGGGCCGGACTGGCTACCGGGTGTTTTGGCATGCTGCCGAGCTGGGGGCTGATTTTGTTGATGGGGACCTGCGTGTGCTGAACGAAATTCGTTTTGCTTTGTTTATTTCGAAGCACACGCAGGTCTCCATCAACGAAATTAGTCCCCACCGCAGTGACATCAGCCCCCAGCTCGGCAGCATGCCAAAACGCCCGGTAGCCAGTCCAGCCCTGGGTGGAGAGCTACTCTTCCCCCGGACCATTCACCTGTTAGTTTTGCCGAGGTGTCCCCGGGCAGGCCACTATGCAACCTGGGCCTGCCATCAGCCCCTCCCTAACTCTAGAGGCCCCCATTCCATCGGGGCCTCCAGCTGCATCCCCTGCAACCAGTCCCCCTCATCGTTGCTGCCAGGTCAACACCAACATTGGCTACGAACCTGAGGCACCACACCCCTCATGCTCAACCCAAACCCCTGTGTTGTTCCTTCTGTAATTGTACCAGAGGACTTGATGTGGGCATGTGAGGGTCAGCCAGACATGTCCTCTCGCATCATGCTGCAGATGTGCCTAGAGGTGCGCATGATGCGAGAGGAAATTGCCCAAGCTCTGGCCACCCTCACTGCCAGTGTAAATTCCCTGACTGCAGCCATGTCGTCTTTCGCATCCCAACCTCTTTCCCACACCACCGTCAATGTCTCCCCCGTCCGTTGCCCCACACTGTTTTCCCCTGTACTCCTCGTGTGTCCCGACCCCGTGTGGCGCCTGTTCCTGCACCGGCCAGCCAGGAGCCCGCATCGGACTCAGAGGATCTGGACATTGTGGTACTAGAGGATGACCAGAAGGACACCTGACCTGTTGGACAGATTTCTCTTTGTGGACAATTATTTACTTTTCCCCTTGTAAATAGACTGGTTTCCCTGACGCTCCCTGATGTGTTATATTTATGTTGCCCCACCCCAATCCAAGTTCCCTCCTTCTGCAGTAAGAACATCATTTGTTTCCCTTTCTCCCTTCCAAACGGATTGTTGTTGTTTGTCTAACCCCGCACTTTTTTTTACATAAAATCGTATTTTGAATCATACTTTCTCAATCTTGTTTAACATCATTTTGAATGTCTTGTACAAAATATGGACATGCATTTTGGAAGTCATCTGCTCTGCACATGAGGGCTTGCTGCATTGATGGGGTTACACTTGTACATGTGTCACACCCACACATACATCCTCACATCTCTAGGCCACCAAAATTAGTGAACATTAGCCTATCATGACATGATACGCAACAGAGTTGTGACTTGTGAAGAGATTTTCTTTTTATTTACACATTTTCACACTGGTCAAAAAGTTCCTGGGATGTGATCAATGGGGATCGTGCTTGCGGCTTCGCAATTTCAGAGGTGAGGATCGCTGTGAGGTATTATGTCTGGGTTGTCGCCGAGGTGCAGGTTGGTGTGGTGCATCTGCCTGTACAGGGTGAAGTTCATGTGCAGGGGCGGATGGTGTCTGTACAGTTGGTGTTTCTACATGGACAGGGGCTTGTTGTGCAGGTGGTGGTAGTGCCTGTTCAAGGGGTGGTGGTGGTTGTTCAGGTGGGGGGAGTGCCTGTTCAGGGGGTGGTGGTGGATGTGCAGGTGAGTGGAGTGCCTGGATAGGGGCCGGTGGTGGGTGTGTACCCTTGCTGTGGTCCTGTGCAGTTTGTAGTACAGGTGTATGGGTGTGATGTGCTGCAGGCAGTTGTGATGGCTCCCCTCCCTGCATTGACCATGAAGGGAGACCTTGGATCACTTTCATCATGCTCTCCATCATCTTCATGGCTAAGGCATGGTGTCTTAAACTCTCTTCCCTTTGGATAGATATGATGTCTCTGATATTCTTGCACATGTCTTGCCAAGATCTATCCATCCGATCCAAAACATGGGTCTGTCTGTCAACCACCTGAGGGAATTGCCGCAGGCCCTCAGACATGTCTGACAGGGTGGCCCCTATGGCACGAATGTCCTGCCTCACATCTGCCTGCTGTTGGAAGAATTTCTGCTCCCACTGAGCACCATGGCCTTGTGCAGGCCCTCTCAGCAGGGGTCGCCATAGATGAGACCGCCAGGTCCAACAGCAGGGGGGAGGGTGGCATGTGGAAGCCTGTGGACAGGAGAATGGTGCCCATGGGGATACCTGCACCACAACAGGGTTGGTACTTCCCTCAGATGGTGAAGAGAATGCCTGGGATACACTGTATAGGGAGGAGTGTGTAGGGGAACCACCACGTCTGTCCTGGATGTGAGGGCTGTGAGGGAGTGATGTCTGTGTTGGGGTGTGTGTGAGCTGTGGCTGGTTACCTCTATGCTGGGGACAGGCAATCTTTTGTTTTGGAGGAGGCTGAGGCACTTTGCTGGGCGGAGGGTGTGAGGCCTTGCAAAATGTGGGCGATGTGGGAATATTTCTGTCCATGGCATCAGACTCTTCATCCTCTGAGAGGATGAACAGATAAGCACCATCATCGTCCAATCCTTCATCCTCCTCAGGTACTTCCTCCTCCTCCTCTTGCGCAGTACTTGCAGCCAACATTACTGCCTAGAGGAGCAGTGGATTTCCCCCTTTGATTGCCCGTCGCCCAACACTGGTGGAAGGTCCATCCTCCTCATCGTCATCATTACCTGGAACACAGAGGTTGCAACAGGATAAGTAATTGACCTAGTATAAGGTCTGGTGCAACACAAGGGTTGGCTCTAATGTACTTTGCATCAACAGATGATGCACATGTGACCAGGTTTGGGTACCCTTACAAGTGACAGCTCACACCATAGCACTGGGAGGTGAAACGGAGATGTACATTGCACAAGCAAACTCACCAGCTCCAGCCACAGCTTTGTGTCCCTTTGCGATCCCCCCTGATGACAACTTCTGAACCATGCTCCTCATAGGTTTTGTTGACGAAGCAGTCCCCGATCCAGCAGCTGAAGAGGAAAGTGACACCATTCTCAATCATCTGCATTACTAATTTACATACAGGCACATGTGACACTTATGATATGTATGTAACTTTGTTAACACCAACTGCAGGTTCTATGCAGAAGGGGATTTTGATCTTAGTCATGGTTTTGATAGGAAAACACTTCACGCCAAATTTACTTGATGGACAGGTGCAAGAGGGTTTCACTGCTGCAGCCAGGATGTCTTGCATTCCCCGGGATGGTGTTGTACGCTGCACTGGTGTTATCCTGTCAGCAGCTGTGATGAGACATACATGTCCATATTTCAGTACACCAGATGGTAGCTATGAGCTAACATGTATATGTCATTCTCAATGACCATTGATAGGATATTCCTGGACAATGTGAAGCATGTTTACGTCATGGACTTTACATGTGGGCCCCTGCTCACATGCAGCAATTGACAGCTGTTACCTCCATACAGCACTGACATCAATGAGCTGACACATCAACAGACAAACATGTATGAGAAGGTTACTGAGAAGGTTACTGATATTTGAAGGAAGGCGAGAAATAATCAGGACGCCACCGCATTACATTGATTACACCTTCACCGTTAAGACTAACATGTCTCATGAGTGTGATGTTGTCTGTTGACAAGTTGAAAGGAGTGTACATCCACAGGCTGACCAGTTTCACATTTGCACATCAGTTCAAACATTGCATTGCAGAGTTCATATGCGAGATGTGCAATAGTCTGGTGCATTTTGTGTGTCATTTGTGCTTCCCTACCCATGAAGTCACAAAGCTCATTTTGGATTGAGAGATCACACATTTGTAATGTCCATCCTTTGAGTGTCCTCTGTTCCCATAATCCATTTCCTACATCATGGTAGAACTAAGCTGACAACGGATGATGTCTTGTACAGCAGACATCCTAACCTCATATATTATACACTCACTTATGTAGGTGGATACAGTAGAAGAGGAGGCAAGCAGAATGGAACATTTGACTCAGATCCCACATTGTGGGTAAGTTGTGAAGATTTGATGGTTGCCGCCTACACTGGATTTGTGTTGTGCCATTCAGCCAAGAGATTTTATAATGTAACTTCCTGAAGATTCACCGTAGCAGCCCATACATCCATCACAAAAGTACACAACTGACATCAGTGCGACCCTCATCCACACCTATTTCAATATGATTTGTCCATTGGAATTTTGCTAGGCCCCGCATCTGCCCAGTATGTGGTCCCTGACCAGATGTCACAGCCAACCTTGTAGCAGAAGTCACTGTGGGTCTTGGAATCTGGGAGGATATCATTGGACCTACAATGATAAGTGTGTTTGCAACTTTACGTTTCTGCTGCCACATGTGATGCACTAAATTTCGGGCCAAAGGATGAGCACAAGCAGTGTGGGCCCTACCGTTGCAGAAGTGTGTAGCTCTAATTATCATGAGTGATCACACATTCAACTTGAGCATGGTGGGAGATGGTAGTCACTTGAAATGATCATCAGACCCAAATGCGGGTATTCCGGCCCGGAGACGGAGATTCCGGCCCGGAGACGGAGATTCCGGCCCAGAGGTGGAGATTCCAGCCCGGAGGCGGAAATTCCGCTCCGGGTGTGGAACTTCCACTCCGGGTGCGGAAATTCTGGCCTGAGTGCGGAAATTCCGGCCCGAGTGTGGACATAAAGTTAGTAGTCGTAAGTGCCTTCTGTGAATACCAAAAGTAGTAAGTTTAGGATTTTGTCTCAGATTAGTTCTGTGAATCGGCCCGATGTGTTTGACTATACCTATTTCAAACATTAAACAATTTTTACAATAAAGAACACACAAAATAATTTTCTGTCAACTAAGAAACCATCATTTAATGAGAAATATATGGTCGTTATTATAAAAAAATGTATGGCCTAATTTTGAGTTTGGTGGATGGTTTAATTCACCACAAGCATGACAGATATACGGTCCACCTTATTGCAAGTGCTAGAATCATGCATGTGTAATAAGATGGGATGATATCTGTTATGCTTGTGACAGACTAACCCATCACCAAAATCTAAATCAGGTATTTAGAAACCTAAATAAATATGTTATTTACCAAATGTACACACATTATCTTGTTCTATATATTTATTGATACAAAGATATATTCTTGCCAATAGTACTTGTGCTACATCTTACCTTATCTTTTATATTTCTTAATTGTCTATAGTCAGTCCTCATCAGAAAAAGAATATCAGGTGGGTCATTGAGAGAGAAGTATCCACACTAGGGGTCCATATGCGCCGGAGCATGCATTTAAGAAATAGATGGGAGAACCTTTATTGCTGGACTAGAATAAAAGCTCTTCAGAAACTTGGAGTGAATTCTCAACAAAAGAGGCCTGTACAGAGCTCCCTGACCATTAATTCTGTGTGTTCTGGGATGGCCTACCCTGGTTTGGCTAGCGACCTGAGGGCCTTGGAGCAGCAACCGAAGTTTCTTTACAAGAAATATATAAGAATAACTCTACATTTTGTCGATTTCATTTTTTTTTAAATGTTGTGTTGTTACTTTCAAAACATAACTTTCTTGATTTAGATATCCAATACTACCAATCTGGCAAGTAATAAGAAATTTATTACGAAGAAATGTTTCTTCATATTAACACATATATATGTCCTTAATTAGAGTTAAACAAATTGAATATTCTGCCTCAAACATGACTGATATCCCGTCTGCTGTATTACAAGTGTATTATATCCAATGGAACTTGTAATATGGCAAACAAGATATGTGGTCCATTTATGACAGAGTAGCCCAGCCACCAAACTCTAAATCAAGGCCATAATTTTACACAATGTTTCAATAGCATGTTGATGAACTTGAAGTGTCTTCCTAAGAAATCAATGAAAGTTCAGCTGGCGTGTGAACCTACTGTTGACAATGCTGCACATTCACTGTTAGTGATGTTTTAAATATTATGGGGCTCATTACAATGTTGTTTGTCATCGTAGCAAAATTAGGACCATCAAACAAGTAGTCGGAGGTTCCACCCGCCAAATTATGATGCCACTGTTGTGCAGGCGGTCAGAATCATAACTTTTTCCATTGTGGCTTGTGCTGCAGCCTGAAAAGGACTGCAGCACAAGCCACAATGGAAAAATGGATGTTTGCAAACATTCATGCCCTGTGTGTCAGGCACCATGTGGGTATGGCCCATAGTGAAGGCCCATGGGGGACCAGGGCCTTGCTAGTGGCCCCCAAAGTCCCATTTTGGCTACCTTTTCATAGCGGTCGGACAGCCAGTTAAAGGAAGGCAGAATGGGCCATCGTAATCACTACGACGGTGCCTGAGCAGGCACCGTCCCATTGTATGGTCTTACGGTCAAATGGGCTCAAGGATCCAGTCGGAAGCGTCGTACGGTCCCGCTGCCTTTGACCGCCGCGCATCATTTTTTTTGTTTAAATTTGTTTTT
Source organism: Calotriton arnoldi (assembly GCA_963921515.1). Taxonomy (NCBI): domain Eukaryota; kingdom Metazoa; phylum Chordata; class Amphibia; order Caudata; family Salamandridae; genus Calotriton; species Calotriton arnoldi. The sequence goes on from CAWUFW010013693.1 coordinate 162,811, forward strand.
ATTATAGTTTGTGTAAAACAACATTTCCTTTTTCACAACATCTGATATTTCTGTAATGCAGCACAATCGGTACACTAATACTGCATAAACAATGCAGTTGTGACATTGTACATCTCAGCCGTTATCGCTGATTTACAAACCTTGTGCGCTATCAGCTGGCATAATGTCGTGGCATTCAGGATTCAACAGTAATCAACATAACAACTACCCTTCCCCTTGGATCATCTACATTATGCGTGTGCATCACCTCGTGTATCATGTCTGGTGTTACTACATATGTTTGAATTGTCCCAGCCACCCAGCTTTGCTCTTGCAGTATGTGGATTTGAACTCGTATGTCTGCCAAAGCCCATAGTCCTAATCAATGTGTCTTTTGGGGCCAGAATATGCGCCGTTCATTCTGCTGACTGCCCTTCATCACTCTCAGGAGTGACCGCTAGCGTCCCCGAATGTCCCTGCCAGGCCGTGCTGAAGTCTGATAAAATTGCGTACTACACCAAGGCCAATGGTTGCTTTCGCAGAACCATCGCGCCTTCGCGGCGGAGCGCTATACTTTCCGCTTGTGCCCAGCATAATAGGGATTGATACCAGGCCTTAGCTGCTGGGGGGGTAGGGGACTTCCAGCGGCGCGTAAGTAACCGCTTGGCCACTATAGTGCCCAGGTCTATTTATCTAGACGTCACTTTATACTTTTTGGATCTTTGATAAAGACCTAGTATGCACGTTTCCCATGTCCAGTCCAGGGCTCGTTCCGTGCGCTGGGTCAAGCACCTAATGACCGTTCCCCAGTATGTTTGTATAGCTGTACATACCCATAGCATATGCAATAGATCTGGGCCTGTCTCATCACACCTTGCGCATTTGGCATCTGCTTATATTCTCCGGCGTCAGATAGGCCCTATGTGTTATATAATATTGGATGAGTCTAAATCTAGCATTGCGGGGATCCTTGTGGGGCTCCCAAGTATATTTTCCCACTCCTGTTCCGTGCTGGGTCGCTGTAGTTCTGTGTCCCAATGAGCACGTAGGGAGAGTAATTGTGGTGCCGTGTGGGTTCTGAGGGATACTGCAAACCATCTGGTGAGATGGCGGCCCGTGCCCAGTTCATGTAAGTATTGTATGGTTAAATGAGTGGCAGGTTCCTGTGCCACATTCCCCCATGACATGTTCAGCATGCGTGTCACTGTGGCATGAAGCAGGAACTGGCTCCGTGACAGGCCTGACCTTTCAGGCAGTTCCTCAAATGGGATGAGCTGTCCATCATTGTATAAATCACCTAATGCTTGTATGCCCACTTCCTCCCAGTGTATAAGTTCTGCGCTGGATATTGCTTGGTGTCCCCTGGGTGTGCCCAGTATGGGAAGAGACGGTGCATATGGAGGCGTCAGGTGTGTGACATGGAGACTGTTGTGGTAGCATTGATATGCCACCTGCACCAGTAGTTGTGTAGGTGCATTACCCTTCCTGCTGGGATGGAACAACGTCACTATCTGGGGTTGAGTGAGTCCAGGCGTCTGTGTTTCTGGGTCCTCGAGTTGGCACCAACTTAGCCACCGCGCCACCCACTGAAGCTGCGCCGCTAAATAATAGTGTTCCATATTGGGCAGCGATAGGCCTCCCTGGGTAGTCGGTGGGTACATTTTGGCCAGTGCTACTCTACTTCGCGACCCATGCCAAATGAACTGCCACATATCTGACTCCAAGCCTTTAAACAACGGCGGTCTGAGGTGTAGTGGTAAATTCGTGAACTGGTAAAGGATGCGCGGTAGGACCACCATTTTTAGCAGCGCAATCCTGCCCATGACCACAAGTGGCAAGGTGCTCCAGAAGGTCATTTGTGCCCGCACTGCTGTGATGGCGCGCCTCAGGTTACCCTCCAGGATATCTTGCGGGTCCCGATATATGAGGATCCCAAGATACCAAAACGCTGCTAGTTGCCAGCATACAGGCCTGCCGCTGATGAGTAATTGCGGGTCCGGGGTAGATTCCGCAAAAGGGTATAGACACGATTTTCCCATTTCACCTTTAGTCCTGACACTGAGGCGAATTCAGACAGCGTGTTCTCAATCACCACACAGGGCTGCCTGACATCCCTAAGGTACATCAGCAGGTCATCTGCGTATAACGAGACCGCATCTCTGCCGTCTCCTAGAGGGATTCCCTATTCGTCTTGAGTATTGTGTAGTGCCTCAGCCAGTGGTTCAACAGCCAATGCAAATAGCAAGGGGGAGAGCAGGCAGCCCTGTCTCGTGCCACGCTTGATAGGGACTTGTTCCGATACATAGGGACCTGTTTTGATCCTGGCCACTGGGCGTGTATATAATAGCTTAACGAGACCCAAGAACGCATCACCCAAGGCATATTTGTGCAACACTGCAAATAAGAACCCCCATTCTAAGGTGTCAAACGCCTTCTCCAGGTCCAAAACCAAGCACCCAGCATGCACCCAGTTGTCCCTGGAGTAGAGCGCCACCCGGAAGAACTGCCGCAGATTTAATGACGTGCTGCGGGCCAGCACAAAACCATTCTGGTCCGCGTGCACTAGTTGTGGCACCAGCGGGGCCAATCTGTTCGCCAGTATTTTAGCTAGCACCTTATAATCTGTATTAAGTAGTGCTAGTGGACGGTACGACCCTATCAGTTCCACATCCCTGTTAGGCTTGGGTAGGGACACCAGCAGAGATTCACGAAGTGTACCCGGTAGTATGCCTGTTTCTTGCGCATTCTGATACACTTCAAGAAGGCGCGGCGCCAGGGCCTGCTGATATGCTTTGTAGTATTCGGCCGGGTAACCGTCTGGACCGGGTGCTTTGCCCGTGGCCAATGAACGTATAGCTTCATGTACTTCCAACAGCGTGAGCGGCTCATTCAGCTCGTCTCTTTTCTCTGCTGTAACTTGGTGTAGGTCTAAGGGAGTGAGAAAGGAGTCTATTTCCGTTGGTCCTGCGTGAGTCAATGATTGATATACTTTGGTGTAGTGCATGGTGAATTCACCGTGGATGTCATGTTGCGTAGTGAGTAACGGTCCAGCAGCAGACCGCAGCCTCAGCACTGGCACTTGCGCGTATTCATGCCGGATTATACGTGCCAACAATCTGCCTGCTCTGTCCGCTGCCGCATGAGTGCGTGCGGCGTGTGACGCGTAATTCAAACAGCGCAGCTGCTCTAGTACTTCAGCATGTTGTTGACGCCACGCGTCTATATCTGGCTGCATAACGCTACCTTTCGCTAATTCAGCTTCGAGTCGGTCAGATCGTCTTCAATGCGTTTTACGTCACAGTCTAATTGTTTCCTGAGGCACCAGCTTAACCCAATACACTGCCCTCTAACCACTGCCTTGCCTGCGTCCCATAGAATACCCACGTCTACCACCGGCCCCACATTGCTTTCAAAATACGTTTCTATTGCTGTGCCTACAGCTTCTCTAAACGGGGGATCTTCCAGTGCCAGAGGTTGAAGCCTCCATTGGCGGCTGATGGGACCCCCATCTTCTCCCTGCAGTGTCATAATATGCGGGTTATGGTCTGAGTACGTTTTGCCAAGATAATCCGCACTGAGGCACTTCTCTAATATCGACACACTGGCAATAAAATGGTCAATTCGGACATGTAGCCCATGTGGGTGCGAGTAATGTGAGTACAGTCGTGTCTGTGGATAAAGGGCCCTCCACACATCTGTCAGATCCCAGCGGTGCAGCCACTCCCCTAGGTGCCTAGCGTTGGATGTTGCTACTGTTTGCGGCAGTGGTGGAAATGACCTATCAAGCGTTGTGTCTAAGACCGAGTTAAAGTCACCCCCCAGCAGCCAGGGGACCTCACACCAGCGTGCAAGAAGACCTGTCAGCGTGTGCCAGAATATGCCTTGCTCCGTGTTTGGGGCGTAAATGGACCCTAACACTACGTACTGCCCATTGAGGTGGCCTTTTGCAAGGACGTATCTGCTGTGTGTGTCTATTTCAATCTCCTCCGGCTCAAACTGGGTACCCGGCCGGATCCATATTAGGGCCCCCCTAGTGTAGGCCGAGTAGCCCGTGGCCAGTATTTGGCCTTTCCATCTCTGCTGCAGCCTGCAAATTTCTGGCTGTGAGATGTGCATTTCTTGTAGAAACGCCACGTGAGCTGCGTGTCGCTTAAGATATGCCTATATTTCATACCTGCGGGCTGGCGTGTGGATCCCCCTGATGTTCCAGGTGACTACGTTTGTAGGCAGCATGTGACATAGTTAGGAGTTAGCGCGCCACATAGGTGGCTTGTTATATTAGGGGTGAGGTGACGACATGCTGAGTATCGTGTGGTTGCAGAGTGTAACTGTGAGATCCACAGGTGTGTGAGTGTGTTAACTCGAACTGGGTAAAAACCTTATGAGGTTCAACTGGGGGAGAGCAGAGAGACAACTTGCGTCTGCTCAAACAGGTAACAGCGCCATACGGCAACTCACGGCTATGTTCACCATTTCGATCCTACCAGGAGATGGGGGTGGGTGAAAGCGTGCAGTAAAAGGGCTATTGGGGCTCGAGCCCGACTTGCGCACCTGAGTGTGTGCGCCATGCCATATCTTATGTCAGTCGCTAGTGGCCTGCAGCCTGAAATGTATGTGTGTCAGTGTCGGCTCACCTGTGTGGCGCAGTCTGAGTTATAAATTAGAAGGCTTCATATGTGGGACGTGTAAGGAACATATATGTCTCACATGTAAGTACTTTTACAATCTTATACTTGCGTGTCCACGGACTAAATTTAGGTGCTACATTAGGTCATCCGCATTCTGGGGTGTTACAACTGGGAGTGATTGCGAGTCTTCATGAGCCGGCCACACAGCCTGTGAGCTGTCATCACTCAGCGACTGTTCAGAGGAGGCATCCGCATCCCTGCTATTCTTTCTCTCTCTCAAGTCCGCCACCGCTTGCAGTGTGTCTCTCCTCTCTTGCAACACCTGCTCTCGGTTGGGGGCAGCCTTTGATTGCGTTGATGATTCTGCTACTAGCACCCTACGTCTACTACGGCAGTTCCCTCGAGCACCCGTATGTGGCTCCATGTTGATATGCCTCTGAGTGGCGTGGTGTGGTGCCCTATGGGTTCGAGCCAGTCCCATGCGTCCTCCGCTTTATTGAAGAAATGTGTAGCCCCATCCACGACTATCTGAAGTCGGGCCGTTGACCGCCACGCATCATAATGAAGCAGTCGGACTGAGGCACCAGATGTCAGACGACCGCCACCGACAGGCCGTCAGTGGTGGTCCTTCCAATATCATAATTGGGTCCTCAGAGTGCGATTTAAGTATGCCTGCATAGCTTGCCAAATTATTCTCCCAGGCCAGGTAAATGTTAATATTTTTTTCTGGCTGGTCACTTTTTTTTAAAGTTGCAGGGGCAATGACGCAAGACCTCATATGAAGCAGCAACATATTCTCCCCCACACACAAGGCCTTTGGCCATCTCAGGGATGTGTTTAAGAAGCTTATCAAAGGGCTTAATTAGCTGTCAGGTTACCCTTTAAACTCTTTGAAATGTGAGTACTGCATGTATAGGTAGGAGAAAGTTTTATAAAATTTGTATGTTCTTTTTTTTTTTTACAAAGTAGAAATTTTTATATACTGACTAATACATACCGGGCCTGATTCACGAAGGTAAACTTTTACGATAGTTAGCTATTCACAAAGTTATTTTACTAGTAGTATCTTTATGACTGCTGAGTCTCCTGACATTAAAAGATATTCAAAAGGTATTTTACTAGTAGGATCTTTACACCTAGGAATTCTCTGCACATAAAAAGATAGGACTAGGCTATCTTTTTATGTGAGGAGACTCAGCAGCCGTAAAGAGACTACTAATAAAATACCTTTGTGAATAGTGAACAATTGCTAACTTGCAAAAACTGTGGGCCTGATTCACAGAACTAACTTACGTCAAAAACGTAAAGTTAGTACTTTTTGGTATTCACAGAATACACTTACTCATTTTGGTATTCACAGAATGAACTTACTCATTTCGGTATTCACAGAAGTTAGTAGTCCTAACTTTAGGACTCCTAAATGCCTTCTGTGAATACCGAAAGTCTTAAAGTTAGTATTTTTCTCAGTTTAGGAGTAGTAAAGTTAGGACAAGCTCAGGTTTTATTATTTCCATATACTATGGAATCAAATTATTAATAAATATGACAAATGTGTGTAATGAGGTTGTGTTTTTAAAACATTGCAAATTGTTTTCAATGATTTTCAGTTGAAAAGTGGAAATAGATACAGAACCATGACATATATGGTTGTGCACATTTATTTGGAATATTGGTTTTACCTACGGGAACTTTGATCTTAGTACAGAAATTAATGATTGCATTGTTCTGTTTCTCTCAGAAAAATAATGTTATGTGTCACTCACGTGTAGAATACACTAAACATATATGCTGTGTTTCAGCAATTTCAGCAGCAAGGAAGGAGACAGTGGCTACCCAACTGGGGACAAACAGGTCAGTCATTGGGATTTACTAATCACTGTTATGGAAGGATCCAGTGGCAACGAGGCTGATGGGGCTGGCAAGGAGGACAGCACGACATCAGACTCTAAGGCCTACAACATTGGCCAGCCTCTCTTAGTAGCAGAGCAGAGCAATAATGAAGAAACATCTATTACAATCTCTGCCACCACAAGCAGTACCACCTCCCCACTCAGTTTTGTATCCGCAGTAGTGATGACACAGCAAGTCTGTAGATGAGCTAGGGCCTCCTTTGCCCTAGGCACCTCTCCCCCTGCCCTCATGCAACAACACTGGTCTCAGAAGAGGCACTTCAGATTTTAAGAAGACTCTCTGTTGGTCAGACTGTACTGCTGAATACTAGTCAGGGTGCAAGACAGCAACTAAATCAAGTAATCAACACCCTGGATGGCATTCACTCTGCCATGTCTGCCTTACACAGAGGATTATGTCCCTCAAGTGCCTCTTCTGACACCAGCGCATATTCCACACCACCCATTCCTGCTTTTAGCCTTCTCACTTCTCATGCACCCATCCCATTCCTTCTTTTATCCAACATCCCGACCCCATCCCTCACACCTTTACACTTACACACACAACAACCAACAGACATTATACAAAGCTCTACACACACACATTCAACACACAAATGTAAGATAACTGTGCACACAGGCAAACAAACACGTACATGACTCAAGCATACAAACATCCACCCACAAAACAACCAGTATATCTCAGGAAACACCTGGCCCTACATCTTTCCTGTCGCCTATACTCTCCCCTGTACCTAACACTACCCTTGTCCCTAAACCAGTGCACCATCTACATCTTGCTGAACCCCTAAACACTCCTGTTCTAAAATTTACTCTTATCCCAAACCCACTATCCATACTGCTTCTTTCCATACCCCTAAACACGCCCCTGTTACTAAAACTACCCTTACCCCTAAACCCACCTCTGCCACAACCATATCACACATACCTACACACTCGCAGAAGCAAACATCCACACATGCATCCAAAGAAACAGAACAGTTTACACCCAAACATACATCTAAAACTGCATATACATAAACATCCAGCAAAAAAGTCACATACTCAGAAAAACACACACACACACTGAGAAACATAACCACACACACCTACAGAAACACATTTACAAGACCATGCACACACACCCTAAGAGATAACCAAACAGAAACCCACGAGCAAAGGAAAACCTGAACACCAACACAAACAACACTAGACTTACAAACACCAACACACACTGGCACAACAGACACCTCCCTACTTCCTTTACCCACCCATACTCCTACTCCTAAATCTTTCATTCCTACCACTACCCAAGCTGGTCCTTCCCTTACCCCCATAAAAAAATCTGCTCCAACCCTAAAGTTCGATGAAAAAGCTGCATTCAGCTCCCGAAGGAAGACCATGGTCTTAAGATGGTCTCAAGTTGTCAAAGTTAATAGGGAGGAAAAATGGCAGGAGCCATTTTCGTTTTGCAAATAAACTGTGACACCACAAATGTACACTTGTTTTTTATATCATTTTTAAAAAATCTGAAATTATGAATATTTATGTTTGAAATCTTATGTTTTGCTTAAATAAAACAACTTTGTGGTTTATTTGAAAACAATTTTTTTTGAAATGTTATTGTTCATTATTCCTAAGATAGAAAATGTTTTTTGGAAACATGGATTTGTAAATTAACATCAATACATGTAATATTGTAACCCATTATATTGCTATTGAACAGCCTGCCTTGCATTGAGTTCAAAGTTTTTGGGCCTTTTTCTTTGCTACAACTTTTGTCATCTTAAACTTTGACATGTCACACTTTACAAAACCATGCTCCCAGCCTTACGGGCAATAAGGACTACATTGGGCAATATTTTGTTCATATAAAGGAAGGTTTGAGCCATGCCAAAAGGAGTCATTTTAAAAGATGAAAATGCAGTATTTAAACTACCACAGTCAGCCAAATAGCTATACATAAGCCATATTTTACCCTGGTATTGTAGTTGATGGCTAATGCAGTACAATGCTAACAGACATTTTATCTTCCCTGGGTACACTGGGTAACATGTAACATGTATTTATATATAAAGTTGCATTTAAAGTCAGGGTTATAGAAATTGCATCTTATTGAAAGTGTGGGCCCAGGCATTTTAATACTGGTTAACAGAAGCAAAGTCGACAGAGATGTACAAAGAAGTAATTTATAGATAATAAACAACTAAACATAACCCTGATATGCATGCAGAAAGGCATACTTTCCAGTCTCTGAAATACAAGTGTATAATATTGGTTAATATTTAAATATTTTATATATTTACATAATGCAAATTGCCTTGCAATAGATATGTGGAAAACACACACACACATATAAAATAGTAACTTAAATTTGATGAAATTAATATAAAATGTAACATTTATTATAATGTACAATAACATGATTTATCAAAGAAAGCTTTCTAAAATTTAAATGAAGCATTTAAAAAAGTTAAAACAAAAATGAAAACAAAATTCTTATGGTTGGTGATTTTGAGATTGGTGCATAATGGTCAGTGATGCATTATGGATACAAACAAATAAAATAAAGAAATCACACAAACAGAAACAGCTAACCCTGGAAATGTTTAAGAAGCTCTGGAGGACCCCCAGTAGCCCTGTTTGAATCTGACCTGCCCTACATCGAGGTTGGCCTCAAGGTATGGCTAGGAGCTGAAATAAAGCGCACATCTTTAGTAGTGGTTGATTGGCTTGCTCCTCCTCCCCCAAAGCAATGTACACTCTGACATCTTTCAGAAACAGCAACATCCTTCTAGATTCGCAATGGGATTGCTTTTGCTGTATTTTGCCCTTTTATTTACTTCATTAGCATTATCTCAGAAGTAGAGATGGCTCCACCTTAGTTAAGTTGATGGGAAGGGAAATTTAAATTCCATCGGCAGAGTTATTGCTGATATAACGCAATGTAATTGCTTGATTATTCCATTGACAGAGTAATACAAAACCAATGGAGTTGGTGGACTTTATATGGAGTTTCATCTGACAAACCACTAAACTCTAATTTGGGTAAATGGACCTATGTGGTGGAAGACGGTTTTACAGGAAACCTCTGATGGAACTTATGCTTTCACCAAACTCTAAATCAGACTCTAAGTATGTCATGCTGCCAGGTGCTGTCTGTAAAGCTTTATAAGGTAAAGGAATTTATATGACTGATTTTTTAATATAACTTTTTACCAGTTTTTACTCATTTATATTAAAGGAGTTTTTGTATCTTGTTTTTATGATTAATTATTTTAATCAAAATTAACAATGTTAATTTGAATTGCGATAGAAAGCAATGTACACTTAATTGTAGAGAGTATTTGTTTGAAATTCAATATCGTGTTTTAAGAGAGCCACAGGAAGTTCATTGGGACCAGGATTTCACAAATATCTGTATCATTCCCATACTCAAAAAAAGAAACTGATCGGCTGTGGGAACCATCTGATGAATACATTGATTTAATACATTTGCCAGCAGGGAAACAGTTGTATGCTTTTTTTCTTCCTATGTTTTCTTTACACTTCAGAAAATCCCAAAATTCAGTTTTAAAGTCTTCCCTCGACAAATTCCACTTGTTTTTTTATTTTCTTTGTTTGTTATGCAATCCGAAAGATTTTCTTATATTCTTCCCTAATAGTGCACACTTTATTGCTTGTTCATAATTATTGGATAGTTTATACAAAACCTTACATTAATTTCCTGTTAAGTGTCATTTTACTCTCTTTCATGGTCTTTGAAAATTATCTCTTATGAGGTTTGTTGGTAAACGCTCATTACCTAGCTCTTACCGGTATTACACAATAATATCAGCTCCAAAATATCATACGTGCTAAAATAATGTGGCCAAAAAATGTAGATAAGTATATTGTTTTTTAGTATGAAACAATAATAGTGTGGGTTAAAATATAATTTACTATGTTGTAATGTGACATTTAATTTTCATTTGTTTTATGAATGTTATAGTGATGTTTAATTTTTTTGCCTGCTTTTCTTATTGGAGTCAAGTGGTTATGTTTTAAAGTATATATTAATTTATGTAACTTAATTACTTTGTTATATATTAATTTAAATGTTTAAGTACTTTTAGTGCTTAAATTAATTTTATTTTTGGGTTGTGGAGTATAGTGCAGATTGGGTAGGTAGTTTGTTAATTAAACTATATAGCAATTGATACAAATTGTTAACTTTATTAACTATATTAATTATTTAATTCATAAATATGTATTATTTTTTTATTTTTAAGCCAGTTTATTTTTTCATTTTTGGTTGTTAAGCTTATTGCGGAATTGGGCTATTAGTTTGTATTAATTAATGTTGATTGATTAATATTTTAATTATGTAATAAAACAGCAATTTACTTGTGTTTGTGTTTTTACTTTTTAGTTCATTTCATTTTTGGGGATTGGGATTTATTGGGGGCTTGAGGGGTTGTATCAGAAAAAAATTACTATTTATTAATTGAGTATTATGGTAATTATAAATGTGTAATTCTTTTTCATATGTTATATATTTTCTATTTTGGATTGTGTATTTTATTAGAGATGGGTTGGGTAGTATTTAATTTAAATATATATTATTTGATAATAGTTATTTATCTTATTATATGTATTTGAAATTTACAGTCATTTGTTTAATATATATATTTTTTTAATTCTTGCTTTGGATTGTCTGATTTATTGGTTAAAGTAATATTTTAAAGAAACATTAATACATTTATGAAAAATGCAAATGTATTTTTTGTTTGGTTCTATAATTGATGTTAAATTATTTTAACCATCTCTATTGATATTGCACTTTCCCAATATTTTTGGACAAAAACAAATGTCTCTCTCCTCAAAGTATGTTTTACTGGAGATAGAACAGTAAATATGATACCCACCACCCCAGCATATCCCCTTTCTCTAATATTTGTTGGACTGAAGTTAGAATAGTAAATCTGACCCCCATGAATATATACACTTTCAATTATGTAAGTTAAAATGGTGATAGGATTGCACATTTGACACCCACAAAATATATGCACTTTCCTAATTGTTAGATGGACTTAATATAGAAGGTAAATTTGACACCCCCAAATGAATGCACTTTCCGCAATTTTAGTTGGACCGGAGTTCAAATAATAAGTATTAGCCTTCTTCCTTCATCATACACACTTTACCCAATCCAAACTGCATGGGAGTTAAAACTGTAAATTTCGCCCCTTGAATGTATGCACATTCCTCAATGTTACTTGGATTAGTGTTATTAGGGTAAATCTGAACCCACTAAATGTATGTACTCTCCAAAATGTTTGTTAGACTCAAGTTAGAATAGTAAAAGTGGTAGGATTTCCCCCCTCCTAAATTCCTTATAATTATGCGAGCAGGAGTAATCGTGTCATTATTGGTAATTCCATGTTGAAGAGTAATACGGAATTACCAAAATTACTCTGACTACTCCGGCATAATTGAAATTATGCCCGGACCTAGTTATAATAGTACATCCATCTCTTCCATCAAATGTATGCACTTTCCCCAATGTTTGTTGTGCTGGAGTTAGGATAGTAATTGTGGCTGCCTTAAATATATACACTTTCTCCATTGTTACTTGGACTGGTGTTAGAACAGTTAATCTGATTCATTAAATATTTGCACATCTTCCCAATGCTTGTTGGGCTAAAGTTAGAATAGTAAATCTTAACCCTTTGCCACAATATATGCAGTTTCCTCAATGTTTGTTGGACTGGAGTTTGAATAGTAAATCTGGCCCTGTAAATATATGATCTCCATTAGTGTCCTATACACAAATGAGCTCAGTTAAACCTCGTCACGTACACCTTCAAAGCCCTCCACTGAACTCCTACTTCCACACATCCCATGGTTACGTGAAACCAGAACTGGCAGTTGGGCCTTCTCCCTCATCGCTCCTAAAGTCTGGAATGACTTCCCGTGTGCCACATCTTCAATTCTTGAATTCCATAAGAAGCTAAATATCTGGCTCTTCAACTAGTTCTACTAGACGAGCCCTATGCTAGGCCATGATTGCTCCTGCTTCAGCACCAGGATACCCTCCCCTGGGACGGACCGCTTTACAAATACTCATAACATAACATACCATAACAGCATAACATAAGAATTCTATAAATAGTTGTTTTCTCTTTTTCACTTTTTAATTTATATATATATATATTCACTGAAAAAACCATAGGTTTCAGGCACGTTATAGTTAGAAATTAGCATTTAAAAAAACCTTACAAATTCACTGAAAAAAACATAGGTTTTAGGGACAGTTATAGTTAGTTGGACATTGCACTCGTACAAAACCCGTGCAATTCCCCCGTTATAGTTAGTTCAGCTAACTATAACTCGCGCCCCCACAATGCACTGCTGATGACGTCGCATATTACATCACTCATGACATGGTCAGTGACATCACTGATGACATCTCAAATGACATCACTGAGGACATCATCCAGTGACTGTGTGTTTCTGTAAAGTTTAAATATGTTTAATATATATAGGGAAAGGCGTATTGAATAATGAGTGGGTGTATAATTGTCTGAATGGATGATTTAGTAGGTGCGTGACTGACTCTATAAGTGAGTGATTAAACGTATGTTACTGAATGCATGGGTTAGTGACTAAACTGTGTGAATGTCTGTATCCGTCTGTCTGTTGGTGTGTAAGCGGCTGCATGGGTTTCTGAATAGCTACATGAGTGTCTATATGGGTTATTGATTGGTTGTCTGAGTATCTGTATGGGTGCCTGAGTGTTTGTGTGGGTGGGGTGTGTGTGACTCTGTGCATAGATGTGTGAGTGGGTGATTCACTGGGTGCATGGTTTCAAGAGTGCATCTGTGATGGTCTGTATGGGTGGGTGAGTGGGTGAGTGTGTGTATGGGTGTGTTAGTGAGTGAATGTATATCTCAGAGGTACATGTGTGAGTAACTACATATGTGAAAGGCAGTATATATGTGTGTTGGACTATATAAATGGCTATAAGTGAGACTGTGTGATTGTGAGAGTGGCTGTATGGATGTGTGTGCTTGTATTAGTGATTGTATAAGAGCGTAAGAATGTGCTAGTATTTGTATGAGTAAGTGAGCTGGTGTGTGTATAACTGTACATCTGAGTAAATGGGAGTGTGATTAATTCTTTGCATGACTGACTAGGTGTGTGAGTACCTCTATGGATGAGTGGCAGTGTGTGAGTGTCTATATAGGTGTATGAGTGCATATGATAGTCCTGTACTGAGTGACCGTAAGTATGAGTGACTGTACGGGTGAGTGAGTGGATGTGTGTGTAGACCAAAGAATCAGTGAGTGGGCATGTTGTTATTGGTGTTGGAGTGTCTATGGTTTTGAGAATAGCAGTCTGTAATTTAGAGTGGGTGTATCAAAGGTTATATTAGGGTGTGAGAAGATGCATCAAATTATCACATGGATGATGTCATCAGTGATGTCATTTGAGATGTCATCAGTGATGTCATCAGTGATGTCACTGACCATGTCATGAGTGATGTAATATGTGACGTCATCAGCAGTGCATTGCGGGGCGCGAGTTATAGTTAGCTGAACTAACTATAACGGGGGAATTGCACGGGTTTTGTACGAGTGCAATGTCCAACTAACTATAACTGTCCCTAAAACCTATGGTTTTTTCAGTGAATTTGTAAGGTTTTTAAATGCTAATTTCTAACTATAACGTGCCTGAAACCTATGGTTTTTTTCAGTGAATTTCAAAGGTTTTTTAAATGCTAATTTCTAACTATAACGTGCCTGAAACCTATGGTTTTTTCAGTGAATTTCAAAGGTTTTTCAAATGCTAGTTTGTAACTATGCCTACAGAAGTAGGACATGTGAAGAAAGAAGAAAAAACACACAGAAAGAAGCAAAAGAAATGTCGAAAGAAACAGAAGTCCACAAAGACGAAGAAAAATCCATGAAGAAGCAAGACATGTGCAGAAAGAACCAACAGAGGAGCAGAAAGAGGCCTTGTTGCAAAATCATCCTGTGCCCACATCTTTTTCAGACGGGTACTGGTGGTAACTGACTGACTAACCAGGCCTAGAGCCAGTGCTATGCTAAAAGACACTTAGAATACAGTGAAAACACCTACATACACTAGGGAACACAATGCGTTGGGGTACCCCTGTGATTAGCATGACCTCCTCTGTAAGGCCCTAGTACATAATAGGGCAGGGGGATTAAAACTTCCTCTTAAAACGCACCATGGGGCACGTTTGCACACTGGTGTAGGGGGGGCCTGAGGTTACATGTGTGCAAACACGCCCTCTGGCCGTTTTAAGTTGGGGGATAAAGTCCCCTTGAATCCTAAGGGTCCCTGGGGTCCAACTAGCCCACCAGGTACCTCCAGTAAGCGCCACAGAGCTGCGTTACACAGAGGTGTAAAAAGGGGCGTGGCCTGGACCACCTCTCTGCAACGCAACACTGTGGCGCACACTGGAGGTACCTGGTGGGCTAGTTGCACCCCAGGGACCCTCAGGATTCAAGGGGAGTTAATCCCCCAACTTAAAACATGCCACAGGGCGTGTTTGCATACATGTCACCTCAGGCCCCGCCCCCTCCCTTCACCACTGTGCAAACGAGCCCTGTGGCGCGATTTAAGTTGGGGTATTAGGTCACCTTGAATCCTGAGGGTCCCTGGGGTGCAACTAGCCCACCAGCTACCTCCATTAAGCGCCACAGAGCTGCGTTGCAGAGAGGTGTAAAAAGGGGCGTGGCTTCAGAACACCTCTCTGCAACGCAGCCCCCTGGCGCATACTGGAGGTTCCTGGTGGGCTAGTTGGCCCCCAGGGACCCCCAGTATTCAAGGGGAATTCGTTCCCCCTCTGCAAACGCGCCAGGGGGTGCGTTTGCAGAGTGCTGCCAAGGAGGGGGCGTGGCCTCCGGCACGATGCCGGTCTTTTTTTTAAAAAGGGGGCTGTGTGGCCCCCCTTCTTTTTAATTATTTTGGGCCCTGAGGACCCATATCCCCCAGGGCCTGACCCCCTTTTATTTATTTTTTAAAAAAACGGAATGGGAAGGGGGCCGCGTGGGCCCCCCTCCCATGGCCAATTTCAGCCCGGGGACCCCATCCCCCTGGTCATTGCCACATATTTTTTTAAAAATTTTCATGGAGGGGGGCTGCGTTGCCCCCCCTCCTCAGGCCTCCTTAGGCCCCGGGGACCCCATCCCCCGGGGTCGGGCTTTTTAAAAAAAAAATTGGGGGGATAATTTGGGGGAGGGGGGCCGTGTGGCCCTCCTCCCAGGCCACTACTTGCCCCGGGGACCCCATCCCCCGGGGCTGGCCCTATCCTTTGGGGACCGTGGGGGGACCCCAACTCCCCCATGGTCCCGCCGGCTCCCCGCCTCCTGCGGGAGCCGGCATTGCTTTCCACACGGGGAACTGCTTAGATGCAGCTCCCCGTGTGGAAAGCGTTTGCTTTGAATTTTGGAAGAGAGAGCAGGTTTCCTGCTCTCTTCCAAAATTCAAAGCAAGTTTGCTATGACAGGACGGTAGCCGCGAGGCTCCCGCCCTGCCATAGCAAACAGCAGTGTCCCTGGGGGGTGGCGGTCCCCAGGGCCATTACAGGCTCCAGGAGGGGGGGCCGCGCGGCCCCCCTCCCATCCTGTGCACAGCCCCGGGGAGGTAGTGGTCCCCGGGGCTCTGGGGTCCGTAACGGACCCCCACATTTACATTTTTAGTGCCCCGGGGAGGTGGTAGTCCCCGGGGCATGTGGGGGGGCTCGAGCCCCCCCACACAGGTATTTTAATCCAAAAAAAAGAAGCCCCGGGGGTGGCGGTCCCCGGGGCTGCGGGAGGGCCTAGTGCCCTCCCGCACCATTTATAATTCAAAGCCCCAGGGGGTGGCGGTCCCCGGGGCTTAGAGGCCCCCCCACACATTAATTCAATGAACCCCCGCATGCCCCCGGGACATGCCCCCTGTGGACTCGGTTCTACCGAGGCACAAAATGGCTGCCAACACTTCCTGATTTGGAGTGTTGACAGCCAGTTGACAGCCAATTAGCATGCAGCTCGTGATCGGGAGGGTGCGCGGACCCTACGCGGCCATAGATATATACGTGATTTAAATTTTGATTTTCTCAGGAACTATTGAACGGATTTACACCATTTAACCAAAAGGCACGACTCTGAACCAAGGGCTACCTTTTTGCCAAATTTGGTGTAATTCCGTTCAGCAGTTCGGGCTGTAGCGGCGACTAAAGGTTCCTTTGGAAAATTGCAAGAGGAAAACACGTTTTAGGACCCCCCTTTTTTCTCGGCCCCCACTTGACGAATCACCCCGAGACTTTCAGGATAGGAGCGGACCGGAGCACCCCACAAGTTTTGAAAATTTCGCGAAGATTCGTCAACCGGAGTCAAAGTTATTTCAAATAGAATGTTGCGGATTTCCTATGGAAAATAGGTCCTAACTATAACTATCTACTGGCGACCGCCAGTAGATAATAAATATATATATATATATATATATATATATATTGTTCGACCTGGCACCCTTGGCGTGGGTTTCCGCTGTATTTTTGCCTTTGCCTCATGCATTTTTGCTGTGTGCTGGACTTCGTTTTTGCTGTTCTAGATGCTTTGGGCACTTTGCCACTGCTGTTTAGTGCCAAAGTGCAAGTGCTCCCTCTGTAAATTGTTGTCATGAATTAGTGTTTCCATAATTGGCTTATTTGATTTACTAGTAGGTCCTTAGTACAGTGCACCGCGTGTGCCCAGGGCATGTAACTCAAATGCTGCAGCAGTGATTGTGCCACCCACATAAGCAGCCCTGCAAAAGTTTCTCAGACCTGCCATTGCAGTGTCTTTGTGCAGTTTCACACTGCCATGTTGACCTGGCAAGTGCACCCATTTAAAAAATAAAGTGTATAGCCTGCACACTATGTGGTCAAAGTGCTTGAAATTTAAACAATGTAACTAAGTTGTGTGCTGCAGCCTGAGAGACCTGCTCAAATCCCTGCGTAAATGATTATAGAAAGGTGCACAGAAACACGTTGCGCACAATTCTAAACCCTTACGGTACAAACAATCGTATATCAATTTTATTAGACTTCATAAATTAAATCTCACATTTATTTGTGCTCAAAATACGTTCTAAACTGTTTTCAACTTACTCAGCAGTTAAAGTACAAAATAATCGGCCTTCATAGAAGGCTCTGTTTTCTTTTTTTACAAGTGATACAAACAAAAAACGATATTACAGCATTATCAAGAATATGAAGAAAGGTATTTCTGTGGACTTCCTGTTTCAAACCCATGACCCATACCGACGCAGTCAGCTGGAACAGTTAGATTCTGTCGTTTTCAGCATCGCGGTAGCCCCGGATGGAGCTACAGACTCTGAAGAACTGTGTTTTTGAGATATTTCTGCAATTTTAAGGTTATCTTGCAAAGTACCTATTTTTGAGTACTGAATGTTGGATTTTTGTAATTTTTGGTCTTCTTTGGTTTAGATAAAGATTTGCTATTTTTCTAAACTGGTGTGGTCTCCATTTGTAGTGTTTTCACTGTATTACCGTATGTGTGCACAAATGCTTTACACACTGACTTTGACAAAAGCCTGTCTGTTCGTGCCAACCTACCAAGGGGCTGAGCAGGGGTTATTTTGGAAGTGAATCCCCCTTACCCTGACTAGGAAAAAGGGTACCTACTTGGACAACGGTGCAAACCATTGCAAACGAGAGAACGCCAATTCTAGCATGTATATATATGTATATATATATATATATATTCACTGAAAAAACCATAGGTTTTAGGGACAGTTATAGTTACTTGGACATTGCACTCGTACAAAACCCGTGAAATTCCCCCGTTATAGTTAGTTCAGCTAACTATAACTCGCGCCCCGCAATGCACTGCTGATGACGTCACATATTACATCACTCATGACATGGTCAGTGACATCACTGATGACATCACTGATGACATCTCAAATGACATCACTGATGACATCATCCAGTGACTGTGTGTTTCTGTAAAGTTTAAATATTTTTAATATATATAGGAAAAGACGTATTGAAGAATGAGTGGGTGTGTAAGTGTCTGTATGGATGATTTAGTAGGTGCGTGACTGACTCTATAAGTGAGTGATTTAACGTATCTTACTGAATGCATGGGTTAGTGACTAATCTGGGTGAATGTCTGTATCCGTCTGTGTTGCTGTGTAAGTGGCTGCATGTGTTTGTGAATAGCTAAATGAGTGTCTATATGAGTTATTGAATGCTTGTCTGAGTATCTGTATGGGTGACTGAGTGTTTGTGTGGGAGGGGTGTGTGCAACTCTGTGCATAGATGTGTGAGTGGGTGATTCACTGGGTGGATGGTTTCAAGAGTGCATCTGTGATAGACTGTATGGGTGGGTAAGTGTGTGTAAGAGTGTGTTAGTGAGTGAATGTATGTCCCAGTGGTACATGTGTGAGTAACTACATATGTGAAAGGCAGTATATATGTGTGTTGGAGTATATAAATAGCTATAAGCAAGAGTGAGTGATTGTGATAGTGGCTGTATGGATGAGTGTGTGCTTGTATCAGTGATTGTATAAGAGCGTAACAATGTGATACTATTTGTATGAGTAAGTGAGCTGGTGTGTGTATAACTGTATAGGTGAGTAAATGGCAGTGTGTTTAATTATTTGCATGACTGACTAGGTGTCTGAGTATCTCTATGGATGAGTGGCGTTGTTTGAGTGTCTATATAGGAGTAAGAGTGCATATGATAGTCCTGTACTGAGTGACCGTAAGTATGAGTGACTGTACGGGTGAGTGAGTGGATGTGTGTGTGTAGACCTAAGAATCAGTGAGTGGGTATGTAGTTATTGGTGTTGGAGTGTCTATGGTTTTGCGAATGGCAGTCTGTAATTTAGAGTGGGTGTATCAAAGATTATATTAGGGTGTGAGGAGGTGCCTCAGATTATCACGTGGATGATGTCATCAGTGATGTCATTTGAGATGTCATCAGTGATGTCATCAGTGATGTCACTGACCATGTCATGAGTGATGTAATATGTGACGTCATCAGCAGTGCATTGCGGGGCGCGAGTTATAGTTAGCTGAACTAACTATAACGGGGGAATTTCACGGGTTTTGTACGAGTGCAATGTCCAAGTAACTATAACTGTCCCTAAAACCTATGGTTTTTTCAGTGAATTTCAAAGGTTTTTTAAATGCTAATTTGTAACTATAACGTGTCTAAAACCTATGGTTTTTCAGTGAATTTCAAAGGTTTTTTAAATGCTAATTTGTAACTATAACGTGTCTGAAACCTATGGTTTTTTCAGTGAATTTCAAAGGTTTTTTAAATGCTAATTTCTAACTATAACGTGCCTGATACCTACGGTTTTTTCAGTGAATTTCAAAGGTTTTGTAAATGACAATTTTTAAATGTATTAATTGTTATATTAATTTTTTTCATACTGATTTACTACATTTTTAGAAACAATTTTTTTTACATATTTTATTTTTTAAATTACATTGTAATTACATTATACATTACATTACAAAAATACTTTCTCAGAATGAATTACTTTAGTTTAAATACTTTGCACATAGGCAATAGACTTTTAAGTACAGTAGTTACAGTTGTTGCAATGGGCAACACATTTTCAAACACAATGCAACATTCAGCTCAATGTGAATTTCTAGTTAAATGCAATTAGTTACTTTATGGATTACTTTTCTAACCACAGGACTGGATCCTAGATTCAGTCCTGGGACATCTCCTGTAAACAGTTGAGTAAAAGCGTTTTGGTTACAGTAGTGATTTTTAAGGAATATTATTGTATTTTAAAAGTTGACACTTGGGGGCCCATTACGAAACCCGGCGTAAAAGAATCCGCCAGGCATGGAAGCGGCAAAAATCCGCCCGCACACACCGCCTGAACACCGACCACGCCATTATGAGTACACAAACCGAAAACCGCCATCGGCGGAAAAATCACACAAAATACCGCCCGCCATCGTCCGAGTCGGAGTCAAACCGCCCGCCACGGACGGAAACACGCACGACAACACAAAACCGCCCGCCCACACGGCCGACACACCGCACGTGAAAGTACGATCGCACCGCCATGAGCGCGGAAAAACAACAAATATACCGCCCGCCAGCGCAAACAACGCCGATGAGAATCGACACGGCAGAAGCCATGGCGCCAACGTACCTGCACAGAAACCATCCGCACACAAAACCAATAGCACACAACATGGCCAACAAGTCCACACAGCAAGGCACACACAAATACACAAGCACAGTACACATCCCGAAAACACCCCCCCGGACAAACAAAAAATACAAAGGCCAGAACCCCAGACACAACCCACCTGAAAACAACAGACCATGAGGACACACCCACATAGGTGAGTACAAAAGCAGCACTCCCACAGACCACAACCCCTTGCTACATTGCAAACCAGAGAGGAGAGGAGAGGACACAGTGACACAGCAAGGACAGCAGCACACCACAGAAACGCACACATCACTACCACCACCACCACCACCACCACCACCACCACCAAACACCACCACCACCACCACCACCACACCCCGGCACCACAAACCCCCTGCACATTACACAACACACACCGCACCAGCACCACAAACACCATGGCACCACAAAGGATGCCCAAGTTCACGCCCATGGAGCTGACGGTCATGGTCGATCGAGATCATCAAGGTGTACCCACAAATCTATGGGAACATGGTCCAGCACACACCACTAGCCACCAGAAACAGAATGTGGAACCGGATCGTAGACCAGGTCAATGCAGTCGGGACCCTGCCCAGGAACAGAGTCGAGATAAACAAACGTTGGAATGACGTAAAGAGCCTGGTCAAGAAGAAGGAGGGCAAAAACAGAGAGCTGGCTGCCGTCACTGGCGGAGGGAATCCCGCGCTCTTTAAGACCTTCAAAGCGTGGGAGGAGAAGGTGCGAGTCGTAATCCATCCGGAGATCCTCGCCGGATTAGCAGGGGGAGTGGAGGCTGGTAAGTACAAACTAATGTATACCAGCACACCGCTATGTACTCACATGCGCAACTACCATGCCACAGCTCCCAGGGACAAACACCCCCATGTCCAGCACACAATACACAACACATCACACACACATGCAACAGACACTACCACACACAGCCCAAACCGAACAACTGTAAGATGCGTGGGGACATGTGTACACTAAGCCAGCCACGTAACCACCAACAGGTCCCCAAATATGCCAGAAGCGCCACAACGAGCACCCACCACACCCATGTGTCCGCCACAGCTGCACTAACCGACAAGTAACAGGTAAGTGGCAGGAACACAAAGTGCAGTGGGTGGGAGGGTGGACAGCCCAAGTACAACACACACCAGGCCCCAGTCCTACAGCACAGCAAGGAGGAGCATCCCCCACACCCCACAGCCACGTGTCAGCCACCGCAGTGCACAACGACAGCCGAAAGGCAGACATCACGGTCCACAGCAATCGGTGTCAGTGGGTGTACAGCCACCCCCACGACCCACTACACCCCCCACCCCCACAGACCTGCAACATGGAGCACCCCCGCTTAGAGCCATGTGGCATCCAGTACAGTGCACGCACGAACAACTTGCAGGTGGGAAACTGGACAGGGCTGGATGACTGGAGGCATGAGGACCATAACACCACCAACACATGGGACATGTCACGTAGCAGACGAACACGCAGCACCGCCCACCGTCACGAACAAGTGAACAATGTGCACACGGACATGAACAACAGACTCACACCCCACATGACCCATCACAGACATAGCAACACCCAAGGAGCCACGTTTGCATGCACAAGCCACACTGAATATAGTCCCACACGGCAGCCACTGTGCAACTCATCACACACAACCGAAACACCATTGAAGTCCTGTCCATGTAGCCCCTACTGCCTGTCAACCACACACCCCACAACTACGCCTATGTAAGACAAACAACACTAGACGCAACAGAGCGGAACAACAGAAATGCACACGAACACCACTGAACCCATCAAACTCACAGACACACCATGCACATACAACATACCATCCATCCCATCCGTCAGCCCCAGTCTCATGAAAGGCATGTCATCCGCACAGCTGCCACACATACAGCAGTCACGCTAAGACACATGCCCATGACCAACCATGTGCCAGAAGTCAATTAAGCGCACGACACACTGTGAGCAACAACACACAACATGGGCCACCCCCGAGCACTGCAGTGATGCACATGGCACAGGGCAGCACGCACACCAAGGAGATGGGACAACTGCAATACGTTGGCTGGCACACAACTATCACTCACCCATAACGATGCGTCCAATGCCATGTCCAGTAACCACAACAGACAGCAAATATGCAGGGCATGTCAGGCATGCACACACCTCAGACCATGCACTGTCATGCAGCCACAACACATGTCACGTTCGGCACCCATGGCTCACAGCATGTATCCCAAAAGCATATCCCCTCCCAAATGCGAATCTGGGGCATGGCCCCCATGTTGCCACATGCGTTCCTAAGCGTTCCATTTGAACCCCAAAAGCATATCCCCTCCCAAATGCGAATCTGGGGCATGGCCCCCATGTTGCCATATGCGTTCCTAAGCGTTCCATTTGAACCCCAAAAGCATATCCCCTCCCAAATGCGAATCTGGGGCATGGCCCCCATGTTGCCATATGCGTTCCTAAGCGTTCCATTTGAACCCCAAAAGCATATCCCCTCCCAAATGCGAATCTGGGGCATGGCCCCCATGTTGCCATATGCGTTCCTAAGCGTTCCATTTGAACCCCAAAAGCATATCCCCTCCCAAATGCGAATCTGGGGCATGGCCCCCATGTTGCCATATGCGTTCCTAAGCGTTCCATTTGAACCCCAAAAGCATATCCCCTCCCAAATGCGAATCTGGGGCATGGCCCCCATGTTGCCATATGCGTTCCTAAGCGTTCCATTTGAACCCCAAAAGCATATCCCCTCCCAAATGCGAATCTGGGGCATGGCCCCCATGTTGCCATATGCGTTCCTAAGCGTTCCATTTGAACCCCAAAAGCATATCCCCTCCCAAATGCGAATCTGGGGCATGGCCCCCATGTTGCCATATGCGTTCCTAAGCGTTCCATTTGAACCCCAAAAGCATATCCCCTCCCAAATGCGAATCTGGGGCATGGCCCCCATGTTGCCATATGCGTTCCTAAGCGTTCCATTTGAACCCCAAAAGCATATCCCCTCCCAAATGCGAATCTGGGGCATGGCCCCCATGTTGCCATATGCGTTCCTAAGCGTTCCATATGAACTCCAAAAGCAAAGTACAAACCAGACCCAGGATGGGCCAGGAGCCCGCATACACCAGAGTCACAATGAGTAGGGGCACAGCAACACACCCATCGGCATGGCCAATCCGTCCCATGCCACATGTGCACAGCACACAGTCCCATTGCCTAGCACACACAACTACAGATGCCACAGCCACACACTCGCCTCCGGGAAACCCATGTACGAGATTGCACGAACTGCCAATGTCAGACGACTAATACATACTTCACCAGGTGCAACACAATAACAAATCTCATTCTCTCCACAGGTGACGAACTGCTGGATGCTGGGGATGGAGACAGCAGCCAGCACAGCCAGCCTACAAGCCCCCAACGAGGACACACGGATCTGGAGGATCTGTCCTCCTCTTCGGACACGGACCACCAAGCTGGCCCATCTGGCGTGGCAGGGCCCAGCCGCTCCCAGGACCCCTCCTACCCACCAACCCATCATCCAGGGATGCTGAACAGTCCCAGTCCCCTGCTGCCACTGTCGTTGCGGCCACACCCACGGTCATTGCGGCCACTACCACTGCCGCAATTGCCACCATCGCCGCACCGACCACCACCGCCTCCACCACCACCACGTCTTCGCTGGCACCAGCCCCAGCGCAGGTGGTGGCCCGGCCGACTGGATCCACCCTGGGAGCCACAGCGAGGACCGTGGTGTGCAATGTGGCTAGTGGGCAGGCCGGTGGCAGCAGGACTGGTAGGAGGAGCAGGGTCAGGGAAGAGCCAGCCTCCCCTGGGAGCCATGCCCTGCCTCAAATGGCCAGAGTCCTTGGGGCCTATGAAGAGGCCCAAGGACAATGGGCCAGGTCTGCTACTGACACGCGGGAGGTGCTGGGGGTGCTGAGGTCCATGGACGCCCATATGGGCCAATTCGTGTCCCGTATGGACCAACTCGTGGACCTCATGGGCCAGCTGGTGGTGGCGGTGGGGTCACAGGCAAGGCCAGCAACACCACCTCCGCCACCACCTGCTAGGGCGCAGGCTCGGGCAGCAGTGTCCACTTCCCCTGCGTCCACAGCCAGTGAGCACACCTCACCCACCACCAGCAGGTCGCCACCACACACCCCCTCCCAAACGTGGAAGGGGCCGTCCGAAGAGGAAACAGATCTCCCGGGAGGACTTCGCACGCTCCAGTCGCAAGTGAGGCAGCCAGCCAGCCTTCCGCCAGCCTTCCTTGACCAGCCACTGCATTGACTTGCTCTACGATCCCACTCCACACAGCCATCTGGATGGCATGTGTGTGTTGGACTATGGACATAGAACCAGTGGGTACACCCTGATCATCACGCAGCCATGACCGACAGCTCATTGTCACTGCACGCACCACTTTTGTCATCACCTTACACACAATCACATGTCACAGTTTGTAATAAATGCACCTTTTTCACTAACTGCTGTTTGTGCCCTGTGTTTTATTTGTACGGAATACAACGGCCACCTTGGGCGGAAAGGCACCTGATGCGTGGCATGGCAATGGAATCCGGAGGGCCTGTAGGGACCTAGGGGTGGGAGACAGAACAGGAGCACATTCAATGAGTGTGTCACACACCCATCACACAGTACATGTCAACAACTACAAGCAATGTACACACATCGCACAGAGCAATAGGGCACAATGCCACAGTCACCAACAGTGGCATACTACCCTGGCCATGGAGCGTTGACACACTGCACGCAGTGAACATACGGCCACCCTGACACAGCACACACACACCTGCACAGATACAGACACATCATCCGTCGTACATGGACACTCACCGTCAAGTGAAGTAGCGGGCGATGAGCTGCTGGCGCACATTCCCAGCTTCCTCCTCTCCGCTGTCCACCTCACTCGAGCTGTCCTGGTCTGCGGGCTGGGGCCCTGGTTGATCTCCGTCATCCACAATGAGGGGGATCTGCTTCCGAATGGCCAGATTGTGCAGCATGCAGCACGCCACCACTATCTGGCACACCTTCTGTGGGGAGTACGCCAGTGCACCCCCGGTGCGGTCCAGGCACCTGAACCTGGACTTGAGGAGGCCAAAGGTACGCTCGACCACACGTCTGGTCCTCCCATGTGCCTCATTGTATCGATCGTCTGCTGGGGTGCGAGGATTCCTCAATGGACTGAGCAGCCATGCCCCATTCGGATACGCAGAGTCACCTGGGTGTGAGGGACACAGAGAACCGTTGCAATTCCAACTGGACAGGGGACAGCATCGCACAACCAGCACGCTACACCACTCCACATACTCACCGACAATACAGGCACGATCCTGTTGCAGATTGGCCATCAGTCGTGGCAAGATGCTGTTGCGCATTATGTGTGCGTCATGGGCCGAGCCTGGAAACTTGGCACACACGTGGGTGATCACCATGTCCGCAAGGCACACCACTTGCACATTCAGGGAGTGCGTGTGCTTCCTGTTGCGGTACAGGTGCTCAGTGGCCTGTGGTGGAACAAGGCCAACATGAGTGCAGTCAATGGCTCCCACGACGTGTGGGATTCTGCCAAGGGCATAGAATGCACCCTTCACTGCCGCCAATTCACGAGCCCTGGGGAATCTGATGTACCTGTTCCGGTACAGCATCATGGCTGCCAGTACATCCCTCAGCACCTTGCTGAACATGGGCTGGGACATCCCTCCTCCACTGCCCACTGTGTGCTGGAATGACCCAGTGGCGAAGAAATGCATGGCGGCCATCACCTTAGCCGTGGGGGTGACAGCAGTCGGATACACCCTGCGGGGACGGAGATGGGGCTCTAACATGGCACACAGTCGATGCAGAGTTGGCCTGTCCAGCCGAAACTTCCTGATTACCTCTGTATCGTCCATGTCCGCCAGCAATTGGTATGGGCGGTCAATGTTCGGTCTCCGCCTGGGTTAAATGGCAGAGGACACATGTCAAAGCAACACGGCACATAGCAATTTCGCATACACATCACTGACATGACTGAGCAAGCACATGAGCCACAGCCCAGCTGTCAAGCTGGGACGGCACGGCCACAATACACTTACACAGGTCTCCCAACAATGGCAATGGTAAGTGAGACATACCACTGCCATGTGCATGCACATGGGGATCTAGGCCCCAATGACTTGCGGGGCGTGCTGATGGGGACTGACTGCATATCCGTCAAGCGGCAACGCCACGGCAACATGAGTGTCTGCTGAGCATGGAACTGCTTCCGAGGCTGGATGAGTATGGCACACGACGACGACGATGTGGGCACGGGCTGAGCGGCCAATACAAGTGGGACCTGTGGCACGAGGGGATATGAGACAGTAGTAGGTGTCAGCACTGCACCCTATGTACAGCACTGTACGGATCACAGCTCCCGAAACATTGACTGGTGTCCACATTGACAGCCCCATGCCAAGACGGCTGTGTGCTTGCAGTCACACGTCACAGGTGAGAGGTTGCATTGCACGTGCAAGGTGGCAGACGTACATAGTGGGAGCTGGCATGTGTGTGCATGTGTCTCCTGTTCAGGATCCACCAGATGGGCGCTGACTCTGTACTGACCATTGGACACAGCATGTTCCGTGGAAGGCTTGTGTGTGTGGGATGGTGGCACTGGATGTGCCTCCGTTGGGTGGGGGGCCATGCACAGGGCGGGTACGTCGATGATTGCGCATTGTTGGTCACGGTGGGTGCACCAACTAATATGTGTTGCCCTGTGTTCAATTCCTATGTCCGCATGATGATGGACTGTGGATGTGGGCAGACTACACATTGGTCGATGTGCTGTCTATATGCATGTGCCTTCACACCAGGCACAGCTGCCCCTGCACATGTGACCCCTGCTGGACTCGCTGCTGGGTCTGTGGAGCTGATGCACCTTCTGCGCGTGGGGCGGGCCGCCCTCCTCACTTCCCTCATTGCGCATGTCATGTCTTTGCCGCAGGTGACATGGATCATGGAGGGCCCACATGTACGCGTGTGTAGGCTACACATGATTGTTCACTGGTCGCCACCCCAGTCAGTGTTTCGAATGGGAAGGTTGTCGTGCTGGTGGTATGTTCGATGTGGCGGATGGGCGGGCCTAGGTGCGGGCTTACATTCCGGACATGGGGGGTAGTTGGATTGGCGACTAGTTGCAGTACACACGGGACACGTCTCTTCCTTTCCACATCTGGGTCATCCCTTGTACTAACTGACAGTGATACAGTCATCATCGCCCCAGCCCTCATGTCCTCCCCTCGCCCCCCAATATGCATGCTCACCTGCGAGGCTAGCGCTTGCACAGGCAGCCCCAAGCTCGCACCAGAGAGGGCAAGGAGTGTATGTGTGGGTCCAGTTGCACGAGTGGGCTGTCTCAGGGTATGATGTGTGGCGGGACGCCGTCCACCTGCGTGGTGCCCCAAATGGAGACCCGGCCTGCATGGACTATGCATCACAGTCTTCGCCTTCCGGATCCGCCACCTGCGACACCCAGTGGCTGTGGCTGCCCTTGCGGCCAGGCCGCGTCCGTCTGTGGCTGATGGCCCACACATTCACTCTTTGGCCTCTCTGGGGAGGGCTCGGGGGTGGTGGCGCACGCGCTTGCACTTAGTCGCAATGGCATGTGGCGTGGTTGGTATGATGGGCAATGGATGGGATGGTGCGAGCCACCTCCCGTGACGTCAGTGCTGCTCGTGCTGTGGTGCGTCCCCTACACTTCCATTTGACTTGTGCCATGCTAGACGTTGAGGTTCTATTGCCTGCGTGATATGACCAGGAGGAGCGCGAGGAGACCTCTCACACACCATGCTCCACTGCCATCCCGTGCCCTGTATCGCCTGTGCGGATTGACTATGTTGGGGTTACACCTGGTCGACTGGGGCTGTGTGTGCCTTGTCAAGGGGCATGGCGGGCGCACAACAAGATCCAGCTTGTCCACAGAGGGTGGGCTGAGGTGCGCCTGGTACCGCTTTGTACGTGTGCCCGGCTGCTGTGCACACACGTGTTCACTCCCCCCGACAGGTGTCCTCTCACAATGCCCAGGGAAGCGGTGGTGTACTGTTCATGAGCCCTCCCAACACGGCGTGCTCCAACTTGGCATGTGCGCATCTACCCGTCGCACCCACCCACCTGAGCACTGCGTCCATACGACTTCACACGACACATGTGTGTCTTCCACAGTAGTGCTACTCATTTGCGTTGACATCCAATACCAGTGGACTACATGGTCATGTCACGACTGCTGTGTACTTCACATACTCTCATCCTCTCTCATTCGTACTTGTGAAATGAGTCAGCGGAGACAGTTCTGGTTTCAAACATTATATTGAGACTTCTGTCCTCTGTGATGCAGTATAGTGGACACTACTGGCAGCGGAATACATGTTGAGGATATACTGAGCATGATAACAAATGGGATAGGGTGTGGGGTTACATCTGCTTGGCCAAGGCTGTGCTAATGTACATTTACGTATAGCTGCGGAGCTGCGGACTTTGACACAGACGGTATACATGTAGCCTACCAGACCGCTTGGCATCATGGGCACAGTCCATCTCAGTTCCATGTGACAGGTTTGCTGCGGTTGTTCCTCATGCACGCGTGCATGTGAGATGACATCAGGGCATGTGCTTGCGTGCATGCAGCGGCGTGCCACTTGTTGTTGCACTGTGGTGGTTACTGGACATGTCACAGTCACTGGGGTCGTGTTGTTGTTGTATGCACTTGTCGTCCATGCAAAGGTCCTGGTATGGGATTCCCGGGGCGGGGGTGGGAGGGGTGCAGCACCCACAGACTCCAGGCGACCTATTCATGTCCACTGAGCGGTGTGTGTGTCCATGTGCGCTGGATCCATGTCGTGTCCTGGTTGTTCGTGCAGTTCCGTCCATGTGGGTGCGATGCACAGAGCCCATGCCACTGCCTCCCACGATGCATGCGGTGTTCCTGGATGTGATGGGGAACAGTGTGCATGTCCCGGTCATATCCGATGTCATGGCGATGTCGTTGATGGTGTGGTTACAGTTGCCGGTCGTTTGGTATGGCTGTTGTGGTGGTGACTGGCCAGTCCGTGCGGAAGCTGAGCATGGGTGCGGGGTTGGACTTCATAGGTCACTCGGGGAACCTGCGTTGTGGTCCGACGTATTTACAGGTTGTCAGGTATGCGATGCCGTCCAGCAGGGCTTCCATGTCATTGGTGGTGTACATTTTTGCCAGCCAATGAAGCGGATGGTGGCTGTCAAGGTGTTGTTCGTAGGTTGTCCCTTGGAGGACCATGATGGGGCATGCTGGGTGACATTCGATGTAGCTGTTCTCGATGATCCGTCGTGTGGAGGCACAGTGGTTCCATTTCAGTGCGCGTGCGATGTTGGCCACATACGCCATGCCCCCATAGGCAGAGCAGGCCCTGTCGTGTGCGTCCAGAGGGAGGAGTAGTGGTAGCAGGTCCGCCTTCAGACATGCCGGGTTGGAGAGGCATATCTCGACGGGATGCTGGTAGGGACACCTCCGACAGTAGAAGACGGGCATGACGCAGCTGAACAATGTGATGCGGTAAGTCAGTCGGTAACTTACGTTCAGCAGGGACAGGAGATCGCATCCCAATGTATGTATCGTGTTGGTTTGGTACAGCTTGAGCTGTTCGGCGTAGTTGGGTAGGTGTGTTGCGGTTGCCATTTCGCAGCGGTTCGTAGAGGTGGCGTGCTCCGGCTGTGTGTGCAGTCTGCAATGTGCACGCTCCGGGGTTGCTGTGAGCTCTGTGTAGTCGTGGGGAGACAGGACTTGTGTTCTGTTGGCTTGTTTGGAGGACACGGGCCCTCTTCCCACATGCTTCTCAGACAGTTCAAGGTCAGTGCTGTGTGACTCCTTCCAATTAACTTGCATGTGGCCGACATGGGGGAGTGTTTTCTTCTTTCTTCCCCGTCCGTTGTGTGCTTCTGTGATATGCGCTATCTGCCCTGTGGTCGGTCTCCTCGGCATGC
Source organism: Calotriton arnoldi (assembly GCA_963921515.1). NCBI lineage: Eukaryota > Metazoa > Chordata > Amphibia > Caudata > Salamandridae > Calotriton > Calotriton arnoldi. Next base: position 193,544 of record CAWUFW010013693.1, read on the forward strand.
CTGTGTTGGTCTATTCTTGGACAATGGCTGTATTCACCGGCTTCTGTCGTAGGGCTGTGGTTTCGGTGTTGGAATGGAAGGTCATTCAGTGCTGTCTGCTCTCCCTTGTGTGGGCGGCAGGCTGCCTTTCCGCTCTGCGTTGGGCCTTGTGTGTGGATGTTATTCTTGGGCCACCTGTTGTCGGTCCCCGGGCTCTTTGGTGTTCCGTTTCATGTGTCTTGTTCATATGTGCAGGGTGGTATGGGTTTTTCAGTGTGGTACTGGCGTTCCTCTTCCCGAAGGAGCCCTGCTTCTCCTAGTTGGTGTTGCCGCCGCTGTGTGCTTCGCCATGTTTGTTACACTGGGGTGTGTCCTGCAGTTGCGTGTCTTCACTGACATGTGTGCGTCGGTTGTGTGGCGTTGGGTGTTGTCCGTGAATTGGGCGTTGGGGACATGTCTGTGGCCGGCCTGTCACGTGTCATGTGCGTTCGGGGTGGGGCTGATGTGTGTGCTGCTTGGTTGTGTCCCTGTGTCTGTGTGCGACGCATGCATGGCGCTGCGGTTGGCCTCTGCGTTGTGCGCATGTGTGGCGGCGTCATCGGCGCTTTGGGGCCGTGACGGGGTCGTTGGTTCCTAGTCCCAGGTGGTGTGTACACATGTGTTCCGCGATGTTAGGATTTGGCCTGTGTGTCATATGTGGATGCAATGGTGGATGTGTAGTGTGCACGCGCTGGTGGGGGTTGTCCGCTTTTTCCGCCCTTGCACTGTGTGCGCTGTTTGCGTGCACTTGTTGTGTGTGTGCCTACCTGCGTCTCCGCGGTACGTTGCGTCCTTGGTGGTGCATCAGCAGAAGCATGGGAAGGGCCTGCAGTGCTGGATTCATGCCCGGGGTGCCGCTTCTTCGTTGTCCGTGCTCTGCGTCCGTGTTTCCGCCTCTCTTTCACGTGCGGTGTCTCTTTGCCGTGGGAGCCGTTTGTTTGCGGCATCGTAATTTATGCGCCGGGCGGGACGTGTTTCGTCGGACGGTGTGTGTCAGTTGTGCTGCGCCGCTACGTGTGCGGGCGCACTTTGATGGCGGTCGGTGTTGCTGGCTTGCCGGCGGTGTTTGGCCTGCTTTTCGCATCGTAATTGGGCGGGCGTGTGGACTGCTGCGTGCCGGCGGTAACTGGTGGTTTTTGCATCCGCCAGCACGGCGGTTGTGCTTCCGCCCGCCATCGTAATGGGCCCCTTAGAAACTTTTTCTCATAGAATCACCAATGTTATCCTATGGAAGGAAATTCACTTAGCAGGTAAAAACTGTTATCGTTACTTTTTCTTACTCAGTGTTGGATCCTGGATCCAGCACTGGTGCATCTCCTGTAAACAGTTGAAAGAATGCGTTTAAGTCATACAGGTGATTTTTAAGGAATATTTGTAGTTTGTAAAAATCAACACTTTGAAACTTTTTGCTGAAAACCAGACAATGGATTCCTATGGAAGAAAATATAAGTTACTGGTAAGTACGGTTACAATTACTTTTCAGGGTCAGTGCTGGGCTAAAAGATGCAGCACTGGGTTCTCTCCTGATAACAGGTGAGTAAATTGGTATTCGTACTTTGGTTGATTTTAGAGGAATATTATAAAGTTCAAAAACTCCACACTTAGAAGAATTTCCAAGTGAAACCAGTCAATGTTAGCCTATGAAGGTAATTCAAGTTACTGGTAAGTACGGTTAAAATTACTTTTCAGGATTAGTACTGGGCTGAAAGATGCAGCACTGAGGTCTCTCCTGATAACAGGTGAGTAAATTGGTATTCGTACTTTGGTTGATTTTAGAGGAATATTATAAAGTTCAAAAACTCCACATTTAGAAGAATTTCCAAGTGAAACCAGTCAATGTTAGCCTATGGAAGGAAATTCAAGTTACTGGTAAGTACGGTTAAAATTACTTTTCAGGACCAGTACTGGGCTGAAAGATACAGCACTGAGGTCTCTCCTTATAACAGGTGAGTAAATCGGAATTCGTATTTTGGCTGATTTTAGAGGAATATTTGTATGTTTCAAAAATCAACACTTAGAAACTTTTTCAGCAAAAAGCAGGCAATGATATCCTATGGAAGGAAATTCAAGTTACTGGTAAGTACGGTTAAAATTACTTTTGAGGATCAGTACTGGGCTGAAAGATGCAGCACTGAGGTCTCTCCTGATAACAGGTGAGTAAATCGGAATTCGTATTTCGGATGATTTTAGAAGAATATTTGCACAATGGTGAAGGGAGGGGGCGGGGCCTGAGGTGACATCTGTGCAAATGCGCCCCGTGGCGCGTTTTAAGTTGGGGGATTAAGTCCCCTTGAATCCTGAGGGTCCCCGGAGTCCAACTAGCCCACCATATACCTCCAAAAAGCGCCACAGAGCTGCGTTGCAGAGAGGTGTAAAAGGGTGTGGCCTCTCTACACGTCTCTGCAACGCAGCCCCTGGCGCATATTGGAGGTTCCTGGTGGGCTAGTTGGCTCCCAGGGACCCCCAGTATTCAAGGGGAATTCGTTCCCCTCTGCAAACGCGCCAGGGCGCGTTTGCAGAGTGGTGAAGGAAGGGGCGAGGCCTGCGGGCCCGATCGTTTTTTTTTTGTCGCCTGAAGGGGGCTGTGTGGCCCCCTTCCTTTTTCCTGTTTTTTGTCCCTGGGGACCCCATCCCCCAGGGCCTTACCCCTTTTTTAAATTTAATTTTATAAAAAAAAACGGGAAGGGGGCCGTGTGGCCCCCTTCCCTGGGCCTGTATTGGCCCCGGGGACCCCATCCCCTGGGGCATGGCCTTTTTTATTTTCTTGGGAGGGGGCTGCGTGGCCCCCTCCTCAGGCCATTTAAGGCCCCGGGGACCCCATCCCCGGGGCCGGCCTTTCCATTTTTTTTTTCTTTTTTTGGGGAGGGGGCCGCGTGGCCCCCTCCTGGGCCACTACTTGCCCCGGGGACCCCATCCCCACAGTCCTGCCGGCTCCCCACGTCCCTTGGGAGCCGGCATTGCTGTTCCACATGGGGAGCAGCTGACATGCTGCTCCCCATGTGGAAAAGCAATCGGCTTTGGATATTGGAAGAGAGAGCAGGTTTCCTGCTCTCTCTTCAATATCCAAAGCAGTTTGCTATGGCAGGACGGGAGCCGCGAGGCTCCCGTCCTGCCATAGCAAACTACAGTGTCCCGGGGTAGGCACCCGGGACACTGCAGGAGCCGGCCCTGGGGGTGGTGGTCCCCAGGGCCATCAAGGGCTCCAGGAGGGGCCCCCTCCCTACATCAGCACAGCCCCGGGGAGGTGGTGGTCCCCGGGGCTTCGGGGTCCAAAACGGACCCCCATTTTAATTTGTTAGTGCCCCGGGGAGGTGGCGGTCCCGGGCGAGTGGGGGCTGGAGCCCCCCACACAGGTTGTTTAATTTTTTTAAAAAAGCCCCGAGGAGGTGGTGGTCCCCGGGGCTGCGGGAGGGCTCAGAGCCCTCCCGCACCATTCCTAAAGAAAGCCCCGGGGGTGGCGGTCCCCGGGGCTTAGGGGCCCTTTGAGGCCCCCACACATAAAATTAAACCCCCACCATGCCCCCGGGACTTGGGCCACCCGGGGCAAAATACAGTCGAGCGCGGGAGACCGCGCTTCGATTTCTCGGCAGGATTCGCACACCCTGAGCGCATCCTGCCGATTTTTAAAAAAACATTTTTTTTTTTGCCCAGGGGTCCTTGTGGGACCCCTGAGCAAACCTAGGGGGTCAGGGTGTTTCTACCCTGCCCCCTTTGTGCGCTTTGCGCACTTGTTTCTGTCCTCGGTTCTACCGAGGGACAAAATAACTGCCAACATTTCCTGAATCGGAATGTTGACAGCCAGCTGACAACCAATTAACATGCAGCTCGTGATCGGGACGGTGCGCGCAGGGTGCGCTCAGGGTGCGCGAATCCTCCGTGCCCATAGATATATATGTACTTTTACTTTTGATTTTCTCAGCAACTACTGAACGGATTTACACCATTTAACAAAAGGGTTCTTTCTGAACCAAGAACTACCTCTTTGCCAAATTTGGTGTAATTCCGTTCAGCAGTTCGGGCTGTAGCCGTGTCTAAAGTTTCCTATGAAAAATTGCATGGGGAAAACACGTTTTGGGACCCCCCTTTTTCTCGGCCCCCGCTTGACGAATCCCCCGAGACTTTCAGGGTAAGAGCGGACCGGAGCGCCCCACAAAGTTTGAAAATTTTGCGAAGATACGTCAACCGGCAAGAGAGTTATTTCAAATAGAATGTCGCGGATTTCCTATGGATAATAGGTTGTAACTATAACTATCTACTGGCGACCGCCAGTAGATAATATATATATATATTTATTTTTTTTTCACTGAAAAAACCATAGGTTTCAGGGACGTTATAGTTAGCTGGACATTTTACTCATACAAAACCATAGAAATTCCACCGTTCTAGTTAGTTCAGTTAACTATAACTCGCGCCCCCGCAATGCACTGCTCATGACGTCACATATTACATCATTGATGGCATGGTCAGTGGCATCACTGATGACATCACTGATGACATCTCAAATGACATCACTGATGACATCACTGATGACATCATCCAGTGACTGTGTGTTTCTGTAAAGTTTAAATATGTTTTATATATATGGCAAGGTGTATTGAAGAATAAGCGGGTGTATAAGTGTCTGGATGGAGGATTTAGGAGGTATGTAACTGATTGTATAAGTGACTGATTAAACGTGTCTTACTGAATGCATGGGTTAGTGACTAAACTGTGTGAATGTCTGTATCAGTCTGTCTGTTGTTGTGTAAGCTGCTACATGGGTTGGTCAGTAGCTACATGAGTGTCTATATGGGTTATTGATTGTTAGCTTGAGTATTTGTATGGGGGACTGAGTGTGTGTGTGGGTGGGTTACTCACCTAAACAGTTATACACACACCACCTCACTAATTCATACAGACAGTAACGCATAGTTACTCTCTTATGTAATCACTGAAACAAGTACAGACTCACTGACATTCAATGCATTAAGGAAAAAGGAAATAAGAAATTAATGATAATAATAAATATGTCGTTAAAAAAATTATCATGTTGTAATGTTATAAATATTTGATGATTGCTAATTTTGTAACCCCATACTAGATTGAATCTTTTGTAAAAGCAATATAGGTCTAAGGGGAGTGTTTTCTGGTTTATTTTGGTCTGTTTAGTCCCCCTCTTACTCCCAGACCTCATTTGTTCCTTAGAGGGGATCCCTTGCTCTCTCAGTGAGTCTGTACTTGTTTCAGTGATTACATAAGCGAGTAACTATGCGTTACTGTCTGTATGAATTAGTGAGGTGGTGTGTGTATAACTGTTTAGGTGAGTAAATGGGAGTTTGATTGATTCTTTGCATGACTGACTAGGTGTGTGAGTAACTCCATGGATGAGTGGCGGTGTGTGAGTGTCTGAATAGGTGTATGAGTTCATATGATAGTGTTGTATTGATAAGTGGCTGCATGTATAAGTGATTGTATGGGTGAATGAGTGGATGTGTGTGCAGACCTACGAATCAGTGAGTGAGTATGTAGTAACTGGTATTGGTGTGTGGATGGTTTCGAAAATGGTAGTGTGTATTTTACAGTGGGTGTATTAAAGGTTATATTAGGGTGTGATGAGGTGCATCAGATTATCACGTGGATGATGTCATCAGTGATGTCATTTGAGATGTCATCAGTGATGTCACTGACCATGCCATCAATGATGTAATATGTGACGTCATGAGCAGTGCATTGCGGGGCGCGAGTTATAGTTAACTGAACTAAATATAACGGTGGAATTTCTATGGTTTTGTACGAGTGAAATGTCCAGCTAACTATAACGTCCCTGAAACCTATGGTTTTTTCAGTGAATTTCAAAGGTTTTTAAATGCTAATTTCTAACTATAACGTCTGTAAAACCTATGGTTTTTTCAGTGAATTTCAAAGGTTTTTTAAATGATAATTTCTAACTATAACGTCTGTAAAACCTATGGTTTTATCAGTGAATTTGAAAGGTTTTTTAAATGCTAATTTCTAACTATTACGTCTGTAAAACCTATGGTTTTTTCAGTGAATTTGAAAGTTTTTTTTAAATATTAAACTACTATTCTGCTATTTGTCATTAGTACTGTTTTTTCTGACTTTTCCACTACAGAAAAGAAAATAAACTGTAAAACTGTTGTGTAATGTAATATATTTCACAAATTACAGTGTTACTTATCAAATAATACAACATAATTTAACATTTTGAAAACATATTTTTCTCCCTTTTTCTGCCGTTATCAGATTCTACTTAACTTCACTATTCACAGTGATGTCAGCGTAGTATCATCATAAACAGCTGGGGAAAAAAACAATCTACTAGATTGTTAAAAAAAACAAATGACTAATTCTAGCAAACACAATACCAAATAAACACAAATAACACATCCAAAACTATTTCCAATTTTTAAATCTACCTTTACTGTGTAGTTTCTGTTCACATTTTTCCTCAAGGCCAAATAATGTGTGGAATATCTTTTTTTTTTTAAATCATCCAGTATCAATTCCTTAAAGCATCTTCCCATTTTCCCTCTAGGCCGAATAATGTATCTAACATTTTTGTTTCAGAAATATCAAGTATGAGTTGGGTAATTCATAAGGCAATCTCGATTTTATTTCCAAGTGTGTATCGTTGCAGTGACTCCAACCATTATTACATTTTAAATATACAGTATAATGTCCACATGTGGTAGTAGCTCCAGCATGGAAAACAATAGCCAGTGCTGTGAAAGTTCTTCCAGAAATAGATACTTGACTAGCAACCCAAAAAATTATTTTCGTTTCCACTTTTCTTCCATTTGGTCTACAGCGTTGTGGCGTTAAAATTAGATATTTTCCATATCTTTCTAGGCATAATGTAGATAACATTTCTGATTGACAACGAGAACATTTCATATCATGATTTGCTTCTTTTACTAATTTTGGAAAAGGTACAGATTTGCAGTCGGGTATTGTTAAATATAGAAATCGTTCTCTGTCAACTATAGTACTTGAAGTTAATGAACACTGTTCACATTTGTGATCCCATTTGTAACTGAGTCCAAATAAACTCTCAATCTGGATTCCTTCATCTTCTAATACTCCAAGCATAACCATCAGAAACTCTTGTGCATCTTGTTGTATATTAGGACTGAACGTTAAAGATCCAGTACATGTAATCAAGAGTTGTGGAATACCAGAAGCAGTTTGGATTTCACTTCTGTCAGTTCTCATTTGTTCAAATAAAGTAGAAAGTGCAGAACATAATCTTTTTTCCTGACTTTCCATAATTTCACCATAAAGATCTTCTAGATAAAATATAACGTTTAGAATAACATTACCATAGCAGTTGACACCAGAAGCATTTTCTAATTGGTATCCCACAACATCATCACTTGTTTGTATTTTCTGTTTCTTTGCATCTTTTCTTTTCTCTTGAATTTTTTTCTGCTTTTCAACCACACTTGATTCATCAACATGTTTGCATTTGGAACACACAGCACGTTTTATTCATAAATAGGATATTCACCTAAAGTTGGTGCATAAAGTCTTCTTAAACGATTATATTCTCTTACACAATTTACATCAGCACTAACCTTGTTTTCATCGAAATCAATTAAATACAAACCAGACAATGTTCTAACTCGAGATAATGCAACGTATGCCATTCCCTCTTTAAACACAGTTCTTCCAACCTTTACTAAAGCATTATTTACACTTAAACCTTGACATTTATGAATGGTTATTGCATATGCTAAACAGAAAGGAAACTGTTTTCTACGAACATACAAGTCTTTTACCAGCAAAAACGTACAGCACAACGCCCAATTTGTTTCACCTCTGCAATCTGATCAAATTTAATTTTCAAGAATTCAATTGCATTTCTGTTTTGATATTTTACAAATTCAACAACTTTCCCTATTGCTCCATTCACTAAACCTTGTTCTATATTCAAATTACGCCTCAAAATTACCCGACAGTTTATACATACATCTACATTTTTTCTAAGCCAGCAGTTTTTGACGCAGACTTTTCCAAAGAATCCAATTTAGTCTGTAGTTTATTTAAAAGAAGAATTGTTATTCCTTGATGCTCGATTTTATCAATAGCTTCAATGTGAACTATTTCTTGATTTTCCAATTTCAGAAGCTCTTGATTAAATGTATAACACTCTTCCAGTGTAGGCATTAAGCAAAGTATAGACTTTTTTCTGCAATGTTCTTGTACAGTACTGCTGCTGGTGTGTTTTCAGTTGTAAACAAGTTCTTTAGTAGACTACTTTGTAAAGCTTGTTTACCATGTTTGCTTAGAACACCAATTCTTACATCTTTCAGAATATTTCCATAATCTTCATCACTTGCTTGTCGCATATTCTGAGTGAGTTCTTTATATTCAAAATGTAACCAGAGATTCACATTTCCAATACTTCCCAAAGATTTCCTAGTGTCTTCATGTAGAAGCGTTTTAAAGACTGGATCTCCTTTTACAGGAGTTTGTTGTAGCAGATCTCCAAATACAATTAAATGTTTTCCTTCAAAGAGAACGTCATAATCTGTTTTTAATACCTGTTGCATTCTTAAATGCACGAAAGCAAGCATTAAGTTTGAGACCATGCTCACCTCATCAATAATTAAACTTTTCATCTTCTTCAGCACTCTTGACACTTCATAAGAAGCTTCACCAGACAACTTCTGATATTCTAATTTATTATCATGCTCAACTGGTAACATTAGTAATCTATGCAAAGTAATTCCTTTAAGATTGTGTGCAGCTAATCCAGTTGGAGCTGTTACTACACAAGATAAATGTGAACCAGTAGTTTTTTAAGATAACTGGTCAAAACTTTAATTAAAAAACTTTTACCAGTTCCAGCTTGACCACTGATGTACATCAGAATAGGTTTAAATGATGAACATACACATTCTTTTTTTTCATGCAACAAACCATGTTCTATCTGTTCTCTCACTTGTACATATATTTCTTTCTGTTCAATATTTACTTGTTCTTCTACCTTTTCCAATGTAATATTCTCCTCTTTGCTTGTTGCATTGCAATTTCTACTTCATGCTTAGCAATCGCTGCTTCATTTTCCACTATTGGTTGTCCAAGTGGATCTTGACTACATGGACCAGAATTTTGACTATCTTGAGCACTTTCATTTGCAACTTCAGCTGTAATAGTCTTTTCCTGTTCAACTTCATCATTCAACATTTTTAAATATGTAGGGAAAATTGAACATGCAATGCTATCTTTACATGCATTAAAAGAATCTTCGTAGCAGTCGAAATCTCCAAGTAATTCACTTTCGCTACGCCATGGTTTGAACAGTTGGAGAAGTGCTAAATAGCAAAATTCTCGCTTGTCTGCAGTTTCACAACTGAGTTTCCTGTGGTTGATAAGGTTACCTTTTGTGTGTTTTACTAAACATCCATGACATCCAAGTACTGCATATTTTCCTTGTTTTAAATTCTGTTTAACATTTCTTTTGAAGCTGTAATGTTGAAGTACTTCATACAGACATAGCTGTTCCAGATGTCGACTCCTTTTCGGATAGTATGTATCCAACATATTAGTTTTAAGAATTTCTGTACTGTCTGGTTCATTTGCTGCTAAGTATTCAATTTCTTCTAATGATTTCAACACTCTATTTCGTGAGCAGGCAAGACCTAAACTTACCCAAATGATCCCTCGTGATTTTGAATATAAACTTGAAGAGCACAACCGGGCTGAACATTCATACGATCCAATTTCTCTGTGGGAAAGCATTTTCAAAGTAAAGCTGTACAATTTTTTGCTAAGGCTTTTCTCTTGTGCAATTTCTTCCCACATTTGTTTCATCTCGGTTTTTTCTGATTTCGTTATATATGAAGTAACGTAGCGTGCAACAGCAATTGAGTTGTCTGCAACATACTGGATGTCCATATTTGCATTCCACATTTTTAAAATAACCGGATTGTAGTCATTAATATACTTTGACAGTTCTGTTCTTTTCAAGTTGTAGGTATTCTTTGGAGATTTGCAAGTTATTGTGTGCCTTACAGAAGAAAAAAAATAATTTACTCTTCCTTTAAAAATTACTGGATGTGGAAATCCAAACCGACACTTAGAATAAAATTTTCCTTTAGACTTGTATTTTCGTCGGCAGTACCTTCCACAACGGTGACTTTGGAAACGTAAAACTTGCTGTCTCAAGCTTCTATCTCCTCCTTCTCTTGGAATCTCACGTGTCACATACTGTTCAATGAAAGACAATACTATTTCATCTGAATCAGTTCCAAATTTAGGTGCATCCTTGATCCACAATAGCATATGTATATGAGGAGCACCTCTCGCTTGGTACTCCTTTCTCCAAAAGAAATCGGTAACTTCTCCAAGAGGGGGATTCTTTTTATTGCAGATGAAAGACATCATAGCTTGAAACCTATGATTAAAATATCTGCACACATTTACAGGATCCAAAGAACACAGTTCTCCAGGTGTCATCATTTCAACATTCTTTATATTGGAATTTGCTTCTCGTAGAAATTCAAGCAAATCTTCCCATGCATACTCTGCACAGCTAAGTGTAACAAACCATGTTGATGTACCTAAGTTCCGTAACATACAATTCAGTTGTCCATGACGACGATACCAATACTCATTTGTTCCTCGTTGACATGCCATCAAATTAATTAACTGTGCTTCTAAATTTTCATCTGTTTGTTGAACTTTCTCCACAAATTCTTTCCCTGAAAGAAGTGATTGATGAACTCCAGTTTTCAGTATGTGATTCACTGCATAGGACAGAGAAGACAGATCACTTTCAAACAAAAGTTGAAATATATATGGTATACACTGCCGGAATCTAGGATCTTCAGAGTATAATCTTGTTGAGCAATATTCTGAAGCTGGAATACGTACAGGTCGGTCATCATATCGTCCACCTTCTCCAGTAGGAAACAGCTGTGGAAAAGAACAAGCTTCTAAGCTTTTCTCCCATACACTCATTGGAGTACCCTTTGCTTTTTCATTTGAAATAACTCAATAATGTTTCCTATTACTTCTTTTGAATGTAGAGGACATATTGTGTAATGTTCATAAATCTCTTCACTCCTTGACCTGTCCACTTTCTCTATTTGACCACTTGAAATTTCAGATTCATCTTCCAAACTTATTACCTGTTGTTCCACATTTACACTTTTATAATAAATATTATTCTCCCCAAGATATAACGTAGCCTTTTGAAGTTTTTTAACATCCACAAATTCTTGCCATATTTTCCGACTCTTTGTTGGTACTCCATTTACTAGAATGACTACTGCTTCATTTTCATCTTTGTCTCCACCAACAATTTCAATATTTTTCTTAAAATCCAAAGGTAAGTACACTACTCTTCCTTTCAGCCCTTTTGTAAGTCTGTTGGTGGCAGTTTACCTGTTTTAGGCTCCATGCGAATTATAGTTTGAAATGGATGAACAGATTGAATTAGAACTGACTCATATGAATTCAAATCTGCCAGTTCCTCCGGAATAGCTACTAATTCTAACTTATTATGTACTGCTCTAGCGGGCATTTTGTTCTCTTCTAATTTGTTATAACAATATTTACAAATACGTTGATCACTGCCTAACTCAAATTGACCTTCCACTAACAAGTGAGTTGCAAATTCTTTCCATTTATCATTATTCTTCTTTTCAGATTTCAAATACAAATCAACATTCCTAGTTTGAGTTTTATAATTAGTACGTCGACAACAAACACAAACATAGTTTGGAATTTCAGAGCACTCTATGTTAAACTTTCCAATTTCTTCTTCAAACTGATCAATCATAATCACTTTCCCATCTTCTTCAACATCTGTAATTGTCAAACTTTCACTTTCTATACACTGCTCTTCTGAACCAAAATATCGGAACTGAATATCATCACACTTTTTTTGTACATCTGCTAAAGAACCGTGTAAAAGAGCTGTATTCAGTTCACCTAAAAATAATGCAGGACTTTTTAGATAGTACAGTTTCCTTACAAACTTCCGCATTTCTGAATGGTGTACTGCTAACATCCTTAAGTGATGAAAAACACTTTTACACACTTTTCTTGAAAGACAAGCCAGAGAATGCCCATGTTTCTCAGTATATTTTCTTACATTACAAGGATCTAGTGTTTGTAATAACCTAATCTTCTGTTTTACACTTTTCTGTGTATATTCTCGTAACAAATTTCGCATTATATCAATAGATTCCTGTCGAATACTACAAATACTGCTACAACCCCACTTAAACACAGGAGCTTGTGTGCGTTTCCCTTGCACTTCTTCAGCTATTAACTGTTCTGCACTAATAGTAACCATTTCCTCTTTTGCAACAGGACAACCATTCTGAACTTCGTAGCAACGACCTCCAGCATCAACTGCAACTATTTTCTTGAAAGTAACTCTCTTCATTAAAAAAAGGTTCACTATTAGATGTATGTTTCCATTTTCCACTGAAGATTTTACAAAAGTTGCTTCTGTTCACACGTCTTTTTTTTTTACTTTTGTCTTTCAGAATCTTCATTGTTTTATCCAACACTTTCATCCTCTTCAAATTGAAAATAAATATTTTTTGTTTTAACTTAAAAGCAGTATCCACTATGCTTTCAACACGCTGTTTCTGTTTCAATTGCAACACTTTCTTTTTATATTTGCGGCATCCTTTTATTAAATTCTGAATTACTCTATTTCGAAAAACTCTTTGACGAATTTCTTGAAATTGTTTTTGTCTACGGGTAACAAATACTCTTTCCTTATCATGTTTTTTTTTTCTTGTAATCTGAAGTCGAAGTCTGCTTCTCCTTACTTGAAATTTTTTTATTTTTCCTTTGTGTGATGTTATTTTCATTAAATGTTCGTAGTACTTTTCTTAGAAATTGTCTAGTGTTTTTACCAGAAGAAACTATTTTTGTAGTACTCTGATTTTCTTCTAATCCATATTTTTGACTTTTCTTTAAGTAGATTGCCTTTTTGTTTTTCCTTTTTTTCAGTTCTTCTAGGCATTTTCAATTTTTAATCCAAACAAAATAATTTTCTGCGAATGAAAAAAGTTTCAATTATTTGTTATATCTGTTCAATATGTCAAAATAATCACATACAATTATATAAGTTCCAGTGGCGGCTTGCAGAGGAAATGCTGCATGGTACTGGAGCGGAATAAGGGAACAGTAGGGTGGCAGGTAGTGTCATCTGACATACAGCACGTATTTATTGAATTATTTAGATTCACCTTCCCATTTTATATGTGACTCCACTACCTCCTACTTTTCCCCTCACCCCCCCGCCCCCCATCCCATGCACCCCACCGTCCCACGCCACTTCCTCTGCAACCCACTACAGATAACTTTGTAGATACTATTTTGTAAAATTGTTATCTGTATACTTAGAGTGATATTCTCAACTAAATGGCACATGTAAACGTTACCCTTATTAGTTTAACACTTCTATCGGCAACTTAGCAAGCATAACACTGCACCATATTAGCAAAAATATGGTACAGGCTTACATTTCATTGTGGATGTACATAAACAAGTACAGATCAACTGTTAGACAGCAACAAAAACCACCGACATGGAGATGGAGAGGGGGAAAGATTAAGGGACATATTCACAAGGAGCCATCGCCGAATTAATGGCACTTTATCGCAGCCAAACTCGTGATAAATGCACCCCCCCATTCACAAGCCGGTGTTAACAGCCCACAGCACCAGTATACCCGCGATAGCAGCCTCAAAAAACATCGCCACAGAGGACCCTCGCAAATATCGCTAATGAGATGCAGAGTAGGCGTTCCCGTGACAAAAGCCGAGACAACAGCACACCTCAACATTTACAACGACCAGCCACATCCGCGATAAAAACACAAAACCGGCGATAAAGCGCGTTAGCACCAGGAAATTTACACCTGCTCTGACCTGGTATAAAGTTGGACGGCAGCCAGCACCACAAAAGGGAGCACAGCCCAGGGCCACATCCGAAGGGCAACAGATGCCATGGAGCAACTCATCATGCGGCCCGGACACCTAACAGGGCCACAACACCCACCGCCAACACCCCAGGACCCCATCCCACACCCGGAACACCCCCTCGGCACCACCCCCAACCCCGGACTAAGAAATTGCACACCAACACCACGAATCCCAAAACAAACATCTTGCCTTATGTCGCACAAGCAGCAAAATAAACATACATGCGTGACCAGAAAATGGAGAATCAGTCATGCAGCAATGCAACCACCAACACAAAACCCCCAGACAAACAAAAGCAGAAACAACCCCTAGGATGAGTCCTAGCTGCTCCCACTGGACAATCCGTAGCACACAGCCCGGTAGACCAAATCCAAGAGAAGAAGGTGTGCCATGCGCGCAACAAAGGAAAGAGAGGGAGTGAGCGAGGGAGAGAGACGGAGTGAGATAGCACAAGCAGCGCAAGGCCGCTCAGGCACCTGGCTCCACATGCCAAAATGTGTGTGTACATCGCCATCCGTACACCATGAGCCCAAGGCCGTGTCCCAATCTCAGCGCCAAAGCCACATCACATTCCCAAAACGAAAGTAGTAGTGAGACAAACATCAGGGATGAAAGCACCATTGTCCCAATGCAGAAGCCGGGAGGACACCTGCACCTCTGACCTTGGTCCCGAACGTGCCTGGAACACCCTGATAGAGATACAATGGCAGATGAGGACGACTCCCACACCACGCATTCCGCAAATAAACCATCTGACTTATCCACAGCCCACACATAGAAGCCCCTGCCTGTGGTACCCCCGCATTGGATGCCCTTGACACCCACGGAAACAGCAACCCATGTCCCACAATGTTGCACACACATTCAAATCATTGCTCAGAGCTGTGGCATATCCTCCACACAACAGACGCAGTCCATAAGAGTGCCTGTTCACGAGACGCACCAACGCAAAGGCAGGCCATACCGGGCACATGCACAACACCCATCACGTGGAACAGTACCGTGCACGTATGCTGCATTTACTGGGCGCACTGCCACTGGCAGTGCTGCGGATCAGTTACAGGCTCAGCTTCCGCACTGCGCACATCACCTGCGTCCAGCCCTGGTTCCACTGCCGAACATGCACATTCGAGTGTCCCATGGATGTCTGCCTATCCAACACAACTGTTGATGAATTGGACTATGACTTGTGTTTGCGCCCCCTGTTGGATCATGAACAGGAGTGTAACAGAGACAGCCGTGCATGGGATGCCTTGACATACTGCGTATGTATTGGTAGTTGTGCATGGGAGATGGCACAATTTCTCGTGTGCAGTGACCACATCGAGGTGCTCCCCTATTGGGCTGTGTTGCGGATCGGTGAGACGGCGTGGGCTGAGCACACCTGCCCGGACCACCTAATGGATTGGCTCACCCTGGTGTTCCTTGAACACGACAACGACGTACTATTGGAACACATTGCACATGAAGCTGCCCAGACATTCATGGATGAGTAACTACGTACCTGCAGCCACATCCTATTGCCACCCACAGCACATGGCCCAACAACTTGTTGCACAGTGGGGATTGCTCACATATCCCACCAAAACAGAGGACATGTCTGCCTTCGGTCGGGCTCTGGATGCATGTGCGTGGAATAACGCATGTGCACACACACCTGTCCAAGGCGACGCAGGTCCATGGTCCGAGCAACACAGCGTTGTTTGGCAACGCTGCCAATTCGGACACACTGCTGGGTGAGAGCACACACATGGCGATGTAGCACGACATGTGAACCTATCGGACCCTCACACCTGATCACTGTCGGCAGAGCAGACAATTGCCACACCCCGGAGGCAGACCACCATGCAGACCCCACGTACAGTGAGTCGTGCCCCCTCACACGGGGCACTGTGCAGACGCCAAACTACACATGACTCGTCCAGCAAGGCAAGGTGGGCTGTGAGCGTTGCCATATGTGATGAATCTTGTCCATTTCAGCCCCAACATCATCTGCCCCTCGACATGTACCCATGCTGCGTGTAAGTGTCTTAAGCATGTCCGTGCCTGTTGTGGCCGTTGCCTCGTCCGTACTGACACGCACATGCCAATAAAGCCTATGCCACTCCACTGGTGTCTAACTGTGAGGTGTCTTGTAAAGATTGTCCACTCGTGTGCCACAATGAGCCTCGTCCCAACACAGTGAAGAACTGACTGTCGCATGTGCAATGGGGGTGTATCCCTTTGGCAAGCTCCGCCTCTGTGAGCCAGACATTGTTTTTGCATAGGTGCTGGACGACATCTGATGCAGCCCCATCACCTACGCAGTCTGATGTGTCAGGGGCACACAGCCATGCAGCCATGACCCCGCCACACACACCGGTCACAGAACCCATATGAGGGAAGCTTTGTACCACATTGCCTTCATTGCTGATGTTCTGTGATTGCTGTGTGTGTGGGCTGCATTGTGGGGAGTTGCCCCTGCAGCTCTGATTTCGTGTAACCTTCTCCCCTTGAGATGGGGTGCCTTTGTATTGTGTGCTTTTCGGGGCCTGTTTTGCTTTTGACTTGGGTGATGTGTGCTCGCGGACTGATTCTGTGGCCTAGTGCATTGTTGGTCTGCTGCGTGTATTGTAAGGCATGGGTTGTGGTTGCACGCGGACACGTCGGAGTGTGACCTGCTCCTTTGAGAATGTGATCTTGACTCCGTCCATGTCGCTTCGTGGGCCATGTCATTTTGTTTGCGCAGCTGCTATGCTATCCCACATGCAGTGTTACTTGCATAGTCAGTGTGGGTCACGGATCTCCTGGTTTGCTGGATTCAGCATATGTGCAAGAGTAGGTTGTGATATTGGTGATATGGGGGGGCACTCTGTGCACATTGTGGATGGGGGCCTACTTGGCGTTTGGGTGTGTGCTGCAGTGTGCCAAGGCATTCAGGGACATGTTCCAGGGTCATTGTGGGTGTACTGTGTGCTGCACAAATCAACGCCGTATCTGATTTACAAAACTACATACTCGTTTAAACATAACAAACTATACTGCTTATTTGTTACCTATACCTTAGTCCTAAAACCATGTGATCTTTCAAACATATGTCACGTCACTTTTGTACCATTGAAACTGATTACGACCGACCTTCTCTTTACACTACAGATCCCATGAACATGCTAATAAAGGTATAAGTGCTATTTTCATACTAGATAAAGCTCTCTTACTTAATTTTTATAAACACTACTGTTTGGTGCACAAAATGGGGGTGACACATGAGGAGAGGAAACAGAGGTGTAATCCCTAAACTTTTATTGTACCGTTCCTTTAATATACGTATATTGAGGGTTTTAAGTGGGATGAAGAAAAAT
The DNA here is from genome assembly GCA_963921515.1 of Calotriton arnoldi. Lineage (NCBI taxonomy): Eukaryota > Metazoa > Chordata > Amphibia > Caudata > Salamandridae > Calotriton > Calotriton arnoldi. The sequence continues at coordinate 210,858 of CAWUFW010013693.1, forward strand.
GCGGGTGTCTAAAAGGGGTAGCAGTGTTCAGCACCGGTAAGACCCAGTCCACTTAAAGTCCTGCGTATATTCAGCACAGAGACACACCCTAACAATTTTCATCACTTATAATCACAGTTAGTTTACTAGTGTGAAAAATTGTACAGAAAATGTACTAAGAACATTTTTAATTGTTTTTTATCTCTCACACATTTATAAAATATCTCTTGTAAAGAAACGCCCCTCTCCACCTTTATTTCGCATACGAACGAGCAATAAATAATCCCTTTACCAGCATCTAGTCACTAACTACTAACACTGTGCACTGTACCCAATTGTAAAGCAGAAATAGTGTTTAGATTATGTCTTAAAGTATCATCAAATGATTCAAACCATGCATACATACACAAAGCAACGTGCACATTTACTTTGTCCATTTACTCTCTATGTAATCTGTGCACATTCTGAACGGGTTCGCAGTATATCACCTGTTTTCACTTATACTCAAATGTACCTTAGAGTAAAAAAATTACATCACAACCTATGCATATGTAATATTTCCTACATAATACAGTGCATTTCTATACCATTGAAACTGATTGCAACATTCTTTATATAGTACAAATTCTACCAATATGCCAATAAACCTATAAGTGCTATTTTTATAATACAAAAAGCTGTATTAGATTATTTTTATAAACAGTACTGCTGCGGGCACAAAATGGTGGTGCAAGGTAGACAGAGTAAATGAAGGTGTAATTCCAAACTTTTTATGTATCGTCCCTTTACTATACGTATATTAACAGCATTAACTGGGATTAAAAAATTGGCGGCTCTCTTAAAGGGGTGGCGGAGCCTACTACTGATAACACCCGGACTACTTAAACGCCTGCGTATATTCAGCAGAGGAACACACCGTGACAATTACTATCACTAATAATCACATTTACTTTACCACTGTGAACAAAATCGTACAGAAAATATACAAAGAACATTTTCATTTATTTTTTATCTCTCATATATGTAAAAAAATGACTTCTGAAGAATCGCTCCCCAACAACTTAGATTTCCTAAGAACACCCAAATGCAAAGCCTCGCAGTACCACACCAGCCTTGACTGACATTGAAATCTACCTCTCAGTGTAAAAAATGAGACCACAAACTGTGCACATAACCTTTCTTCTTTTTTTCCATCTCTGTTAAGTTAATAACACATGAATTTTCTACTGTCACCCCTTCTCCACTATTTCCAGACTGAGCATAATTTCCAAACGTGCGACATTCTGTTTATCTCGCCGGAATAAATATACAAATCGAAATTAACGCTACATCGAATTTTCAAAACCATACAGGGCCATATTCACAAGAATGGCGATAACATTATCGCCGCTTTAGCGGCAGGAAACTGCCGCTAAAGCGGCGATAATGTTATCGCTGGTCTTGAGAATATGGCCTACAGTCTTTACATATGACAACTTACACCTTTTCTTTGTGAAAAACTCCTAAACATATATAAAGTACTTGTTTAACAACTAGTTACACATTATGCAAATTTTAGAACCAATAAAACACCAGACTTTACTAACACTATGTTATTTAGAAATAAAAAATACTTTCAAAGTTAAAAATATCGTCTCAAATACTTAACCACTACTACAAAACACATAACACACCTTCTTAATTTCTAATTTACCTTCGTAGTTGGTATGCAGATTTCAAATGTCACAAACGCATGCAATTCTTTTCTTGTCACACAGTACATGTAATGCACCGATTTCATCAAGAATGGAACCAGTAATGGCACAATTTCCCTGTTGCTCCACACATAAATTCATGTAAAGAACAAATCAGAATAGTTCCTTATTTTTTTAGATTGCAAAACCTCTCTTTATTGGTTATTTTTGAATTTTACATATAAACAGTTTTTTTAAGGACACATACAGGTGAAAAGTTCAGCGTATTGTATCAACACTTTCTAGAACATTCTACGACACGTGCAGGTTAAAAGTTCATCATTTTTTTAAACCTACCGATATTTTTTTTTGCAACATTTTCTCCAACATTTAACGGCACGTGGAGGTCAAAAGTTCACCATTCTTTCAAGTTTGAACTGCACCTTCCAAATACAATTAGCAGGTGTGGTTGAGCTGAGCAAATGTCATCCTATAATATGTACTCCACGTATAAACTGCTTTTTTATTAACCAATCACAAAGATGCTTTTCATCAAAACTAATATACACCCTACTTTTTAGGACACAATACATTTCATCTCCCAATCGGTTAACGTTTTGTATGTAAAAAAAGTAGTTCCCCATGTTTAAACATATCTCTCATTCTACGAACAGACTGCATGAGCTACAGACATTTATCCATTTCTTCTAGCCATACCTTCAAAATGCTAGTGTGGATTGTAGGACATAGCTATATTTTCTGGTGCAAGAGGTATGCAGAACAGAGACGTATTGACTTAGACCTAGGTTTACAAAATGTGCACATTAAATGGTTTGCACAGAGAGGATTGAAGTGGCACCAATTGCTCCCTTTGGTTAAAACCTGTTTGCATCTCCAACACCCTGATGTCATGATTGTGCACTGTGGTGGTAACGACCTAGGCACATTGACTGGGGTAGGTTTTGAAATGCTTATGAAGGACACCTTTGGACAATTTATGTTACTTTTGCCTCAAACTGTCTTTGTATATTCCAATATATGCCAAAGACAGAAGTGGAAATGGTCAAACCAATTTTGTCATAAGATTGAAAAATCTAGGAAGAATCTCAACAAAGCTGTGTCTGCATACCTCAGAGACCATAGAATGGGGTCGATCTACAACAACAACATACGTTTTGATATGGCTGATATCTACAGAAGTGATGGAGTACACTTCACAGATGAGGGAAACCAAGTTTTCCTGGTTAACCTGAAACTGTGCATTCGCACTTACATGTAGCTCCAACTAATAAACACAAGGGCTCTTTTTAGAGCCGCCTGGAAGTCCGTCAAAATTACCCCCATATGGGATGGTGTCCTTTCACAGTGGCATGTCCAATCCACGGTGTCGGCTCACGACCTGGCACTGGCCGTCAATATGAAAGAAAGAAGTTTTGCCCCATGTTGAGCCGCACTTTGATAAAGGGCACTTGCCCGAAACGCGTCAGAAACGGCGGAGGAGTGGTGACCTACGAGACCTTCCCTGATTGTTACTGGACTCCTGCGAGTGCGGCTCAACATGGGGCAAAACTCCTTTCTTTCATATTGACGGCCAGTGCCAGGTCGTGAGCCGACACCGCCGCATTATCAGTGCGGATCCGCTGCTGTTTATCTTAGACAGTGGGACACGTAGCAGGAGGTATGCTTGCACTGGGGAAGGGGCCTCAAGGGTGTACCCTGTATGGATTGGACATGCCACTGTGAAAGGACACCATCCCACATGGGGGTAATTTTGACGGACTTCCAGTCCCATAATGCACTGTGATCTACTCACCTGAGATTGATTACCATAAGAAAGAAATAAAAGAGGGAAAATAATGGATGCCGTGGTTGTTCTTCAATGTGGCGCCGCTTTCCTTTGATAAAGGGCGCATGCCCGAAACGCGTCAGAAACGGCGGAGGAGTGGTGACCTACGAGACCTTCCCTGATTGTTACTGGACTCCTGCGAGTGCGGCTCAACATGGGGCAAAACTCCTTTCTTTCATATTGACAGCCAGTGCCAGGTCGTGAGCCGACACCGCCGCATTATCAGTGCGGATCCGCAGCTGTTTATCTTAGACAGTGGGACACGGAGCAGGAGGTATGCTTGCACTGGGGAAGGGGCCTCAAGGGTGTACCCTGTATGGATTGGACATGCCACTGTGAAAGGACACCATCCCACATGGGGGTAATTTTGACGGACTTCCAGTCCCATAATGCACTGTGATCTACTCACCTGAGATTGATTACCATAAGAAAGAAATAAAAGAGGGAAAATACTGGATGCCGTGGTTGTTCTTCAATGTGGCGCCGCTTTCCTTTGATAAAGGGCGCATGCCCGAAACACGTCAGAAACGGCGGAGGAGTGGTGACCTACGAGACCTTCCCTGATTGTTACTCGACTCCTGCGAGTGTGGCTCAACATGGGGCAAAACTCCTTTCTTTCATATATATATATATATATATATATATATATATATATATATATATATGTGAAACCAAATGCCCTTAAGCAATGAGAGGTCACTCGACGTCGCTCTGTTCAGTGTAACCTCGCTGCTGCTCGCCTCACTGCCCCCATTATTCACAATCCATGCCGACGCATATCGACGTCATAGTGCCTCTTCTTCATGTGCAGACAAGTATGCACTGAAAAACTCACCACTCGTTTTCAATTTCATTTATTTGCATACTCACTCGCAGTGGGCGGTGCTAGTACACTGGTATGCTGGGACATGTGGTCCTTGGAGGTGAGCATACAATTATATCCTTAGTAGGTACAGTGCAGAATTGTTCCAATTACAATGAATTAAAACTCCTATAGTCGGATTGGAATCAAGCCAGGCGAGTTGATTTAAGCAAAGAACGACGTGCTGTGCGGAGCAGAATCATCCCTCTCCACAGTCTTTCGAGAGGCCTGAAATGGTGCTCCTCTCTCACGGCAGGGGCCGCCGTGTAACAATGTGAAACCAAATGCCCTTAAGCAATGAGAGGTCACTCAACGTCGCTCTGTTCAGTGTAATCTCGCTGCTGCTTGCCTTACTGCCCCCATTAATCACAATCCATGCCGACGCGTTTCGAGGCCATAGCGCCTCTTCTTCATGGGCTGACAAGTATGCACTGAAAAACTCACCACTCGTTTTCAATTTCATTTATTTGCATACTCACTCGCAGTGGGCGGTGCTAGTAAGCTGGTATGCTGGGACATGTGGTCCTTGGAGGTGAGCGTTCAATTATATCCTTAGTAGGTACAATGCAGAATTGTCCCAATTACAATGAATTAAAACTCCTATAGTAGGATTGGAAGCAAGCCAGGCGAGTTGATTTAAGCAAAGAACGACGTGCTGTGCGGAGCAGAATCATCCCTCTCCACAGCCTTTCAAGAGTCCTGAAATGGTGCTCCTCTCCACGGCAGGGGCCGCAGGGTAACAATGTGAAACCAAATGCCCTTAAGCAATGAGAGGTCATTCGACGTCGCTCTGTTCAGTGTAACCTCGCTGCTGTTCGCCTCACTGACCCTATTAATCACAATCCATGCCGACGCGTTTCGAGGTCATAACGCCTCTTCTTCATGGGCTGACAAGTATGCACTGAAAAACTCACCACTCATTTTCAATTTCATTTATTTGCATACGCACTCGCAGTGGGGTGGTGCTAGTACACTGGTATGCTGGGACAGGTGGTCCTTGGAGGTGAGCGTTCAATTATATCCTTAGTAGGTACAGTGCAGAATTGTCCAAATTACAATGAATTAAAACTCCTATAGTAGTATTGGAAGCAAGCCAGGCGAGTTGATTTAAGCAAAGAAAGACGTGCTGTGCGGAGCGGAATCATCCCTCTCCACAGCCTTTCAAGAGTCCTGAAATGGTGCTCCTCTCCACGGCAGGGGCCGCCGTGTAACAATTTGAAACCAAATGCCCTTAAGCAATGAGAGGTCACTCGACGTCGCTCTGTTCAGTGTAACCTCGCTGATGATCGCCTCACTGCCCCCATTAATCACAATCCATGCCGACGCGTTTCGCGGTCATAGCGCCTCTTCTTCATGGGCTGACAAGTATGCACTGAAAAACTCACCACTCGTTTTCAAATTCATTTATTTGCATACTCACTCGCAGTGGGCGGTGCTGGTATGCTGGGACATGTGGTCCTTGGAGTTGAGCATACAATTATATCCTTAGTAGGTACAGTGCAGAATTGTCCCAATTACAATGAATTAAAACTCCTATAGTAGTATTGGAAGCAAGCCAGGCGAGTTGATTTAAGCAAAGAAAGACGTGCTGTGCAGAGCGGAATCATCCCTCTCCACAGCCTTTCAAGAGTCCTGAAATGGTGCTCCTCTCCACGGCAGGGGCCGCCGTGTAACAATGTGAAACCAAATGCCCTTAAGCAATGAGAGGTCACTCAACGTCGCTCTGTTCAGTGTAATCTCGCTGCTGCTTGCCTTACTGCCCCCATTAATCACAATCCATGCCGACGCGTTTCGAGGCCATAGCGCCTCTTCTTCATGGGCTGACAAGTATGCACTGAAAAACTCACCACTCGTTTTCAATTTCATTTATTTGCATACTCACTCGCAGTGGGCGGTGCTAGTAAGCTGGTATGCTGGGACATGTGGTCCTTGGAGGTGAGCGTTCAATTATATCCTTAGTAGGTACAGTGCAGAATTGTCCCAATTACAATGAAAAAAAACTCCTATAGTAGGATTGGAAGCAAGCCAGGCGAGTTAATTTAAGCAAAGAACGACGTGCTGTGCTGAGCAGAATCATCCCTCTCCACAGCCTTTCAAGAGGCCTGAAATGGTGCTCCTCTCCACGGCAGGGGCCGCCGTGTAACAATGTGAAACCAAATGCCCTTAAGCAATGAGAGGTCACTCGACGCGTTTCGAGGTCATAGCGCCTCTTGTTCATGTGCAGACAAGTATGCACTGAAAAACTCACCACTCGTTTTCAATTTCATTTATTTGCATACTCACTCGCAGTGGGCGGTGCTAGTACACTGGTATGCTGGGACATGTGGTCCTTGGAGGTGAGCATACAATTATATCCTTAGTAGGTACAGTGCAGAATTGTTCCAATTACAATGAATTAAAACTCCTATAGTCGGATTGGAATCAAGCCAGGCGAGTTGATTTAAGCAAAGAACGACGTGCTGTGCGGAGCAGAATCATCCCTCTCCACAGTCTTTCGAGAGGCCTGAAATGGTGCTCCTCTCCACGGCAGGGGCCGCCGTGTAACAATGTGAAACCAAATGCCCTTAAGCAATGAGAGGTCACTCAACGTCGCTCTGTTCAGTGTAATCTCGCTGCTGCTTGCCTTACTGCCCCCATTAATCACAATCCATGCCGACGCGTTTCGAGGCCATAGCGCCTCTTCTTCATGGGCTGACAAGTATGCACTGAAAAACTCACCACTCGTTTTCAATTTCATTTATTTGCATACTCACTCGCAGTGGGCGGTGCTAGTAAGCTGGTATGCTGGGACATGTGGTCCTTGGAGGTGAGCGTTCAATTATATCCTTAGTAGGTACAATGCAGAATTGTCCCAATTACAATGAATTAAAACTCCTATAGTAGGATTGGAAGCAAGCCAGGCGAGTTGATTTAAGCAAAGAACGACGTGCTGTGCGGAGCAGAATCATCCCTCTCCACAGCCTTTCAAGAGTCCTGAAATGGTGCTCCTCTCCACGGCAGGGGCCGCAGGGTAACAATGTGAAACCAAATGCCCTTAAGCAATGAGAGGTCATTCGACGTCGCTCTGTTCAGTGTAACCTCGCTGCTGTTTGCCTCACTGACCCTATTAATCACAATCCATGCCGACGCGTTTCGAGGTCATAACGCCTCTTCTTCATGGGCTGACAAGTATGCACTGAAAAACTCACCACTCATTTTCAATTTCATTTATTTGCATACGCACTCGCAGTGGGTGGTGCTAGTACACTGGTATGCTGGGACAGGTGGTCCTTGGAGGTGAGCGTTCAATTATATCCTTAGTAGGTACAGTGCAGAATTGTCCAAATTACAATGAATTAAAACTCCTATAGTAGTATTGGAAGCAAGCCAGGCGAGTTGATTTAAGCAAAGAAAGACGTGCTGTGCGGAGCGGAATCATCCCTCTCCACAGCCTTTCAAGAGTCCTGAAATGGTGCTCCTCTCCACGGCAGGGGCCGCCGTGTAACAATTTGAAACCAAATGCCCTTAAGCAATGAGAGGTCACTCGACGTCGCTCTGTTCAGTGTAACCTCGCTGATGATCGCCTCACTGCCCCCATTAATCACAATCCATGCCGACGCGTTTCGCGGTCATAGCGCCTCTTCTTCATGGGCTGACAAGTATGCACTGAAAAACTCACCACTCGTTTTCAAATTCATTTATTTGCATACTCACTCGCAGTGGGCGGTGCTGGTATGCTGGGACATGTGGTCCTTGGAGGTGAGCATACAATTATATCCTTAGTAGGTACAGTGCAGAATTGTCCCAATTACAATGAATTAAAACTCCTATAGTAGTATTGGAAGCAAGCCAGGCGAGTTGATTTAAGCAAAGAAAGACGTGCTGTGCAGAGCGGAATCATCCCTCTCCACAGCCTTTCAAGAGTCCTGAAATGGTGCTCCTCTCCACGGCAGGGGCCGCCGTGTAACAATGTGAAACCAAATGCCCTTAAGCAATGAGAGGTCACTCAACGTCGCTCTGTTCAGTGTAATCTCGCTGCTGCTTGCCTTACTGCCCCCATTAATCACAATCCATGCCGACGCGTTTCGAGGCCATAGCGCCTCTTCTTCATGGGCTGACAAGTATGCACTGAAAAACTCACCACTCGTTTTCAATTTCATTTATTTGCATACTCACTCGCAGTGGGCGGTGCTAGTAAGCTGGTATGCTGGGACATGTGGTCCTTGGAGGTGAGCGTTCAATTATATCCTTAGTAGGTACAATGCAGAATTGTCCCAATTACAATGAATTAAAACTCCTATAGTAGGATTGGAAGCAAGCCAGGCGAGTTGATTTAAGCAAAGAACGACGTGCTGTGCGGAGCAGAATCATCCCTCTCCACAGCCTTTCAAGAGTCCTGAAATGGTGCTCCTCTCCACGGCAGGGGCCGCAGGGTAACAATGTGAAACCAAATGCCCTTAAGCAATGAGAGGTCATTCGACGTCGCTCTATTCAGTGTAACCTCGCTGCTGTTCGCCTCACTGACCCTATTAATCACAATCCATGCCGACGCGTTTCGAGGTCATAACGCCTCTTCTTCATGGGCTGACAAGTATGCACTGAAAAACTCACCACTCATTTTCAATTTCATTTATTTGCATACGCACTCGCAGTGGGTGGTGCTAGTACACTGGTATGCTGGGACAGGTGGTCCTTGGAGGTGAGCGTTCAATTATATCCTTAGTAGGTACAGTGCAGAATTGTCCCAATTACAATGAATTAAAACTCCTATAGTAGTATTGGAAGCAAGCCAGGTGAGTTGATTTAAGCAAAGAAAGACGTGCTGTGCGGAGCGGAATCATCCCTCTCCACAGCCTTTCAAGAGTCCTGAAATGGTGCTCCTCTCCACGGCAGGGGCCGCCGTGTAACAATTTGAAACCAAATGCCCTTAAGCAATGAGAGGTCACTCGACGTCGCTCTGTTCAGTGTAACCTCGCTGCTGATCGCCTCACTGCCCCCATTAATCACAATCCATGCCGACGCGTTTCGCGGTCATAGCGCCTCTTCTTCATGGGCTGACAAGTATGCACTGAAAAACTCACCTCTCGTTTTCAAATTCATTTATTTGCATACTCACTCGCAGTGGGCGGTGCTGGTATGCTGGGACATGTGGTCCTTGGAGGTGAGCATACAATTATATCCTTAGTAGGTACAGTGCAGAATTGTCCCAATTACAATGAAAAAAACTCCTATAGTAGGATTGGAAGCAAGCCAGGCGAGTTAATTTAAGCAAAGAACGACGTGCTGTGCTGAGCAGAATCATCCCTCTCCACAGCCTTTCAAGAGGCCTGAAATGGTGCTCCTCTCCACGGCAGGGGCCGCCGTGTAACAATGTGAAACCAAATGCCCTTAAGCAATGAGAGGTCACTCGACGTCGCTCTGTTCAGTGTAATCTCGCTGATGCTTGCCTTACTGCCCCCATTAATCACAATCCATGCCGATGCGTTTCGAGGCTATAGCGCCTCTTCTTCATGGGCTGACAAGTATGCACTGAAAAACTCACCACTCGTTTTCAATTTCATTTATTTGCATACTCACTCGCAGTGGGCGGTGCTAGTAAGCTGGTATGCTGGGACATGTGGTCCTTGGAGGTGAGCGTTCAATTATGTCCTTAGTAGGTACAATACAGAATTGTCCCAATTACAATGAATTAAAACTCCTATAGTAGGATTGGAAGCAAGGCAGGCGAGTTGATTTAAGCAAAGAACGACATGCTGTGCGGAGCAGAATCATCCCTCTCCACAGCCTTTCAAGAGTCCTGAAATGGTGCTCCTCTCCACGGCAGGGGCCGCCGGGTAACAATGTGAAACCAAATGCCCTTAAGCAATGAGAGGTCACTCGACGTCACTCTGTTCAGTGTAACCTCACTGCTGCTCGCCTCACTGCCCCCATTAATCGCAATCCATGCCGACGCGTTTCGAGGTCATAGCGCCTCTTCTTCATGGGCTGACAAGTATGCACTGAAAAACTCACCACTCATTTTCATTTTCATTTATTTGCATACGCACTCGCAGTGGGTGGTGCTAGTACACTGGTATGCTGGGACAGGTGGTCCTTGGGGGTGAGCGTTCAATTATATCCTTAGTAGGTACAGTGCAGAATTGTCCCAATTACAATGAATTAAAACTCCTATAGTAGTATTGGAAGCAAGCCAGGCAAGTTGATTTAAGCAAAGAAAGACGTGCTGAGCGGAGCGGAATCATCCCTCTCCACAGCCTTTCAAGAGTCCTGAAAAGGTGCTCCTCTCCACGGCAGGGGCCGCCGTGTAACAATTTGAAACCAAATGCCCTTAAGCAATGAGAGGTCACTCGACGTCGCTCTGTTCAGTGTAACCTCGCTGATGATCGCCTCACTGCCCCCATTAATCACAATCCATGCCGACGCGTTTCGCGGTCATAGCGCCTCTTCTTCATGGGCTGACAAGTATGCACTGGAAAACTCACCACTCGTTTTCAAATTCATTTATTTGCATACTCACTCGCAGTGGGCGGTGCTGGTATGCTGGGACATGTGGTCCTTGGGGGTGAGCATACAATTATATCCTTAGTAGGTACAGTGCAGAATTGTCCCAATTACAATGAATTAAAACTCCTATAGTAGTATTGGAAGCAAGCCAGGCGAGTTGATTTAAGCAAAGAAAGACGTGCTGTGCGGAGCGGAATCATCCCTCTCCACAGCCTTTCAAGAGTCCTGAAATGGTGCTCCTCTCCACGGCAGGGGCCGCCGTGTAACAATGTGAAACCAAATGCCCTTAAGCAATGAGAGGTCACTCAACGTCGCTCTGTTCAGTGTAATCTCGCTGCTGCTTGCCTTACTGCCCCCATTAATCACAATCCATGCCGACGCGTTTCGAGGCCATAGCGCCTCTTCTTCATGGGCTGACAAGTATGCACTGAAAAACTCACCACTCGTTTTCAATTTCATTTATTTGCATACTCACTCGCAGTGGGCGGTGCTAGTAAGCTGGTATGCTGGGACATGTGGTCCTTGGAGGTGAGCGTTCAATTATATCCTTAGTAGGTACAATGCAGAATTGTCCCAATTACAATGAATTAAAACTCCTATAGTAGGATTGGAAGCAAGCCAGGCGAGTTGATTTAAGCAAAGAACGACGTGCTGTGCGGAGCAGAATCATCCCTCTCCACAGCCTTTCAAGAGTCCTGAAATGGTGCTCCTCTCCACGGCAGGGGCCGCAGGGTAACAATGTGAAACCAAATGCCCTTAAGCAATGAGAGGTCACTCGCTGTCGCTCTGTTCAGTGTAACCTCGCTGCTGCTCGCCTTACTGCCCCCATTAATCACAATCCATGCTGACGCATTTCGAGGTCATAGCCTCTCCTTCATGGGCTGACAAGTATGCACTGAAAAACTCACCACTCGTTTTCAATTTCATTTATTTGCATACTCCCTCGCAGTGGTCGGTGCTAGTACACTGGTATGCTGGGACATGTGGTCCTTGAAGGTGAGCGTTCAATTATATCCTTAGTAGGTACAGTGCAGAATTGTCCCAATTGCAATGAATGAAAACTCCTATAGTAGGGTTGGAAGCAAGCCAGGCAAGTTGATTTAAGCAAAGAACGACGTGCTGTGCGGAGCAGAATCATCCCTCTGCACAGCCTTTCAAGAGTCCTGAAATGGTGCTCCTCTCCACGGCAGGGGCCGCCGTGTAACAATTTGAAACCAAATGCCCTTAAGCAATGAGAGGTCACTCGACGTCGCTCTGTTCAGTGTAACCTCGCTGCTGATCGCCTCACTGCCCCCATTAATCACAATCCATGCCGACGCGTTTCGCGGTCATAGCGCCTCTTCTTCATGGGCTGACAAGTATGCACTGAAAAACTCACCTCTCGTTTTCAAATTCATTTATTTGCATACTCACTCGCAGTGGGCGGTGCTGGTATGCTGGGACATGTGGTCCTTGGAGGTGAGCATACAATTATATCCTTAGTAGGTACAGTGCAGAATTGTCCCAATTACAATGAAAAAAAACTCCTATAGTAGGATTGGAAGCAAGCCAGGCGAGTTAATTTAAGCAAAGAACGACGTGCTGTGCTGAGCAGAATCATCCCTCTCCACAGCCTTTCAAGAGGCCTGAAATGGTGCTCCTCTCCACGGCAGGGGCCGCTGTGTAACAATGTGAAACCAAATGCCCTTAAGCAATGAGAGGTCACTCGACGTCGCTCTGTTCAGTGTAATCTCGCTGATGCTCGCCTTACTGCCCCCATTAATCACAATCCATGCCGATGCGTTTCGAGGCTATAGCGCCTCTTCTTCATGGGCTGACAAGTATGCACTGAAAAACTCACCACTCGTTTTCAATTTCATTTATTTGCATACTCACTCGCAGTGGGCGGTGCTAGTAAGCTGGTATGCTGGGACATGTGGTCCTTGGAGGTGAGCGTTCAATTATATCCTTAGTAGGTACAATACAGAATTGTCCCAATTACAATGAATTAAAACTCCTATAGTAGTATTGGAAGCAAGCCAGGCAAGTTGATTTAAGCAAAGAAAGACGTGCTGAGCGGAGCGGAATCATCCCTCTCCACAGCCTTTCAAGAGTCCTGAAAAGGTGCTCCTCTCCACGGCAGGGGCCGCCGTGTAACAATGTTAAACCAAATGCTCTTAAGCAATGATAGTGTCAGGCTCTCACCTGTATTTCTGCAGGAACGCCACGGATGTTGTAAAGGTCCGCAACTTCCCTTAGTCACCCAAGGCACCTGGTATAAACAGGGTAGCAAAGGTAACCCGGGGAAGAAGGGAAACAAAACAAGGAAAAAGTGGAAAACTCAGCTTCGGAACTCGGGGCACCTCAGGAGCATCCGGATATGTCAAGAAGCTGTGAAGGTGCAGGAAAAGGGTTAATAAACAGTTTTCAATAAAAGACAATCTGTGATTCTCAGTGTTTTCATTCCTACCTTAACTTTTGTTATGATTGAATTTCTCTTCTTCGTTAAACTGGTGACAAATATGTACAGTGTTGTGGGAAAACGGGGCTGCTGCCATATGCGTAGAGGGAAAGAAAAGGAAGTGAATGCGAATTCTCTTCTACCTATACCAATGACAAAAGGGTGTACCTAGAACAACTCATGTGCCCACCTATTCGGTAAGTGGCGTGCAGTTCCGTCTCCTTATCTTGTGAGTGAGGACTAATAAAGTCATAAAGAATAAACCGACCTTAACTCAGGTAAATAATAAACCCCTTTTTCTCTTTCTACGTAGGTGGCCCTGTTCAGGCGGAGCGGACCCCCACACAACGCCCAGAGCACAGGACCAAGTAAGTATCAGCAAGGAATAATAATGTAAATCAGCGCGAGTGCGCTGTTACCGCATCCGACAAAGTCTGACTGCTTCCTCTCTTTACTCTTCTTCATTACTGCAGGGAACCGCAGCGCTACATCCAAGGATCAGGACCACCGGGAGAAAACCAACGAGGGAAGAACGCAGCCGCGCACTGGAACCACCCGTCGGAACAACAACCCGGAAGTGAACAGGTGAGTGAAAACCGGAACTCGGGAAACACTAGAATGCGAAGCACTGCGGAGTGAGGAAGGCCGGGTTTTGATGTGCCCGGCCCTTCTCTGCGCACGCGTGAAGTGCATCTGTGATCCCTCAGGTGAGTAGCTGCCGTCTGTCTGCCCGCGCACAATCCTGACAGATAGGTCACTCGCCGTCGCTCTGTTCAGTGTAACCTCGCTGCTGCTCGCCTCACTGCCCCCATTAATCACAATCCATGCTGACGCGTTTCGAGGTCATAGCGCCTCTTGTTCATGGGCTGACAAGTATGCACTGAAAAACTCACCACTCGTTTTCTATTTCATTTATTTGCATACTCACTCCCAGTGGTCGGTGCTAGTACACTGGTATGCTGGGACATGTGGTCCTTGGAGGTGAGCGTTCAATTATATCCTTAGTAGGTACAGTGCAGAATTGTCCCAATTGCAATGAATTAAAACTCCTATAGTAGGATTGGAAGCAAGCCAGGTGAGTTGATTTAAGCAAAGAACGACGTGCTGTGCGGAGCGGAATCATCCCTCTCCACAGCCTTTCAAGAGTCCTGAAATGGTGCTCCTCTCCACGGCAGGGGCCGCCGTGTAGCAATTTGAAACCAAATGCAATGTGAGGTCACTCGACGTCGCTCTGTTCAGTGTAACCTCGCTGCTGCTCGCCTCACTGCCCCCATTAATCACAATCCATGCCGACGCGTTTCGAGGTCATAGCGCCTCTTCTTAATGGGCTGACAAGTATGCACTGAAAAACTCACCACTCGTTTTCAATTTCATTTATTTGCATACTCACTCGCAGTGGGCGGTGCTAATACACTGGTATGCTGGAACATGTGGTCCTTGGAGGTGAGCGTTCAATTATATCCTTAGTAGGTACAGTGCAGAATTGTCCCAATTGCAATGAATTAAAACTCCTATAGTAGGATTGGAAGCAAGCCAGGCGAGTTGATTTAAGCAAAGAACGACATGCTGTGCGGAGGGGAATCATCCCTGTCCACAGCCTTTCAAGAGTCCTGAAATGGTGCTCCTCTCCACAGCAGGGGCCGCCGTGTAACAATGTGAAACCAAATGCTCTTAAGCAATGAGAGGTCACTCGACGTCGCTCTGTTCAGTGTAACCTCGATGCTGCTGGCCTCACTGCCCCCATTAAGAACAATCCATGCCGACGCGTTTCGAGGTCATAGCGCCTCTTCTTCATGGGCTGACAAGTATGCACTGAAAAACTCACCACTAATTTTCAATTTCATTTATTTGCATACGCACTCGCAGTGGGCGGTGCTAGTACACTGGTATGCTGGGACATGTGGTCCTTGGAGGTGAGCGTTCAATTATATCCTTAGTAGGTACAGTGCAGAATTGTCCCAATTACAATGAATTAAAACTCCTATAGTAGGATTGGAAGCAAGCCAGGCGAGTTCATTTAAGCAAAGGACGACGTGCTGCGCGTTGCGGAATCATCCCTCTGTACAGCCTTTCAAGAGTCCTGAAATGGTGCTCCTCTCCACGGCAGGGGCCGCCGTGTAACAATGTGAAACCAAATGCCCTTAAGCAATGAGAGGTCACTCGACGTCGCTCTGTTCAGTGTAACCTCGCTGCTGCTCGCCTCACTGCCCCCATTAATCACAATCCATGCCGACGCCCTGTGGCGTGTTTTAAGTTGGGGAATTAATTCCCCTTGAATCCTGAGGGACCCTGAGGGCAACTAGCCCACCAGGTACCTCCAGTGCACGCCACAGGGCTGCACTGGAGGTAACTGAGGTTGCAGAGAGGTGGTCCAGGCCACGCCCCTTTTTACACCTCTGTGCAACGCAGCTGTGTGGCGCTTACTGGAGGTACCTAGTGGGTTAGTTGGACCCCAGGGACCCTTCAGGATTCAAGGGGACTTAATCTCCCAACTTAAAATGGCCACAGGGCTTGTTTGCACACATGTCACCTCAGGCCCCCCCCTCCCTTCACCACTGTGCAAACGCGCCCCGGGGCGCGTTTTAAGAGGAAGTTTTAATCCCCCTGCCCTATTATGTACTAGGGCCTTACAGAGGAGGTCATGCTAATGACAGGGGTACCCCAACGCATAGTGTTCCCTAGTGTATGGAGGTGTTTTCACTGTATTCTAAGTGTCTTTTAGCATAGCACTGGCTCTAGGCCTGGTTAGTCCGAGTCAGTTACCACCAGTACCCGTCTGAAAAAGTTGTGGGCACAGGATGATTTTGCAACAAGGCCTCTTTCTGCTCCTCTGTTGGATCTTTCTGCACATGTCTTGCTTCTTCCTGCTCTTTTCTTCGTCTTTGTGGACTTCTGTTGCTTCTTTCTGCATTTCTTTTGCTTCTTTCTGTGCGTTTTTTCTTCTTTCTTCACATGCCCTACCTCTGTAGGCATAGTTAGAAACTAAGCATTTAAAAAACCTTTGAAATTCACTTAAAAAACCATAGGTTTTAGGCACGTTATAGTTAGAAATTAGCATTTAAAAAACCTTTGAAATTCACTGAAAATACCATAGGTTTCAGACACGTTATAGTTAGAAATTAGCATTTAAAAAACCTTTGAAATTCACTGAAAAAAACATAGGTTTCAGGCACGTTATAGTTCGAAATTAGCATTTAAAAAACCTTAGAAATTCACTGAAAAAATCATAGGTTTTAGGGACAGTTATAGTTAGTTGGACATTTCACTCGTACAAAACCAGTGAAATTCCCCGTTATAGTTAGTTCAGCTAACTAAAACTCGTGCCCCCGCAATGCACTACGGATGACGTCACATATTACATCACTCATGACATGGTCAGTGACATCACTGATGACATCACTGATGACATCTCAAATGACATCACTGATGACATCACTGATGACATCATCCATGTGATAATTTGATGCATCTTCTCACACCCTAATATAACCTTTGATACACCCACTCTAAATTGCAGACTGCCATTCTCAAAACCATAGACACTCCAACACCAATAACTACATACCCACTCACTGATTCTTAGGTCTACACACACATCCACTCACTCACCCGTACAGTCACTCATACTTACGGTCACTCAGTACAGGACTATCATATGCACTCATACACCTACATAGACACTCACACACCGCCACTCATCCATAGAGGTACTCACACACCTAGTCAGTCATGCAAATAATTAATCACACTGCCATTTACTCACCTATACAGTTATACACACACCAGCTCACTTACTCATACAAATACTAGCACATTCTTACGCTCTTATACAATCACTGATACAAGTACACACTCATCCATACAGCCACTCTCACAATCACACACTCTCACTTATAGCCATTTATATACTCCAACACACATATATACTGCCTTTCACATATGTAGTTACTCACACATGTACCACTGAGATATACATTCACTCACTAACACACCCATACACACACTCACCCACCCATACAGTCCATCACAGATGCACTCTTGAAACTATGCACCCAGTGAATCACCCACTCACACATCTATGCACAGAGTCACACACGCCCCACCCACACAAACACTCAGGCACCCATACAGACACTCAGACAACCAATCAATAACCCATGTAGACACTCATGTAGCTATTCACAAACCCATGCAGCCGCTTACACACCAACAGACAGACGGATACAGACATTCACACAGTTTGGTCACTAACCCATGCATTCAGTAAGATACGTTTAATCACTCACTTATCGAGTCAGTCACACACCTACTAAATCATCCATTCAGACACTTATACACCCACTCATTCTTCAATACACCTTGGCATATATATATATATATATATATATATAAAACATATTTAAACTTTACAGAAACACACAGTCACTGGATGATGTCATCAGTGATGTCATTTGAGATGTCATCAGTGATGTCATCAGTGATGTCACTGACCATGTCATGAGTGATGTAATATGTGACGTCATCAGCAGTGCATTACGGGGCACGAGTTTTAGTTAGCTGAACTAACTATAACGGGGGAATTTCACTGGTTTTGTTCGAGTGAAATGTCCAACTAACTATAACTGTCCCTAAAACCTATGGTTTTTCAGTGAATTTGTAAGGTTTTTTAAATGCTAATTTCTAACTATAACGTGCCTGAAACCTATGGTTTTTTCAGTGAATTTCAAAGGTTTTTTAAATGCTAATTTCTAACTGTAACGTGTCTGAAACCTATGGTTTTTTCAGTGAATATATATATATATATATATATAATATATATATATATATATATACATATATATATATATATATCCAACTCGGCTGTTTCATTCACCATACGCTCCTCCTCGGCGAAAGCAGGCACGGACCACAAAGTATGTGCAAATAAATTCTTTATTCCACATCGGCCATTACGCGTTTCGGTCCAGCCGGACCTTGATCACATGACAGCGCTTGTGCATTACCTCCACCCTTTTAAAGTGATCAGTGCCAACAGCCAATGAAAGGTTACATGAGACAAGAAAGACATACTCCGTTTCTATCAATTCTCCTTTGATCATTTGACATTTCCTGTGCAAAGATGCATAAATAATTTAAAACTTTACCCTAAAATAGATAGATAATATATGCTCATGAAATATATAAAAACAGCATCCAACAATATAAATACCATTTAAAAAAATACCATATTTTTACATTTCATAATTTCGACCATCAATAAATATGTAAACATATAAATAGATAAATAAATATAAATAACTATTTGTGTAAAATTTCTTCAGGATCATTTTAACCTGATTTTGAGGTCAGCATATCACATTATGAGAGTTTCAAACATATTCGCATAAATGCAATAACGATTATAGAAGATTTTTACTTCTAATCTTTCTAAGTATGTTTATTTGTTTATGTCACTCTGGCTTCATCCCTTAACCCTTCAACGGACTGTCCTCCTTTAAAGTGCAAGTGCTACTTGTTTCGTGCTAAATCCCATCACCCTGATCATAAAATCTTGTTTATTTTGATTTTTTATATATATTTCATAGTTTAAATTTGATGTTTGGTGTTGAAAACCACTGTTAAAGTGGTTATAGTCAGTCAAGCGGCATTACCTATGTTTCCTCAATACCCATGTTCCTTTAGTTTCTGTCTTATGCATCCCAGTTATTTTAAAATCATCATTGCCTTACTCTGTTTACAGAGTAATAGATTTGTGTGGGAACCTAATATTATGTGGCCTTCATTGTTATCATATTGGTCTACAGGCAAGTATAAAGATCATCTGTCGTGTTGAGTCCTCCCGGGGCCTTGCTATCGAGATGTAATATATATTGTGTTTCCAACTTTCTTAGTTGCTTCTCCCTATCCCCCCCTCTTCTATTAACCGGAATTGCATCAATTAAATAATAATAGAAATTATTTAGGTTACTTTGATGTATTTCCCTAAAATGTCTTGCAACTGGATAGGTTTGGTCATAGTTTTTTATTGCCCTGATATGTTGCAAAATTCTTTTGTGTGCTGGCAGTTTGGTGCTACCCACAAACTTGAGATTACACGAGCACTCCAAAATATAGATGGCGTATTCTGTTTTGCAATTTAAGGGTTTTTTAATCATGTACTCTTTGTCTCCAAAGGCCAGCTTATATGATTTCATATTTCTGCCATATTGACACGCCTTGCAATTCTTAAATTTCGTGAAGCCATTTAGCTGCCACCATTTTTTCTGGTTGGTAACTTCAGGGCTACTACTGACCAGACTGTTATGCATTGAGGGAGCTTTTCTTTATGTTACCCCTAGACGTGGAGCCAGAGTTTCTCCTATGATCGGGTCACTTCTGACTAATGGCCAGTTGCGTTGCATAATGTTCCTGATCTCTCTTTGTTGGGCATTGTAAGCAAGAATAAGTCTCACCTCTGGAATTTGTTGATCTAAGTCAGCCTCTCCCCTCCTTTTGGTTTGCAGTAACTCTGGTCTATCCTTCATGTTTGCTTTGGTTATGGCTCTTTCTAATGACTTTTTAGAATAACCCCTGGCCAAAAACCTCACTTTGCTTTCTTGTTGTGCCTTCAATAAATCTGCTGGGTTACTACATGCTCTTTTCAGTCGTGTTATCTCCCCATAGGGGATACTCTCAATGAGGTGTCTTGGGTGAGAGCTTGTGGAGTGTAGCACTGAATTACCTGCTGTTTCTTTTCTGTAAATCCGGGTTTCAATGCTATTATTAGATATATACAATTCTACATCTGTATATATATATATATGAATGCTCCAGGTTTACCCGTGGCAACTACAGTACACATGTCCGTCCATTTCAATTAGTCGCCCTCCAATGGGCAGCTCGAATAAGCCTGCATGGAATTGTGGGACATGTAGTTTGTTGTTGCGACATTTCAAGCCCTCCGATGGGCCTCGGCATGCGGGTCCTGCTTATTAATCCCTATGGAAGTCCCCACAGTGAAGCTTCCATTGTATATGGAGCTCCATGGCCCCCATGATCCCGGGGTGGTGCATTTTCGGCGGCTGGGCTGCCGCAAAACATGAACGCTCCAGGTTTACCCTCCGGCTGAAAACGCACTCCGACAACCAACATTATTTTGGGTAAAGGCAGGGTCAGCATGCCGAACGCAACAACGGCATTCTGGTCTTCTTATCAGCTAATCTTCTTAACGCCTGACGCGTTTCAGTGCTTCCGCACTTCTTCAGAGCGTGGCAATTACAGTACACATGTCCGTCCATTTCAATTAGTCGCCCTCCAATGGGCAGCTCGAATAAGTCCGCATGGAATTGTGGGACATGTAGTTCGTTGTTGCGACATTTCAAGCCCTCCGATGGGCCTCGGCATGCGGGTCCTACTTATTAATCCCTATGGAAGTCCACTGCGAGAGAGTATGCAAATAAATTAAATTGAAAACGAGTGGTGAGTTTTTCAGTGCATACTGGTCAGCCCACAAAGAAGAGGCGCTATGACCTCAAAACGCGTCGGCATGGATTGTGATTAATGGGGGCAGTGAGGCGAGCAGCAGCGAGGTTACACTGAACAGAGTGACGTCGAGTGACCTCTCATTGCTTAAGGGCATTTGGTTTCACATTGTTACACGGCGGCTTCTGCCGTGGAGTGGAGCACCATTTCAGGACTCTTGAAAGGCTGTAGAGAGGGATGATTCCGCAACGCGCAGCACGTCGTCCTTTGCTTAAATGAACTCGCCTGGCTTGCTTCCAATCCTACTATAGGAGTTTTAATTCATTGTAATTGGGACAATTCTGCACTGTACCTACTAAGGATATAATTGAATGCTTACCTCCAAGGACCACATGTCCCAGCATACCAGTGTATTAGCACCGCCCACTGCGAGTGAGTATGCAAATAAATGAAATTGAAAACGAGTGGTGAGTTTTTCAGTGCATACTTGTCAGCCCATGAAGAAGAGGCGCTATGGCCTCGAAACGCGTCGGCATGGATTGTGATTAATGGGGGCAGTAAGGCGAGCAGCAGCGAGGTTACACTGAACAGAGCGACGTCGAGTGATCTCTCATTGCTTAAGGGCATTTGGTTTCACATTGTTACACGGCGGCCCCTGCCGTGGAGAGGAGCACCATTCAGGCCTCTTGAAAGGCTGTGGAGAGGGATGATTCTGCTCCGCACAGCACGTCGTTCTTTGCTTAAATCAACTCGCCTGGCTTGCTTCCAATCCTACTATAGGAGTTTTAATTCATTGTAATTGGGACAATTCTGCACTGTACCTACTAAGGATATAATTGTATGCTCACCTCCAAGGACCACATGTCCCAGCATACCAGTGTACTAGCACCGCCCACTGTGAGTGAGTATGCAAATAAATGAAATTGAAAACGAGTGGTGAGTTTTTCAGTGCATACTTGTCAGCCCATGAAGAAGAGGCACTATGACTTCGAAACACGTCGGCATGGATTGTGATTAATGGGGGCAGTGAGGCGAGCAGCAGCGAGGTTACACTGAACAGAGCGACGTTGAGTGACCTCTCATTGCTTAAGGCCATTTCGTTTCACATTGTTAAACGGCGGCCCCTGCCGTGAGAGAAGCACAATTTCAGGACTCTTGAAAGGCTGTGGAGAGGGATGATTTCTCTCCGCACAGCACGTCGTTCTTTGCTTAAATCAACTCGCCTGGCTTGCTTCCAATCCTACTATAGGAGTTTTAATTCATTGTAATTGGGACAATTCTGCACTGTACCTACTAAGGATATAATTGAACGCTCACCTCCAAGGACCACATGTCCCAGCATACTAGTGTACTAGCACTGCCCACTGCGAGTGAGTATGCAAATAAATGAAATTGAAAACGAGTGGTGAGTACTTCAGTGCATACTTGTCAGCCCATGAAGAAGAGGCGCTATGTCTTCGAAACGCGTCGGCATGGATTGTGATTATTGGGGGCAGTGAGGTGAGCAGCAGCGAGGTTACACTGAACAGAGCGACGTCGAGTGACCTCTCATTGCTTAAGGGCATTTGGTTTCACATTGTTACACGGCGGACCCTGCCGTGGAGAGGAGCACCATTTCAGGATTCTTGAAAGGCTGTGGAGAGGGATGATTCCGCTCCGCACAGCACGTCGTTCTTTGCTTAAATCAACTCGCCTGGCTTGCTTCCAATCCTACTATAGGAGTTTTAATTAATTGAAATTGGGACAATTCTGCACTGTACCTACTAAGGATATAATTGAACGCTCACCTCCAAGGACCACATGTCCCAGCATACCAGTGTACTAGCACCGCCCACTGCGAGTGAGTATGCAAATAAATGAAATTGAAAACGAGTGGTGAGTTCTTCAGTGCATACTTGTCAGCCCATGAAGAAGAGGCGCTATGACCTCGAAACGCGTCGGCATGGATTGTGATTATTGGGGGCAGTGAGGTGAGCAGCAGCGAGGTTACACTGAACAGAGCGACGTCGAGTGACCTCTCATTGCTTAAGGGCATTTGGTTTCACATTGTTACACGGCGGACCCTGCCGTGGAGAGGAGCACCATTTCACGATTCTTGAAAGGCTGTGGAGAGGGATGATTCCGCTCCGCACAGCACATCGTTCTTTGCTTAAATCAATTCGCCTGGCTTGCTTCCAATCCTACTATAGGAGTTCTAATTCATTGTAATTGGGACAATTCTGCACTGTACCTACTAAGGATATAATTGAACGCTCACCTCCAAGGACCACATGTCCCAGCATACCAGTGTACTAGCACCGCCCACTGCGAGTGAGTATGCAAATAAATGAAATTGAAAACTAGTGGTGAGTTTTTCAGTGCATACTTGTCAGCCCATGAAGAAGAGGCGCTATGACCTCGAAGCGCGTCGGCATGGATTGTGATTAATGGGGGCAGTGAGGCGAGCAGCACCGAGGTTACACTGAACAGAGTGACGTCGAGTGACCTCTCATTGCTTAAGGGCATTTGGTTGCACATTGTTACACGGCGGCCCCTACCGTGGAGAGGAGCACCATTTCAGTACTCTTGAAAGGCTGTGGAGAGGGATGATTCCGCTCCGCACAGCACGTCATTCTTTGCTTAAATCAACTCGCCTTGCTTGCTTACAATCCTACTATAGGAGTTATAATTTATTGTAATTGGGACAATTCTCCACTGTACCTACTAAGGATATAATTGAACGCTCAACTCCAATGACCACATGTGCCAGAATACCAGTGTACTAGCACCGCCCACTGCGAGTGAGTATGCAAATAAATGAAATTGAAAACGAGTGGTGAGTTTTTCAGTGCATACTTGTCAGCCCATGAAGAAGAGGTGCTATGACCTCGAAACGCGTTGGCATGGATTGTGATTAATGGGCGCAGTGAGGCGAGCAGCAGCGAGGTTACACTGAACGGAGCGACGTCGAGTGACCTCTCATTGCTTAAGGGCATTTGGTTTCACATTCTTACACGGCGGCCGCTGCCGTGGAGAGGAGCACCATTTCAGGACTCTTGAAAGGCTGTGGAGAGGGATGATCCGCTCCGCACAGCACGTCGTTCTTTGCTTAAATCAACTTGCCTGGCTTGCTTCCAATCCTACTATAGGAGTTTTAATTCATTGTAATTGGGACAATTCTGCACTGTACCTACTAAGGATATAATTGAATGCTCACCTCCAAGGACCAAATTTCCCAGCATACCAGTGTACTAGCACCGCCCACTGCGTGTGAGTATGCAAATAAATGAAAGTGAAAACAAGTGGTGTTTTTCAGTGCATACTTGTCAGCCCATGAAGAAGAGGCGCTATGACCTCGAAGTGCGTCGGCATGGATTGTGATTAATGGGGGCAGTGAGGCGAGCAGCAGCGAGGTTACACAGAACAGAGCGACGTCGAGTGACCTCTCATTGCTTAAGGGCATTTTGGTTGCACATTGTTACACGGCGGCCCCTACCGTGGAGAGGAGCACCATTTCAGGACTCTTGAAAGGCTGTGGAGAGGGATGATTCCGCTCCGCACAGCACGTCATTCTTTGCTTAAATCAACTCGCCTGGCTTGCTTCCAATCCTACTATAGGAGTTTTAATTTATTGTAATTGGGACAATTCTCCACTGTACCTACTAAGGATATAATTGAACGCTCACCTCCAAGGACCACATGTCCCAGCATACCAGTGTACTAGCACCGCCCACTGTGAGTGAGTATGCAAATAAATGAAATTGAAAACGAGTGGTGAGTTTTTCAGTGCATACTTGTCAGCCCATGAAGAAGAGGCGCTATGACCTCGAAACACGTCGGCATGGATTGTGATTAATGGGGGCAGTGAGGCGAGCAGCAGCGAGGTTACACTGAACAGAGCGACGTCGAGTGACCTCTCATTGCTTAAGGGCATTTGGTTTCACATTGTTACACGGCGGCTCCTGCCGTGGAGAGGAGGACCATTTCAGGACTCTTGAAAGGCTGTGGAGAGGGATGATTCCGCTCCGCACAGCACGTCGTTCCTTGCTTAAATCAACTCGCCTGGCTTGCTTCCAATCCTACTATAGGAGTTTTAATTCATTGTAGTTGGGACAATTCTGCACTGTACCTACTAAGGATATAATTGAACACTCACCTCCAAGGAGCACATGTCCCAGCATACCAGTGTACTAGCAACACCCACTGGGAGTGAATATTCAAATAAATGAAATTGGAAACGAGTGGTGAGTTTTTCAGTGCATACTTGTCAGCCCATGAAGAAGATGCGCTATGACCTCGAAACGCGTCGGCATTGATTGTGATTAATGGGGGCAGTGAGGCGAGCAGCAGCGAGGTTACACTGTACAGAGGGACGTCGAGTGACCTCTCATTGCTTAAGGGCATTTGGACCAACCTCTACCGTTTTGTAACTGCACTATGGTTTATTAAAAAACACTTTATGGAGTACCTTCTGAGCGTGGTGCTGTGATCCCTCGCTGAATCTGACTGTGGTGCGAAGGAGCGGAGGAATTTTGAATATATATATATATAGTCGCCAGTAGGTAGTTATAATTATTACCGTGTTTCTATTCAAAAAGCATTTTTTCTTTTGCCAATATCTTTGGCACCGTTTGATGAATGTTGGCAAAATTGTCAAAACTAATGGGGCGCTCCGGTCAGCTCCTGTCTTGAAAGTTTCGGGGTGATTTGTCCAGTGGGGGCCGAGAATAAAGGGGTTCCCAAAATACATTTTCTCCATGCTAATTTCCATAGGAGCTACAGCCTGAACTGCTGAACGGAATTACACCAAATTTGGCAGAGAGGTAGCTTTTGGTCCAGAGTGCTCTCTTTGCCTTAAATGGTGTAAATCCGTTCAGTAGTTCCTGAGAAAATTATATATAAACAAATATTAGTATCTGGTGACCGCGGTCGATCCTCGAACCCTTCCGAGCATAAACTTGACTCTGATTGGCTGCCAACACTTCAACCTAGGAAGTGTTGGCAGCCATCTTGTAACTCGGTTGAAGTCAGTCGCAAGAAAAGAGGTTAAAAATGAGGAAAAGCGGGCAGGGTAGAAACAACCTGACCCCCTAGGTCTGCTCAAGGGGTCCCATAGGGACCCTGAGGGCAAAATAAGCATTTTAAAAAAAAAATTAGGTGGGATTCGCGTAGGGTTCGTGAATCCCACCGACAATTTAAAAAAAAAAACAAAGCGCAGTTTCCCGTGCTTCGTTTAATTAAGCCCCAGGGTGGGCCAGGTTCAGGGGGCAATGATTAAATATTATGCGGGCGTCCGTGGGGGCCCCCGCAGTCCCGGGAACAGTCACCTCCCTGGGCCTTTTTTAATAATGTGTGGGGGCACGTGGCCCCCCTGTGCCCCGGGGACCGCCACCTCCCCGGGGCTTTTTAGATTATGGGTGGGGGGCCTCACGGGCCCCCATAAGCTCCGGGGACTGCCACCTCCCCGGGGCATACATCAATTAAGTGTGGGGGTCTGTTGCGGACCCTCGGCCCTGGGGACCACCACCTCCCCGAGGAAGCACACAGATAGGAGGGGGGCCACGCAGCCCCCCTCTAGGAATCCTCCTTGGCCCTGGGTACCACCACCCCCGAGGGCCGGCTCCAGCAATGTCCTGGGGTGCCCACCCCCAGGACATTGCAGTTTGCTATGACAGGGCGCCCGCCTGTCATGGAAGCGAGAGCAGGAAAACTGCTCTCGCTTCCATGAAGCAAAGCAATATTGCTTTTGGGCAAAGGGAGCTGCATGTTTGCAGCTCCCTTTGTCCAAAAGCAATGCCGGCTCCGCAGGAGACTGGGAGCTAGTTGGGACCGCGGGGGCATTGGGCCTCCCCCAGCGGTCCCAAACGTGAGGGCATAACCTGGGGGAAGGGGTCCCTGGGGCGGACACTGAGTAATGAGAGTGGGGGGCATTTTTTTTTCTCTCGATTTTAGGGTCGTGACCCCATTGCGGCTCTTAGCGCAGCCTCCACCATGTAACGTTGTGGTGGATTCGCGGATCCACCTCAAATAAATAATTTAATAGTATATAATTTAGAAGGTAGTGTTGAATTTGTGAACTTGTTTTATAGAGTTAGTGAGATTGAAGTTAATAATAACATTAAATTTGAAAGAGTTAGTAATAATATAAAAAAATAAAAATTAAAAGTTAAACCTGAAAAATGTATTGTGTTGTAGTACATTGAATTCGTGCTTTTGTTTTGCGGATTCGCGACGGGTTTGCAAATCCACAAAAATGTAAAAGAGTATGTATGTTTAAAAAACATAAAGATTCACTGTTGGGTTATTTGGTGGCCCTAAAAGAGCCCTTGTTTTCATTATGACTTTGTTGGAGCTACATGTAAGTGCGGACGCATAGCTTAAGGTTGTTGAGAAATACTCTGTTTCCTTCATCTGTGAAGTGAACTCCATCACTTCTGTAGATGTCATCCATATCAAAACGTAGATTTCTATGGTCTCTGAGGTAAGCAGAAACAGCTTTATTGAAATTCTTCCTAGCTGTCTCAAACTGGACAGAATTGACCACTTCTATTTTTGTCTTTGGCATATATTAGAGTTTACAAAACAGTTTGAGGCAAAAGCAACATCAATTGTGCAAAGGTATCCTTCATTAGCATTTCCAGACCTACGCCAGTCAATGTGCCTAGGTCATTGCCACCACAGTGCACAATCATGAGGTCAGGGAGTTGGAGATGCAAAAAGGTTTTACCCAAAGCAATCAATTGGTGCCAATTTAATCCTCTCTGTGCAATCCATTTAATATCCACATTTTGCAAACCTAGGTCTTTGTCAATACCTCTGCATTCAGCATACCTTTTGCACCAGAAAACATAGCTGTGCCCACCAATCCATACTGTAAGCATCTTGAAGGGATGTCTGGAAGGTATGAAAAGATGTCTGTAGCTCAGGTAGTCAGTTGGTAGAATGAGAGGTTGAATTTTGAATTTGAGCGGTATCTAAAATGGTGGAGAAGAGGCTGTTTTTGAAAAAGCTGATAAGTGATTGGCTGTTCATTAACATTGTGCACTACAAAATTGGATGCATGTTACTTTCCTGAAGAAGCATGTTTCTTATTCGTTATTAAAAAAGGTTTAAAAGGTACAGTAGATACGATAAGGTAATTTTTCCTAAAGTCAACCACACTGCTATTTGCATTTGGAAGCTACTGTGCTGAACTTGAAAATATGGTGAACTTGTGACCTGCCAGTACAGTTGAATGATGCAGAAACTGTTACTATGGAAACTGGCATTAATCAGAGTGGGGGAAGGATTGAAACTTAACAGTGGTATTAAAATATATAAAATATGAAATCCTAATTTAAATATAAGTCATATGCTAATAAAGTTAGTTTTCCCAAATCAGTCGTATGTTTAGAAGTAGTGTGTGGTTAAAAAATAATACTAGTATTATTGGAAATAGGTTTTTGGTTCGCGGCTCCATCGCAACGCTACACTGAGGCACCGAGGTGGAGTCGTGACTCCAGAAAATTACAGAACCAGTTTGAGCACTTTTAGAAGACAGTTAGAAAGGGTTAATATGTCCAACCAATAGAAATGTGTTTCACAATTTGAAATGATGTAGAAAGCAATTTGATTTGTTACTTTCATTTATTTGTGTGTAGAAAGAGAGGAAAGTTTGCCATTACTGGTTTTACCTTGTTGAGAGTGGTGCATTACGTTTAATGTGTGCAAAGAAAATCTTTTATGAGTTTCTGATATTTCATATTCTGCAATACTATTTGAAAGGTGAGTTACAAAGTTACAAATTTGTAAGTTGTGTTATTTTTTATGTAGTAGTGCTTCACTCTTTGTAGTGATATTTTTAGATTTGAAAAGCTTTATTTTCAAAGTTTTGAAATTATTTGAGAAGTGTGATGTTTGAAATATGTTACGAAATGTACAGATGTGTATTGTACTTTGTTTTATTGTAATGAAATGACGATTGAAATAGTTTGTGCATAGTAACATTTGTACACTGGTAGATGGATTAGTGATTATGGTAGTTTGTATGTGTCTCTGGAAAGGTGCAGTTGAAGTACGCCGCATAATTTTAGGTGTCTCTTTGCAATGGGAAGTGCAGTCTGTCAAGTTTTAAGGTCTGCATGATCGGTGACTGAGGTATGCATCTACTTGCACATTTATTGTCATATGTGTTATGCATCTGAAGATGCTAGATTTATAAAACACAGGTATTCATCTATTTGAATGTTTCTTTTATATATGATGCCACTAGTAAAAGGTACAGACACAAGCATGTATACTTTCAATAATATGTATGGTGAGACTTATAAAAGAGAGATACCAAGGGTTGGTTGTTTATATTTGCCTAGGAGCAAGACTCTGACAAATTGCAGAGTAGTGAAGGTACAAGAGACAAATGAGGTTTTAGACATGTTGGCACAGGGATTACTGATTAGGGAATTTTGTATGAGTCTGGTAAATGGTACAGTTGTAGTACGCCACATAATTGTAGGTTTCTTCTTGAAATGAGAACTGCAGAATGTCAAGTTTTATGGTCTGCATGTTTTTTTGAGTGAAGTATGTTTCGACTTGCACATGTATGCTCACATGTGTTATGGATCTGAAAATGACACTAGCAAAAGGTACAGAACAATGCATGCATGCTTTTAGGAATATGGCTAGGCCCAACACTCTCAATAGTTGCTGAATACTGATGCTGCAGCATAAAAGTGAGGTTTAAGATATGTTGGCATAGGGAATAGTGATTAGACAACGTTGTGTGAAACGGTACACTTGAAAAACGCTGTTTAAATAGGTGTATTTCAAATGGGAAATGGAGTCTGATAAGTTCAAAGTCCTTTTTGGTCTTGTGATTAAGGTATATCTCTACTTGCACATGTATTCTCACACATGTTATGACTATGAAGATGGTAGAGGTATAAAACACAGATATACATCTATTTGTATGTTTCTTTTATATATGATGTCACTAGTAAAAGGTAGAGACACAAGCATGCATGCTTCCAGGAATATGGTGAGACTTGCAACAGAGACATGTGAAGGATTGCTCCTTTATATTTGGCTAGGTTTAACACCCTGAGTAGTAGTAGAATGGTGAAGATTCAGCAGAAAAGTGAGCTTTAAGAGATGTTGGCAGAGGGATTAGTGATTAGGCTACTTTGTATGAGTCTGTGGAATGGTACACTTGAAGTACGCTGCATAAATTTAGGTGTGTGTATGAAATGTGAAGTTCAGTTTGTCAAGTTTTAAGGTCTGCATGATCTTGTGACTGAGGTATGTCTCTACTTGCACATGTATTATCATACGTGTTATGCATCTGAAGATGCTAGATGTATAAAACACAGGTATACAATTATTTGTATGTTTCTTTTATAGATGATGCCACTAGTAAAAGGTACGGACATATGCATGCATACTTTCAAAAATAT
The DNA here is from genome assembly GCA_963921515.1 of Calotriton arnoldi. Classification (NCBI taxonomy): domain Eukaryota; kingdom Metazoa; phylum Chordata; class Amphibia; order Caudata; family Salamandridae; genus Calotriton; species Calotriton arnoldi. The sequence goes on from CAWUFW010013693.1 coordinate 241,009, forward strand.
GGTGAGAGTTGCAATAGAGACATGCGAAGGGTTGCTGCTTTATATTTGGCTAGGCTAAACACCCTGAGTAGTCGCAGAATAGTGAAGCTGAAGCACAAAAGTGAGGTTTAAGATATGTTGTCAGAGGGATTAATGATTACGCTTCTTTGTATGAGTCTGTGGAAAGGTATACTTAAAATACGCCACATAACTTTATGTGTCTGTTTGAAATGGGAAGGGTAGTCTGTGAAGTTTTAAGGCCTGCATGGTCTTTTGGCTGAGGTGTGTCTCTACTTGCACATGCATTATCATACGTGTTATGCATCTGAAGATGGTAGTCTTATAAAACACAGGTATACATCTATTTGTATGTTTCTTTTATATATGATGCCACTAGCAAAAGGTACAGACACATGCATGCATGCTTTCAGGAATATGGTGAAATTTACAACAGAGATATGCAAAGGGTTGCTGCTTTATATTTGGCTAGGCCCATACCCTGAGTAGTAGTAGAATGGTGAAGCTGCAGTAGAGAAGTGAGGATTAAGACATGTTGGTAGAGGGATTAGTGATTAGGCTACTTTGTATGAGTCTGTGGAAAGGTACACTTGAAGTACTCCGCATAATTTTAGGTGTCTCTTTGAAATGAGAAGTGCAGTCTGTCAAGTTTAAGGTCTGCATGATCTTGTGACTGAGGTATGCATCTACTTGCACATGTATTGTCATACGTGTTATGCATCTGAAGATGCTAGATGTATAAAACACAGGTATACATCTATTTGTATGTGTATTTTATATATGATGCCACTAGTAAAAGATACAGACACAAGCATGTATACTTTCGATAATATGGTGAGACTTATAAAGAGAGATATGAAGGGTTGGTTGTTTATATTTGCCTAGGAGCAAGACTCTGACTAATCGCAGAGTAGTGAAGCTGCAAGAGAAAACTGAGGTTTTAGACATGTTGGCACAGGGATTACTGATTAGGGAATTTTGTATGAGCTAGTGAATGGTACAGTTGAAGTACGCCACATAAATGTAGGTTTCTTCTTGAAATGAGAACTGCAGTATGTCAAGTTTTAAGGTCTGCATGGTTTTTTGAGTGAGGTATGATTGTACTTGCACATGTATGCTCAAATGTGTTATGGATCTGAAAATGACACTAGCAAAAAGTACAGAACCATGCATGCATGCTTTTAGGAATATGGCTAGGTCCAACATTCTCAGTAGTCGCTGAATGCTGATGCTGCAGCATAAAACTAAGGTTTAAGATATTTTGGCAGAGGGAATAAGTGATTAGGCAACGTTGTATGAGTCTGTGAAAAAGTACACTTGAAAAACGCTGTTTAAATTTAGGTTTCTCTTTCAAATGGGAAATGGAGTCTGACAAGTTCAAAGTCCTTTATTGTCTTGCGAGTAAGGTATATCTCTACTTGAACATGTATTCTCGTATGTGTTATTGCTATGAAGATGATAGAGGTATAAAACACAGGTATACATTTATTTGTATGTTTCTTTTATATATGATGTCACTAGTAAAAGGTACAGACACATGCATGCAAGCTTTCAGGAATATGGTGAGACTTGCAACAGAGACATGTGAAGGGTTGCTCCTTTATATTTGGCTAGGTCTAACATCCTGAGTAGTAGTAGAATGGTGAAGCTGCAGCACAAAAGTGAGGTTTAAGACATGTTGGTAGAGGGATTAGTGATTAGGCTACTTTGAATGAGTCTGTGGAAATGTACACTTGAAGTATGCCTCATAAACTAGGTGTCTCCTTTAAATGGGAAGTGTATTCTGTCATGTTTTCAGGTCTGCATGGTCTTGTGACTGAGGTATGTCTCTTCTTGCACATGTATTCTCATACGTGTTATGCATTTGAAGATGCTAGACATATAAAACACAGGTATACATCTATTTGTATGTTTCTTTTATATATGATGCCACTAGTAAAAAGTGTAGAGACATGCATGCATGCTTTCAGGAATATGGTGAGACTTGCAACAGAGACATACAAAGGGTTGCTGCTTTATATTTGGCTAGGCCCAACACCCTGAGTAGTAGCAGAATGGTGAAGCTGCAGCACAACAGTGAGGTTTAAGATATGTTGGCAGAGGGATTAGTGATTAGGCTACTTTGTATGAGTCTGTGGAATGATACACTTGAAATCCGCTGCATAAATCTAGGTGTCTGTTTGAAATGTGAAGTGCTGTCTGTCAAGTTTTAAGGTCTAGATGGTTTTGTGACTGAGGTACTCTTACAATGACCCACAGATTACACTTGGAGTCATAAACTCACTCAGGCAGTACTCAGGTTTACATCTATTTGTATGTTTCTTTTTATATAATGCCAGTAGGAAAAGGTACAGACACATGTATGGTTGCTTTCTGGAATATAGTGAGAGTTACAATACACACATACAAAGGGTTGCTGCTTTATATTCCACTAGGCCCAACACTCTCATCAGTTACTGAATAGTGATGCTGCAGCACAAAAGTGAGGTCTAAGATATGTTGGCAGAGGGATTAGTGATTAGGCAACCTTGTATGCATCTGTGAAAAAGTACATTTGAAAAACGCCACTTAAATTTAGCTGTCTCTTTCAAATGGGAAGTGGAGTCTGACAAGTTTAAATGCGTTTATGGTCTTGTGACTGAGGATTCTCTACTTGCAGATGTATTCTCACACGTGTTATGACTATGAAGATGGTAGAGGTATAAAACACAGGTATCCATGTATTTGTATGTTTTTTTATGTATGATGTCACTAGTAAAAGGTACAGACACATGCCTGCTTTTATGAATATGGAGAGAATTACAACAGACACATGGAAAAAGTTGATGCTTTATATTTGGAAAGGCCCAACACTCTCAGTAGTTGGTGAATAGTGAAGCTGCAACACAAAAGTAGGTTTAAGATATGTTGGTAAATGGATTAGTGATTAGGTTAACTCATATCAGTGTATAGAAATGTTCACTTCAAATACGCCACATAAATGAAGGTGTCTCCTTGAAATGGGAAGTGTAGTATGTCAAGTTTAATGGACTTTATGGTCTTATGATTGAGGTATGTCTCTATTTGCACATGTATTCTCACACGTGTTACGCCTATAAACATGGTAGAGGTATAAAACACTGGTATACATCTATTTTTATGTTTCTTTTATATATGATGCTACTAGGGAAAGGTACAGACACATGCATGTTTGCTTTCTGGAATATAGTGACAGTTACAACACACATATGCAAAGGGTTGCTGCTTTATATTTGGCTAGGCTCAACACTATCAGTAGTCGATGAATAGTGATGCTGTAGCACAAATGTGAGGTTTTAGATATGTAGGCAGAGTGATTAGTGATTAGGCTACCTCGTATGAGTCTGTGAAATGATACACTTGAAGTAAACCGTGTATATTTAGGTGTGTCTATGAAATGGAAAATACAGTCTGACATGTTTAAAGGACTTCATGGTCTTGTGAGTGAGGTATGTCTCTACTTGCACATGTATTCTCATACATATTATACATGTGAAGATGGTACATGTGTGTAACATATATATATATGTATTTGTAAGTTTCTATTATGTGTGATGGCACTAGCAAAAGGTAGAGACGCATGTTTGCATGTTTTCTATAATATGGTGAGAGTTATAACAGTAACATTGCAAAGATTGCTGTTTTGCATTTCTGGAGTTCTCCTGGTTCTTTCTGGACTTTTCTTCACTGTTTCTGCACCTCTTTTGCTTCTTTCTTCATTTATTTTGTCTCTTTCTGCACCTGTCTCATCTCTTTATGTACTTCTGTTGATTCATTCTGTACTTCTCTTGTTTCTTTCAGCAGCTCTTTTGCTTCTTTGTGAAACCCTCTAATGTCTATTTCCACCGGTCTTTGCTCTTTCTCTACCTCTCTTATCTGTTTGTGCAGCTGTCTTGCCTCTTTTTGTACATCTCTTAAGTCTTTCTGCATCTTCTTTTACCTCTTTTGGTACCTCTCTTATCAATTTGAGGAGCTCTCTTGCTTCTTCCTGTATATATTTTGTTTGTTTCTGTACTTCTGTTAATTTTTTCTGTACTTCTTTGCCTCTATGTCCACCTGGCTTTCCTTTTTCTGCACCTCTGTTGCTTCTTTTAGCATTCCTCTTGAGTCTTTCACTATTATTCTTTCCTCTTTGTGCACGTCTGTTGCTTGTTTGTGCACCTCTCTTGCCTCTTTCTGCATTCCTTTTGCCCCTTTTTTGCACCTGTTTAGTCATTTTTTGCACTCTTCCTGTCTTTCTGCACTTGTTTTGTGTGGTTTTGCAATTTTCTTGCTTCTTTTTGTACTTTTCTTGCTTGCTTCTCTTCTTTTTTTGTCTCTTTCTGCACCTCTGTTGCCTCTTGCTGCATTTCGGACATTTTTCAGTAGCTGTGTTGGTGTTTGTGTATTTCTTTTTGTTGTTTCTAAACCTTTAATTTTTTCTGTCCCTTTATTTCTCTGTCAGCTCCTTTTCTTCTCTTTCTGCAGTTGTCTTGCTTGATTCTATACTTTTCTTTTTTTATTTGTTATAAAGAGAATAGCAATGTAATTGTAATTAATTGCTTACTAGTTATTATGAATATTGAGATGTAATTAATTTAAAATTGTTAATTGATGTAACAAACTATTCAAACTATTCTTTGTTTTTTCGAAAATTATTTTGTTTGGATTATAAATTGAAGATGGCAAGAAAACATGAAAAGAGAAGAGAACAAAGAAAACAGAAGTTGAGTTGGCTACTTATCAATGTATTTGTAAATATTTTTACAACAAATTAGAAGAGAACAAAATGCCAGCTAGAGCAGTACATAATAACTTAGAGTTGGTAGCTATTCCTCCGTAACTGGCAGATTTGAATATATGTGAGTTCATTCTTATTCAATCTGTGCACCCATTTCAGGCTATAGTTTGTATGGAGCCTAAAACAGGTAAGCTGCCCCCAACAGATTTACAAAGAGGTCTGAAAGGAAGAGTTGTGTGCTTACCTTTAGATTTTAAGAAAAATATTGAAACTGTTGATATAGACAGGGAGGAAAATGACCCAGTAGTTATTCTAGTTAATGGTGTACCAACAAAGAGTCGAAAAATATGACAAAAGTTTGTAGATGTTAATAAACTTCAAAAGGCTACATTATATCTGGTACAGAATAATACTTATTAAAAGAATGTAAATGTCGATGAACAGGAAATATGCTTAGAAGATGAAACAGAAATTTCAAGTGGCCAAATAGAAAAAGTGGGCAAGTCTAGGACTGAAGAGATCTATAAACATTACACTATACGTCCTCTACATTCAAAAGAATTGATAGGAAACGGTATTGAATTATTTCAAATGAAGGAAGCAAAGGGAACTCCCATGAGTGTATGGGAAAAACGTTTAGAAGCTCGTTGTTTTCCACAGCTGTTCCCCACTGGAAAAGGTGGACGATTTGATGAGCGAGCTGTTCAGATTCCAGCTTCAGAATACTGCTCTACAAGATTGTACTCTGTAGTTCCAAGATTTCGACAGTGCATTCCATATATATTTCATCTTTTGTTTGAAAGTGATTTCTCTGCACTTTCAAATGCTGTGAACCACATATTAAAAACAAGAGTTCATCTTCAGCATGTTTCTGCAAAAGAATTCATGGACAAAGTTCAACAAAGAGATGAAAATTTAGAATCACAGTTAATTAATTTGATGGCATGTCAACGTGGTACCAATGAATTTTGGTTTCGTCATCACGGTGAACTTAAATGTATGTTAAGAAACTTGGGTACCCCTACATGGTTTATAACACTAAGCTGTGCTGAATATGCGTGGGACGATTTACTTGAATTTCTACGAGAAGCAAATTCAAATGTAAAAAATATTGAATTGAAGACACCTGGAGAACTCTGTTCCTTGGATTCTGTAAATGTCTGCAGGTATTTTAACCATAGGTTTCAAAGTATGATGTCATTTATGTGCAATAAAAATATTCCTCCTCTTGGAGAAGTTACTGATTTCTTTTGGCGAAAAGAGTACCAAGCCAGAGGTGCTCCTCAAATACACATGCTATTATGGATCAAGAATGCTCCAAAATTTGGAACTGATACTGATGAAAGTGTTTTGTCTTTCATCGAACAGTATGTTACCTGTGCCATTCCAAGAGAAGGAGAAGTTTTACGGTTTCAAAGTCATCGATGTGGAAAATACTGTTGACAAAAATACAAGTCTAAAGGCAAATTTAAAAAAAAAATGTTGTTTTCGATTCCCACGTCCAATAATTTCTAAAGGAAGAGTAAATAGTTTTCTGTCGGCGGTAAGGCACAAAATAACTCGAAAATCTCTGAAGAATATATACAACTTAAAAAGAACCGAAGATTCAAAGTATATTAATAACTACAATCCAGTGATTTTGATAATGTGGAATTCAAACATGGATATTCAATATGTTGCAGATAATTCATTTGCGGTTGATCGCTATGTTACATCATATATAACCACATCTGAAAAGACAGAGATGAAAGAAATGTGGGAAGAAATTTCACAAGAAAAGAGTCTTAGCATGAAATTATACAGCTTTAGCTTGAAGATGCTTTCCCATCGAGAGATTGGATCCTATGAATGTTCGGATCTCTTGAGCTCTGCAAGTTTATATTCAAAGTCAAGAGGAATCCTTTGAGTAAGTTTAGGTCTTGCTTCCACACGAAATAGAGTATTGAAAACATTACAAGAAATCGAATACTTAGCACTCAATGAACCAGAAAGTACAGATATTGTTAAAACTAGTATGTTGGATACATACTATCCCAAAAGGAGTCCACATCTGGAAAACCTATGTCTGTATGAAATACTTCAACATTACAGCTTTAAAAGAAATGTTACAGAAAATATAAAAGAGGGAAAATATGCAGTAATTGGATGTTTTGGATGTTTGGTAAAACATGCCAAAGGAAATCTTATTAACCACAGAAAACTCAGCTGTGAAAGTCCAGATAAGAGGGAATTTTTCTATTTAGCACTTCTACAAATGTTTAAGCCTTGGCGTAGTGAAACGGAATTACTTGGAGATTTTGACTGCTATGAAGATTCTTTTAATGCATGTAAAGATAGCATCCAATGCACAATTTTCCCTATATATCTACAAATGTTAAATGAAGAGATTGAACAAGAAAGTAGTATTGCAGCTGAAATAGCTAGAGACAGTTCTCAAGACAGTCAAAGTTCTGTTCCACTAAGTCAAGATCCACTGGGACAACCAATTATTGAAAATGAAGCAGCAATAGCCATGAATGAGGTAGAAGCTGCAATGCAACAAGCACAACAAGATATTATTCCATTGGAAAAGTTAGAAGAACAACTAAATATTGAACAGAAAGAAATATATCTACAAGTGAAAGAACATATACAACATGGTTTGCTACATGAAAAAAGAATGCCAATGTTCATCATTTAAACCTATTCTAATGTACATTAGCGGTCAAGCTGGAACAGGAAAAAGTTTCTTAATTAATGTTTTGACCAGTTATCTACAGAAAACTACAGAATCGCATTTATCTTGTGTTGTAACAGCTCCAACTGGTTTAGCAGCACACAACAGTAAAGGGATTACTTTACATTGATTACTTATGCTACCTGTTGAACATGATAATACATTGGAATATCAGAAGCTATCTGGAGAAGCTTGTTATGAAGTCTCAAGAGTACTGAAAAAAATGAAACTTTTAATCATTGATGAGGTGAGCATGGTCTCAAACTTAATGCTTGCCTTTATACATTTAAGAATGCAACAGATTTTAAAAACAGATTACAATGTTCTGTTTGGAGGAAAACATTTAATTGTATTCGAAGATCTACTACAACTTACTCCTGTAAAAGGATAACCTGTTTTTAAAACACTTGTCCATGAAGACACTAGGAAATCTTTGGGAAGTATTAGAAATGTGAACATTTGGTTACATTTTGAATATAAAGAACTTATTAAGAATATGCGACAAGCAAGTGATGAAGATTATGGAAATATTCTTCAAGATATAAGAATTGGTGTCTTAATGAAACATGGTAAACAAGCTTTAGAAAGTCAGCTACTAAGGAACTTGTTTACAACTGAAAACACAGCGGCTGAAATAATGAACAATAAGCTTGGAGAAAATCAGTCTATATTTTGCCTAATGCCTACACTGTAAAAGTGTTCTACAATTAATCAAGAACTTTTGAAACTGAAAAACAGCAAATAGAGGAAATTGAAGCTATTGATAAAATTGAACACCAGGGAGTGATTATTCTTCTCACAGGGTAACTACAGGCTAAATTGCATTCTTTGGAAAAGTCTGTATCTAAAACTGCAGGTTTAGAAAAGACTTCACATGTATGTATAAACTGTCGGGTAATTTTACGGCGTAATTTGAATGTAGAAGAAGGTTTAGTAAATGGGGCAATGGGAAAAGTTAGTGATTTTGTAAATTTCAGAACAGAGATGGAATAGAATTTTTGATTATAAAATTTGATCAGATTAAAGAGGTAAGACAGATTGGGCGTTGTGTTGTACATTGTTTGCTTGTAAAAGATTTGTATGTTCGCAGAAAACAGTTTCCTCTGTTTTTAGCATATGCAGTAACTATTCATAAATCTCAAGATTTAAGTGTATATAATGCTTTTGTAAATATTGGAAGTACAGTGTTTATAGAGGGAATGGCATACGTTGCATTGTCTCGAGTAAGAACATTGTCTGGTTTGCATTTGATAGATTTCAATGAGAAAAAGGTTAGTGCTGATGCAAATTGTGTAAGAGAGTATAATCGTTTAAGAAGACTTTATGCTCCTGATTTAGGTGAATATCCCATATATGAGAATCGTATAGTGTGTCCAAAACGGAAATATGTCAACGATGGAATTGAGGTTCAAAAAAAGAAAACAAATGAAGAGAAACTTGAAGGCATAAAGAAAAAGAAAATGGAAACTGTTGATGAGATTGTAGGATGCCAGTTAGAAAATAGTTCAGGTATCAACTGCTATACTAATGTGATTCTGAATGTTGTGTATTATCTAGAAGATCTCCATCATGAAATCATGGGAAATTATGAAAAAAGATTCTGTTCTTTAATACATCATGTATTTCAACAGTTGGTAACTGACAGAAGTAAAATCCATACTGCTTCTGGCGTTCGTCATCTTTTGGATATATGTACTGGTTCATTCACATTTACTCTTAATGTACAGCAAGATGCACAAGAATATCTAATGCTTATGCTTGGAGTGTTAGAACATGGAGGAATACAGATTGAAAACTTATTTGGACTAAGTTACAGATGGGATCATAAATGTGAAGAGTGTTCATTTACTACCATCACTGAAATACAAACAGAACGATTCATATACTTGACTATACCAGACTGAAAATCAGTACCTTTTAACAAATTGATAAAAACAGCCAATCAGGACATGAAATGTTCACATTGTAGATCAGAGATGTTGTCTACATTGTATATAGAAATATTTGGGAAATATCTAATTTTAATGCTACAACGTTGTAGAGCAAATGAAAGAAAATTGGAAATTAAAATTTTAATCCAAGTCAAATATCTATTTCAGGAAGAACTTTTATAGACGTGGCTATTATTTTCCATGATGGACCTACTACAACATCTGGACACTATACTGTGTATTTGAAGTGTAATAAAGGATGGACACATTGCAATGATGCCCACTTGGAATTTAAACCTAGATTGCCTTATGAATTACCAAATTCATATTTGTTATTTTTGAAGCCAAAGTTTTGAGTACATCATTCGGCCAATTGGGAAGATGTGAACAGAAACTAAATGGGAATGCAAACTATTAGTATTTATAATAAGATTTTGGATTATTATTTGCGGTAATTGATATTGTATTTGGAAAATTCTGTTTAAAAGGAAATAGTTTATATATTTGTTGTCTATTTTGTACCAGATGTAAATGAGAGTCTATATTTTGGCAAATGTATTTGAGATAAATAATAGAGTTTATGTAGATGAAGGAAGTAATAATAAAGTGTAGATAGAAAAGCACATAGCTACACAAATTGAAAATGATGCTTTATGGTGATTTGTTTTTTTTTCAACAATCAATTTGATTGTTTTTCCCCGCTGTTCAATGATGATACCACATTGAAATCACTGTGTCTGGTGAAGTTAAGTGGAATCTGACAACTGCAAAAAAGGGAATCTGAAATCTAGTCTAATTCAAAATATATGTTGAGTTGCTAAAAATATAACCTTACAATTTCAGTAATGCATTATCATTAAATAACAGTTTTTCTTCTTCTTCTTTATAGTAGGTACTGTTGAAGTTTAAGAAGAGTTTTAATGCTGTTTAGGACAATACTACTTTAAAATACTTCTACTGAGTAGTGTATCTAAATTATTTAAAAGGTAAGAATACATAATATAATATGCATGATAACGTGAAAATTTTTGTAAAGTTTAATTATATGTTATTTGTATCTAATATAAATAATGCTGATCCTTTAGACTACTTGAAAATTATCACAATTCAATTCAAAAATACTTTATGAAGTCTGTCAAAGTGTGTTGGTGCCAAGTAAAATTAAAATAATAGCTAATGTCACAGTTTCTCGTAAGTATCAATAATTTAACAAATAACCCATAGTTCATCGGCAAGTTTCCTCAGCAGTTAAAAAGTTAAAAATACAATTCAACAGACAAGTAGTGCCTTAATAAATTAACATTGGTTAAAAAAAGAAGTACTATCTGTCTATTTGAGGGTAATCTTTTAAGACTACTGAATTTCAAAGTTCCTCCCCTTCTTCGTTTTGGGGTTCTGAGTTTATTCTTAGTTGCTTCTCCATACTCCCCAAAGGTTTTACCAGTTTGGTGATAACTTGTTAGTTATTTAGTAGGAAGCTGACAGCAGATGGTAATGTCCGTGTCCCCTCCTTAGCCCACAGGAGCCGAAGCAATCTTCTGCAGTCTTCCAGGAGTATAGGACATATACAAGCAGGTGAGTTATTGACTCCTGGAATAGACAGCACAAACATCATATTTTCGACTCTGGTTTAACCGCCCATGGTGGCGAGAGGTCTAAGGACGCAAAAGAGCCCATCTAAAGCTGCAGGAATTTTATTTTATAATAGGAAGAGAATGATTCATTGATATATTTTTGTGGGCCTCTTTTATCATAGCTGCTGAGGTCCAAATGGGCATGTTCTCTTCTAGCAAATGCTCTTTGGTCAGATTTAAGAGATGTACTTTTTACCTTTCTATTCAGGGCTGTTTTAAACTGAAGGCGTGGTAATTTTAAGTTCCACAGCTCCCTTGAGCATGTTTGCACCAATGCTTCAGAAAGGATATGCGACCAGGCATTTGCATAAGTTGCACTGTCGGATAAGATGTTTCAAAGATCCTTGCTCAGCAGACCTTGTAGAGTGTTGATATTTTATTATGCTGGCCATCTTTACAAGCAGTTGATCCTGTAATGCAAATTCCATCCTAATTTGAGCTGGCGAGGTACTGCCTGGTAATTGAAATAAAGACATGAAAACTGCACTCTGTGCCCTGTTTAAGAAAGCCCCCAGTTTCCCCGGGTAGGCCTCTGACCCATATGACAATGTTGGCACTAATTTAGCGGCAACTATGTTCAGCAAGAGGACTTGTTTGTGTTCTTAAAGATTGTTCGAAAGGCACCTTGCAACAAAGCTAGTTTTGGTTTTAATGAGTTCAAATGCAGTAAGTGACCTCCTTTGTTGTCTAACCAGCAACCCAAGTATTTGTATTGGTTCGCGATGGTCAGGCGATGGTTGTCAAAATGCCATTGATATTGTTTTTTCTTTTTCCGGCCAAAGATAACAATATTGTTTTTTTCATAGTTGATCTTCACCTAGTTTGCCAGGAAATGCATGTCTAATGCATCTAATAGTCTTTGAAGCCCTACCGGCGTTTGGCTCAGCAGGACCACGTCATCCTCGTACAGCAGGGAGGAGATGTGTTGAGTAGCCAGTTTAGGTGCATGACTATTAACTTGGTTTAATGCAGGAGCCAAATCGCTCATATACAAATTGAAAATGGTAGGTGCTAATACGCACCCCTTTTTGACCCCTTGAAAATTATCATTATGTTGCTCATGTAATCAAGCAGCCAGTCATCCTTTCATGTAGACACTACCCATGCACTTATCCAGTCTCTGACGCACAAGTTTTGCACTAATAGCAAAACACAGTCATCACCCTTCCATTCTTTTTTTTACACAGGCAGTACCCATGCAGTAATTCAATTACCCAAGCAACACCGCTGCACTTCTGCAATCACCCAGACACTACTGATGCATTTGTTCAATCACCCAATTACTACTGTTCCACTCAACCATTCAGTCAGGCAGTACCCATGCACTCATCCATTCACTCAGGCATTACCCATGTACTCATCCAATGACCCAGGCATTACCTTTGCACTCATACTTTCACTCAGGTACTTTTCATACACTCATCAAATTACCCAGACACTACTTCTGCATTCATGAAATCACCCAGGCACTACTAATGCACCCATGCAATCACTCAGGCACTACTCTTGCACTCAACCATTCCCTCAAACACTACCTATGCACTATACTTTCACTCAGGCACTACATATGCACTCATCTATTCACTCATGCACTAAGCATGCAGTCATCCAAAGACCCAGGGATTACTCTTGCAGTCATTCTTTTACTCAGGCACTATTCACGAACTGATGTAAGTACCCAGTTATTACCTTTGTACTCAGGCACTACCCATGCAGTCTTCCAATCACCCAGGCAGTACCCCTGCACTTATGTAATCACTCAGGCACTGCTCATGTACTCATAAAAACACTCAGGTACTACTCTTGCACCACTCAACCATTTACTCAGGTACTATCCATGCACTCATCCATTCACTCAGGACTACCTATACACTCATACAATGACCCAGGCACTATCCTTGCACTCATCAATTCACTGAGGCACTACTCACACACTCATCAAATCACCCAGGCACTACTTCTCCAGTTATGCAATCACCCAGGCACTACTCATGCACACATCCAATCACCCAGGGACTACCCCTTCACTCATGCAATCTCTCAGGCACTACCAATCCACTCATTCAATTACCCAGACATTACTCTTGCATCCATCCTTCCACTCAGGCAGTACCCATACACTCATCCAATCACCCAGGCAGTACTCCTCCACTCATGCAATCACCCATGCACTATTTATGCACTCATGCAATCACTCAGGCACTACTGTTGCACTCATCCATTCTCTCAAACACTATGTTGCACTCATCCATTCAGTCAGCCACTACACATGCACTCATCTATTCTCTCAGGCACTAACCATGCAGTCATCAAATCACCCAGGCAGTACTTCTCCAGTTATGCAATCACCCAGGCACTATCCATGTACTTATCTATTCTCTGAAGCACAACTCTTGCACTAATAGGAAGACTCAGTCATTACCCTTGCATTGTTTCTTTTACACAGTCACTAGCTATGCACTCATCCAATCCCCTAGGCAGTACCTGTGTTCTCATGCAATAACTCAGATACTACCCACACAGTCATCAAATCCCCCAGGCACTATTTTTGCATTCAACCACTCACTCAGGCAGTATCCATGCACTCATCCATTTACTCACACACTACCTCTGCACTCATGAAATCACCCAGGCACTACCTATGCACTCATGCAATCACTTAGGCACTAGCCATGCAGTTATGCAATCCGTCAGCCACTACTCTTTCTCTCAAGAATTCACTCAGGAACTACCCATGCACCCATCCATTCCCTCATGCACTACCCATACACTCTTCAAATAACCCAGGCATTAGTCTTGCAGTTATCCTTTTACTCATGCTGTACCCATGCACTGATCTAATCACCCAGATGTTACTCTTGCACTCATAAAGTCACCCAGACACTATCCCTGCACTCATGCAATCACCCAGGCAGTATTTTTGCACTTATGCAATTACCCAGGCAGTACCAATGCACTCATGCAATCACTCAGGCACTACTCTTGCACTGAACCAGTGATTCAGGCACTACCTAAGTACTCATTCATTGTCCAAGGCAGTACCTATGTAGTCATCCAATCATCCAGGCACTACCCGCGCAGTTATCCAATCACCCAGGCACTATTTTTCCATTCAACCATTTACTCAGGCAGTACCCATGCACTCACCCATTCAGTCACTCACTACCCCTGCACTCGTGCAATCACCCAGGCACTACCCATGCACTCATGCAATCACTTAGGGACTACCCATGCAGTTATGCAATCACTCAGCCAGTATTTTAGTACTCAACCATTCACTCAGGCACTACCCATGCACTCAGCCATTCCCTCAGGCACGACCCATGCACTGTTCAAATGACCTAGGCATTACTCTTGCAGTCATCTTTTTACTCACACAATACCCATGCACTCCTCCAATCACCCAGGCAGTACCCCTGCACTCATGCAATCATCCAAGCACTATCCATGCACTCATGCAATCACTCAGGCACTACTGTAGAACTCATCCTTTCCCTCAAATACTACCCATGCACTCATTCGCTCACTGAGACACTACTTATACACAATTCTAACATTAATCATACACACATTCATACAATCAATCACTTTCATTACGTACAATTTTTCTATTTTTTACCAGTTTAGGTGGTTCCATTAGAACCTTTTTTTATAGAACAATTTTATATTTTTATATTTTTTTTGTATTTTCTTGGAAAAAAAATTGGGTGCTTTTCTTTTATTAAAACAAAAAATAAAAGCAAAAGTGTCCAACTCTGTTGTTTTTGTTTAACATAGAAACAAAGGCAATAAAACAAAACAACAAAAAATGAGCATTTGTGACCTCTGAGGAGCGTCTTGATAGCGTCAATAGACAGTTCACCCACACACAGCGTTGTAAGACAGTGGCAGCAGTGGATGGCAGCATCTGCCAACTCAGTGAAGAAGGCCCATACTACACTCTCCTTCCTCTTCTTCACTGGCTCCTGCACGTCGTCCATCTCCTCCTCCTGGTCCTCAGGGAATACTGATGCCATTTTTTGCTGTTAATAAATAAAAAACACCCCCAAAAAAATCAAAATTCTCAGAGCCTACAAAATAGGTAGTGTTCAATCAGATACACCCAAAAAGAAAGGACTGTAAGAGGTCTTGGTTCCACCCACCAAAAGAATGAAAAGCTGTTTTGCGCACCCGTAAAATGTACTAAATGTCATATACAACTGTAAATTCCTATCAACATATTGTATTTCAAAGTATTTCAATGAAAACTCTTTATGCAAAACCGATATTTAAATTAGAAACAGTAATATTTCATACTTTTGAATGTACGCTGTAGTTGTGTCTCCTACGCGAACCCGGAAATACGTGACGGCAGGATTCGCGCACCCACCACGTAGTACCGCGTCCCGTACGCGATACCATCGCGTCCACAAAAATCTGTTAAAAACATTTGGAAACAAATTTAAAAACCTTTATTACTATTTTTATATACTCAGTAATAAACCTCTACGTCTAAAACATTTATT
The DNA here is from genome assembly GCA_963921515.1 of Calotriton arnoldi. Lineage (NCBI taxonomy): Eukaryota > Metazoa > Chordata > Amphibia > Caudata > Salamandridae > Calotriton > Calotriton arnoldi. Next base: position 256,530 of record CAWUFW010013693.1, read on the forward strand.
AATTAGTTCTAAATGTGTATTTGAGAGTGAGATTCGTATACCGGATCCACGCACCCATCCCGTATGATCGTGTACGGTGCGCGACCATTTTTTGTAAATTAAAAAAAAATAATACATAAAAAAGATAGTTATCTTAAGAAAACAACAAAACAACGTTCATAGTATTAAAAGCAATCTTACAAAATTTAACTTAGCAAAAAATAACTTGACAAAAAAAAGTATACATTTAAAAAAAAAAAAATCTTTTTCAATTGAAAATTCTATATTATAATATCACACTGAACAAAATTGCAAACAATAAAAGAGTGTTAATTCAAATAGATAACACTATAAATCTTTCATCAGCTATGTTATATATATTTTTTAAAACAGATTATATTTATTTTAAAACAATAAAAATACTTAAAAAGACACAGACAAAAAATGAAAAAATTGTTACAAATATCTTTTCATAAATATAATGATCTACAAAACTTAGAAATTAACTGAAAAAAACATAGGTTTCATGAACATTATAGTTAGGAATTAGCATTTAAAAAACCTTAGAAATTCATTGAAAAAACCACAGGTTTCAGGGACGTTATAGTTAGGAGTTAGCATTTAAGAAACCTTTGAAATTCACTGAAAAAACCACAGGTTTCAGGGACTTTATAGTTAGGAATTAGCATTTAAAAAAACCTTAGAAATTCACTGAAAACCACAGGTTTCAGGGACGTTATAGTTAGGCTGACATTTTACTCGTACAAAACCAGAGAAATTCAGCTGTTATAGTTAGCTGAGCTCAGCTATACAGTTATACACACACCACCTCACCTATTCATACAGATGGTAACACATACTTACTCTCTTCTACAATCACTGAAACAAGCACACGCTCACCCATATAGCCACTCTCAGACTCACTCACACATACATTCACTTATGTACTCCAACACTCACATATACTGCCTTTCACATATGCAGTTACTCACCCATATACCACTGAGACATCCATACACTCACCAACAAAGCCATACACATACTCAGTCAACCATACTGTCCCTCACAGACGCAATCATGAACCCATACACCCAGGAATTCACCCACTCATACATCCATGCAGGGAGTCACACAGCCCCTCACCCACCCACACATTCAGGCACCCATACAGGTACTCATACAACTAATAAATAACCCATATAGACACTCATGTACCTACTCACCAACCCATGCAGCCACTTACACACCAACTGACAGACTGATACACACATTTACACAGATTAGTCACTCACCCATACATTGACTAAGACACATTTAATCACTCACTCATACAGTCAGTCATGCACCCAAAAAATCATCCACACAGACACTCATACACCCACTCATTCTTTGAATACACCGTGGCATATAAATATATCATTCTTCAACTTTTTAAAAACACTCACAGTCACTGGATGATGTCATCAGTGATGTCATTTGAGATGTCATCAGTGATGTCATCAGTGATGTCAATGACCATGTCATTAGTGATGTAATATGTGACATCATCAGCAGTGCATTGCAGGGGCGTGATTTATTGTTAGCTCAGCTAACTAATGGCCACATTTCTCTGGTTTTGTTCGAGTAAAATGTCAGCCTAACTATAACATCCCTGAAACCTGTGGTTTTTTCTGTGAATTTCTAATATATATATATATATATATATATATATATATATATATATATATATATATATATATATATATATATATATATATATATATATTTATATATATATAATATATATATATATACATATATATATATATATATTCCCTACTGGCGTTCACCAGTAGGTAGGTATAGTTAGGACCTTGTTTCTATTCAAAAAGTGTTTTTTCTTTTGCCAATATTTTTGGCGCCGTTTGATGAATCCTCGCAAACTTTTCAAAACTAATGGAGCGGTCAGGTCAGCTCCTGTGTTGAAAGTTTTGGGGTGATTCATCAAACAGGGGCTGAGAAAAAGGGGGGTCCAAAAATGCGTTTTCCCATGTTCATTTTCATAGGAAACTTTAGACACTGCTACAGCCCGAACTGCTGTAGCGGTGTTACGGAATTACACCAAATTTGGCAAAAATGTAGCTCTTGGTCCAGAAAGCACTCCTTTCAGCAATCCCACTGTGTGGGACTTACTGGAGGTAACAGGTAGGCTAGTTGGCCCCTATGGATACTCACCAGCAAAGGAGACTTCATCCCCCAGCCAAGAGCGCGCCAGGACGAGTGTTTGCAGAGTAGTGGAGAAAGGGGGCAGGACCTCCAGGGAGTTGCCAGCTTTATTTTTTTTTATTTTAGGAAGTGGGGCTATGTGGCCCACATTCCCTTGACCCTTTCGGGCCACGGGAACCCCATCCCCCAGGGCCTGGCCTATTTTTTATTTTTTTATTAAAATTAAAAGGGAGGTGGGCTGTGTGGCCCCCCTCTCGAGGCTGATTTCAGCCCCGGGGACCCCATCCCCAGGGTTGGGACTTTTTTTAATAAAAAAAGGGGAGAGGACCTCGCGGCCCCCCTTCCCAGACCAGTTATTCGGCAGAGACATGGCCGTCTCCTTGGGGACCACGGTGGGAGCCTGAAGGCCCCCACAGTTCCCGCTGGCTCCTGCCTCCTGCAGGAGCCGGCATTGCTATTTACCCCCAGGGAGCTGCTAAGATGCAGCTCCCTGGGTATAAAAAGCAAAGTGCTCCACTTTGAACAACCGTGAGCAAAATGTTCCCGCTTGTTCAAAGCGGAGCACTTGTTAGCACCACTCCTGCCATCCCATAGCAAACTGCAATATCCCGGGGGTGGGCACCCCGGGACATTGTTGGAACCGGCCATAGGGAGTGGCGGTCCCCAGGGCCATTTACGGCTCGACGTGGTGGTGGCCCCCCTCCAACAGAAATTAAGCCACAGTGAGGTGGTGGTCCATGAGGCTGTGTGGGGGGACTGGAAGCCCCCACACATTATGTTTAAATATAGCCCCGGGGAGGTGGCAGTTCCCGTGGCTGCGTGGGGAGCTGGAGCCCCTCCCATGCATTATTTTAAATATAGACCCCTTTGGCCTGGCCACCCGGGGTCCTAAAGTAAACGAAGCACGGTAGCCCGCGCTTCATTTTTTTGGGGGGGCGAATTTGCGGATCTACCACAAATCCCGCTGAAAAGTTTTTAAAAAAATGCTTATTTAAAAAAAAAAGCTGATCAGGCTTAGGGGTCAGGGTGTTTCTACCCTGCCCCCTTATCTTGTTTTTTAATGTTTTTCCTTGTGACTCGGTTCAATCGAGTTACAAGATGGCTGCCAACACTTCCTGTTTTGAAGTGTTGACAGCTAATCAGATCTCAGTCTCGAGATTGGGAGGGTTCACTGATCCACCGCGGACACAGTTGTATTTCTGAGAAATCTTTAAATTTCTCAGGAACCACTCAACGGATTTACGCCATTTAACAAAAGGAGTGCTTTCTGGACCAAGACTACCTTTTTTGCCAAATTTGGTGTAATTCCGTTTTGCAGTTCGGGCTGTAGCTGTGTTTAAAGTTTCTTATGGAATTTAACATGGAGAAAAAGCGTATTGGGACCCCCCTTATTCTCGGCCCCTGCTTGACAAATCACCCTGAAACTTTCAACAGAGCAGCTGAAGTGAGTGGCGTATTAGTTTGGAAAGTTTTGCGAAGATTCGTCAAACGACGCCAAAGATATTGGCAAATAAAAAAACTCTCTTCCTATGGAAACTAGGTCCTAACTATAACTACCCACTGGTGACCGCCAGTAGGTAATTATATATATATATATATATATATATATATATATATATATATATATATATATATATATATATACTGTGCCTGGAGTGGTAAATGGCTTTTGTCATTTTACAGCTCGGCATGGACAGCACTGTGCTAGTCCTATTCTTAAAGACTTTGCTGAAGAAATGGCAAAAGACTTTGTCCCTTTCTATCTCGGCGTGGGTGGCACTGTGCTAATCCTATGCTTAAATACTTTGATAGAAAAGCAGACATTTGAGGTGAGCAGATCTAGAGTGTCGCTGGTGTTGAGAGTGCTCTATACAGGAGCTGCTTTCCACCTAAACTTGAGAACTACCCAGAGTTCTCTGCTTCTTTTTGCATAATTTATGCGTCCCTCTATGCCTGAAAGGGTATTCTTTTGACTTATACTGGGTGCTCCCTTGTGTCTGGACAAAGCTATACCTCTCTGAAGAGCTCTAATTAGAGCGAAACACTGTGTCAGGGGTTGCTTTTACTCATTTCAGGTTGGCTTGGATGGTATTTTACCAATTCAAAGCTGTAATACTGTGCCTGGAGTGGTAAATGGCTTTTGACATTTTACAGCTTGGCATGGACAGCACTGTGCTAGTCTTATTCTTAAAGACTTTGCTGAAGAAATGGCAAAAGACTTTGTCCCTTTCTATCTCGGCGTGGATGGCACTGTGCTAATCCTATGCTTAAATACTTTGATAGAAAAGCAGACATTTGAGGTGAGCAGATCTAGAGTGTCGCTGGTGTTGGAAGTGCTCTATACAGGAGCTGCTTTCCACCTAAACTTGAGAACTACCCAGAGTTCTCTGCTTCTTTTTTTGCATATATATATATATATATATATATTATCTACTGGCGGTCGCCAGTAGATAGTTATAGTTAGGACCACGTTTCCATAGGAATAGCATTTTTTGATGTGCTTATAACTTTGGCGTCGTGTGACGAATCTTTACGAGATTTTCCAAAAAGTTCCTCTTTTCAGGTCAGCTTTTATCCTGAAAGTTTGGGGGATTCGTCAAGGGGGCTAAGAAAAAGGGGTCCCAAAATGTGTTTTCTCCATGCAATTTACATAGGAAACTTTAGACAAGGCTACAGGTCAAACTGCTGAACGGAATTACGCTAAATTTGGCAGGGAGAAAGGTCTTGGTCCAGAAAGCACGCTTTTGTTTAAATGGGGTAAATCTGTTCAGTAGTTTTTGAGAAATATCAAATTTTCCAGATATCGATATTTGAGAATTCTGACATCTGATTGGCTGAGGCGTTACGAGCACAAGCTTGCGGCTTATTGGCTGCGAACTGTTGAAACTAGGAAGTGTTGGCAGCCATTTTGTTATTTACAACTCTCCCTCTACAAGGCATCAGGTCCGTAGTTCTACCTCTGCGAGGCAACACTAAAAATATACTGCAGCTCTGTCTGTGCGAGATACCCCTTTCACGGTCCCTCTCCCCACATCACCAGCTCACGGCTATGCCTTTAGAAGCCAGTCCGTCGGCTCACAGCTGTGTGACTGTGAGCTGTCAGCCATTTTGTGACTCAGTCCGTCAGCTTGCATCTCTCCCTCTAAAAGGCATCGGATCCGTAATTCTACCTTTTACGTTCCCTCCCCCGCTTTACCTCTGTGAGCCACTTCATTAGCTCGTTTTACGCTGCCTGTCCCCACATCAGCTCACGGCTATGCCTTTAGAAGCCAGTCCATCGGGTCGCAGCTCTGTGTCTGCGAGTGGTAGGTCTGTAGTTCTAACTAAAAATATACTGCAGCTCTGTGTGTGCGATATACCGCTTTCACGGTCCCTTACCCCACATCACCAGCTCGCGGCTATGCCTTTAGAAGCCAGTCCGTTAGCTCGCAGCTCCGTGTGTGCGAGTCGTGGGGCCCGCAGCTTTACCTCTCTGAGCCACCTCATTAGCTCGTAGCTGTGTCTGTGCTAGCAGGCCCGTAGGCCCGTTACACTCCCTCTGCCAGTTAGCCCATTGGGTTGCAGCTCGGAGGACTCGCAGCTGTATCTCTGCGAGCCAGCCCGTTAACTGATAGCTGTGTGTCTGCTAGCAGGCCTGTTGGCCCGTTGGTCTCCCTCTGCAAGTCAGACCACAGCTCTCACTCTGTGAGCCAGTACGGTGCTGTGCTTTTGCGAGCCAACAGCTCGTAGGTCTCCCTCTGCGAGCTGAGCCCACGGGCCGCAGCTCTTCCTCTGCGAGCCTGCCCAACGGCCCGCAGGGGTCCCTCTGCTAGCCGAACCACAGCTGACACTCTGCGAGCCGAAATTGGGAATGTAAGGCAGCTCTAAAAAGAGCCTTTGTGTTTATTAGTTGGAGCTACATGTAAGTGCGAATGCACAGCTTCAGGTTTATCAGGAAAACTTGGTTTCCCTCATCTGTGAAGAGTACTCCATCACTTCTGTAGATGTCAGCCATATCAAAAAGTATGTTGTTGTTGTAGATCGACCCCATTCTATGGCCTCTGAGGTATGCAGACACAGCTTTGTTGACATTCTTCCTAGATTTTTCAATCTTATGACAAAATTGGTTTGACCATTTCCACTTCTGTCTTTGGCATATATTGGAATACACAAAGACATTTTGAGGCAAAAGTAACATCAATTGTCCAAAGGTGTCCTTCATAAGCATTTCCAACCCTACCCCAGTCAATCTGCCTAGATCATTACCACCCCATTGCACAATCATGAGATCAGGGTGTTGGAGATGCAAACAGGTTTTAACCAAAGGGAGCAATTGGTGCCACTTCAATCCTCTCTGTGCAAACCATTTAATGTGCACATTTTGTAAACCTAGGTCTAAGTCGATACATCTCTGTTCTGCATACCTCTTGCACCAGAAAACATAGCTATGTCCTACAATCCACACTAGCATTTTGAAGGAATGGCTAGAAGATATAGATAAATGTCTGTAGCTCATGCACTGCATTCGTAGAATGAGAGATATGTTTAAACATAGGGAACAACTTTTTTTTTACATACAAAACCTTAACCGATTGGGAGATGAAATGTATTGTGTCCTAAAAAGTAGGGTGTATATTAGTTTTGATGAAAAGCATCTTTGTGATTGGTTAATAAAAAAGCAGTTTATTTGTGGAGTACATATTATAGGATGAAATTTGCTCAGCTCAACCACACCTGCTAATTGTATTTGGAAGGTGCAGTTCAAACTTGAAAGAATGGTGAACTTTTAACCTCCACGTGCCGTTAAATGTTGGAGAAAATGTTGCAAAAAAATATCAGTTGGTTTAAAAAAATTATGAACTTTTAACCTGCACGTGTCGTAGAATGTTCTAGAAAGTATTGATACAATACGTTGAGCTTTTCACCTGTATGTGTCCTTAAAAAAAGTGTTTATATGGAAATTTCAAAAATAACCAATAAAGAGAGGTTTTGCAATCGAAAAAAAAAAGGAACTATTCTGATTTGTTCTTTACATGTATTTATGTGTGGAGCAACAGGGAAATTGTGCCATTACTGGTTCCATTCTTGATGAAAGCGGTGCATTACATGTACTGTGTGACAAGAAAAGAATTGCATGCGTTTGTGAGATTTGAAGTCTGCATACCAACTACGAAGGTAAATTAGAAATTAAGAAGGTGTGTTATGTGTTTTGTAGTAGTGGTTAAGTATTTTAGACGATATTTTTAACTTTACAACTATTTTTTATTTCTAAATAACAGTGTTAGTAAAGTCTGGTGTTTTATTGGTTCTAAAATATGCATAATGTGTAACTAGTTATTAAACAAGTACTTTATATATGTTTAGGAGTTTTCGCAAAGAAAAAGTGTAAGTTGTTATCTGTAAAAGACTCTGGGCCATATTCTCAAGACGAGCGATAACATTATCGCCGCTTTAGCGGCAGTTTCCTGCCGCTGAAGCGGCGATAATGTTATCGCCATTCTTGTGAATATAGCCCTGTATGGGTTTGGAAATTCCATGTAGTGTTAATTTCGATTTGTATATCTATTCTGGCGAGATAAACAGAATGTTGCACGTTTGGAAATGATGCTCAGTCTGGAAATAGTGGAGAAGGGGTCACAGTAGAAAATTCATGTGTTATTAAGTTAACAGAGATGGAAAAAAAGAAGAAATGTTATGTGCACAGTTTGTGGTCTCATTTTTTACACTGAGAGGTAGATTTCAATGTCAGTCAAGGCTGGTGTGGTACTGCGAGGCTTTGCATTTGGGTGTTCTTAGGAAATCTAAGTTGTTAGGGAGCGTTTCTTCAGAAGTCATTTTTTTACATATGTGAGAGATAAAAAATAAATGAAAATGTTCTTTGTATATTTTCTGTACGTTTTTGTTCACAGTGGTAAAGTAAATGTGATTATTAGTGATAGTAATTCTCACGGTGTGTTCCTCTGCTGAATATACGCAGGCGTTTAAGTGGTCCGGGTGTTATTAGTAGTAGGCTCCGCCACCCCTTTAAGAGAGCCGCCAATTTTTTCATCCCAGTTAAAGGTGTTAATATACGTATAGTAAATGGACGATACATAAAAAGTTTGGAATTATACCTTCATTTACTCTGTCTACCTTGCAGCACCATTTTGTGCCCCCAGCAGTACTGTTTATAAAAATAATCTAATACAGCTTTTTGTATTATAAAAATAGCACTTATAGGTTTATTGGCATATTGGTAGAATTTGTACTTTATAAAGAATGTTGCAATCAGTTTCAATGGTATAAAAATGCACTGTATTATGTAGGAAATATTACATATGCATAGGTTGTGATGTCATTTTTTACTGTAAGGTACATTTGAGTATAAGTGAAAACAGGTGATATACTGCGAACCCGTTCAGAATGTGCACAGATTACATAGAGAGTAAATGGACAAAGTAAACTTGCACGTTGCTTTGTGTATGTATGCATAGTTTGAATCATTTGATGATACTTTAAGACATAATCTAAACACTATTTCTGCTTTACAATTGGGTACAGTGCACAGTGTTAGTAGTTAGTGACTAGATGCTGGTAAAGGTATTATTTATTGCTCGTTCGTACGAAATAAAGGTGGAGAGGGGTGTTTCTTTACTAGAGATATTTTATAAATGTGTGAGAGATAAAAAACAATTAAAAATGTTCTTAGTAAATTTTCTAGACGATTTTTTCACACTAGTAAACTAACTGTGATTATAAGTGATGAAAATTGTTAGGGTGTGTCTCTGTGCTGAATATACGCAGAACTTTAAGTGGACTGGGTGTTACCGGTGCTGAACACTGCTACCCCTTTTAGACACCCGCATTTTTTTTCATCCCACTTAAAACCCTCAATATACGTATATTAAAGGAACGGTACAATAAAAGTTTAGAGATTACACCTCCGTTTCCTCTCCTCATGTGTCATCCCCATTTTGTGCAACAAACAGTAGTGTTTAGAAAAATTAAGTAAGAGAGCTTTATTTAGTACGAAAATAGCACTTATACCTTTATTAGCATGTTTATGGGATCTGTAGTGTAAAGAAAAGGTCCTAATCAGTTTCAATGGTACAAAAGTGACGTAACATATGTTTGAAAGATTACCTGGTTTTAGGAGTAAGGTATAGAGGTAACAAATAAGCAGTATAGTTTGTTATGTTTAAAGTAGTATGTAGTTTTGTAAATCAGATATGGCGTTAATTTGTGCAGCACACAGTACACCCACAAAGACCCTGGAACATGTCCCTGAATGCCTTGGCACACTGCAGCACACATCCAAACGCCAAGTAGGCCCCCATCCACAATGTGGACAGAGTGCCCCCCATCACCAATATCACAACCTACCCTAGCACATATGCTGAATCCAGCAAACCAGCAGATCCGTGACCCACACTTACTATGCAAGTAACACTTCATTTCGGATAGCATAGGAGCTGCGCAAAGATAATGACATGGCCCACGGAGCGAGATGGACGGAGCCAAGTGCGGATCACATCCTCAAAGGAGCAGGTCACACTCCGACGTGTCCGCGTGCAACCACAACCCATGCCTTACAATACAAGCAGCAGACCAACAATGCACCAGGCCACAAAATAAGTCCGCAAGCACACATCACCCAAGTGAAAAGCAAAACAGGCCCCGAAAAGCACACAATCCAAAGGCACCCCGTCTGAAGGGGAGAAGGCTACACGAAATCAGAGGTGCAGGGGCAATTCCCCCACAATGCAGCCCACACACATAGAAATCACAGAACATCAGCAATCTAGGCAATGTGGTACAAAACTCCCCTCATACGCGTTCTGTGTCCGGTGTGTATGGCGGGGTGATGGCTGCATGGCTGTGTGCCCTTGACACATCAGACTGCGTAGGTGATGGGGCTGCATCAGATGTCGTCCAGCACCTATGCAAAAACAATGTCTGGCTCACAGAGGCGGAGCTTGCCAAAGGGATACACCCCCATTGCACATGCGACAGTCAGTTCTTCCCTGTGTTGGGACGAGGCTCATTGTGGCACACGAGTGTACAATCTTTACAACACACCTCACAGTTAGACACCAGTGGAGTGGCATAGGCTTTATTGGCATGTTCGTGTCAGTACGGACGAGGCAACGGGCACAACAGGCACGGACATGCTTAAGACACTTACACGCAGCATGGGTACATGTCGAGGGGCAGATGATGTTTGGACTCAAATGGACAATATTGATCACATATGGCAATGCTCACAGCCCACCTTGCCTTGCTGGATGAGCCATGTGTTGTTTGGTGTCTGCACAGTGCCCCGTGTGAGGGGGCACGACTGACTGTACCTGGGGTCTGCATGGTGCTCTGCCTCTGGGGTGCGGCAATTGTCTGCTCTGCTGACAGTGATCAGGTGTGAGGGTCCGACAGGTTCGCATGTCGTGCTACATCGCCATGTGTGTGCTCTCACCCAGCAGTGTGTCCCAATTGGCAACGTTGCGAAACGATGCTGTGTTGCTCGGACCATGGACCTGTGTCGCCTTGGACAGGTGTGTGTGCACAAGCATTATTCCATGCACATGCATCCAGAGCCCGACCGACGGGAGACGTGTGCTCTGTTTTGGTGGGATATGTGAGCAATCCCCACTGTGCAACAAGTTGTTGGGTCATGTGCTGTGGGTGGCAATAGGATGTGGCTGCAGGTACGTAGTTACTCGTCCATGAATGCCAGTGCAGCTTCATGTGCAATGTGTTCCAATAGTACGTCGTTGTCGTGTTCAAGGAATACCAGGGTGAGCCAATCCATTAGGTTGTCCAGGCAGGTGTGCTCAGCCCACGCCGTGTCACCGATCCCCAACACAGCCCAATAGGGAAGCGCCTCGATGTGGTCACTGCAGATGAGAAATTGTGCCATCTCCCATGCACAACTACCAATACACACGCATTATGTCAAGGCATCCCATGCACAGCTGTCTCGGTTACACTCCTGTTCGTGATCCAACAGGGGGCGCAAACACAAGTCATAGTCCAATTCATCAACAGTTGTGTTGGATAGGCAGAGATCCATGGGACTCTCGAATGTGCATGTTCGGCAGTGGAACCAGGGCTGGACGCAGGTGACGTAGGCAATGCGGAAGCTGAGCCTGTAACTGATCCGCAGCACTGCCAGTGGCAGTGCACCCAGTAAATGCAGCAAACGTGCATGGTACTGTTCCACGTGACGGGTGTTGTGCATGTGCCCGGTATGGCCTGCCATTGCATTGGTGCGTTTCGTGAACAGGCACTCTACTGGACTGCGGCTGTTGTGTGGAGGATATGTCACAGCTCTGAGCAATAATTTGAATGTGTGCGCAACGTTGTGGGACATGGGTTGCTGTTTCCGTGGGTGTCAAGGCCTTCCCATGCGGGGGTACCACAGGCAGGGGCTTCTATGTGTGGGCTGTGGATAAGTCGGATGGTTTATTTGCAGAATGCGTGGTGTGGGAGTCGTCCCCATCTGCCATTGTATCTCTATCAGGGTGTTCCAGGCGTGTTTGGGACCAAGGTCAGAGGTGCAGGTGTCCTCCCAGCTTCTGCATTGGGACAATGGTGCTTTCATCCCTGATGTTTGTCTCACTACTACTTTCGTTTTGGGAATGTGATGTGGCTTTGGCGCTGAGATTGGGACACGGCCTTGGGCTCATGGTGTACGGATGGTGATGCACACACATATGTTGGCATGTGGAGCCAGGTGCCTGTGCATCCTTGCGCTGCTTGTGCTATCTCACTCGGTCTCTCTCCCTCGCTCTCTCCCTCTGTTTCGTTTGTTGCGCGCATGGCACACCATCTTGTCTTGGATTTGGTCTACCGGGCTGTGTGCTACGGATTGTCCAGTGGAGCAGCTAGGACTCATCCTAGGGGTTGTTTCTAATTTTGTTTGTGTGTTGTTTTGTGTTGGTGGTTGCATTGCTGTATGACTGATTCTCCATTTTCTGGTCACACATGTATGTTTATTTTGCTGCTTGTGCGACATGAGGCAAGATGTTTGTTTTGGGGTTGGTGGTGTTGGTGTGCAATTTCGTAGCCCGGTGTTGGGGGTGGTGCCGTGGGGTGGGGGTGGTGTGGGATGGGGTCCTGGGGTGTTGGCGGTGGGTGTTGTGACCCTGTTGGGTGTCCGGGCCGCATGATGAGTTGCTCCATGGCATCTGTTGCCCTTCGGATGTGGCCCTGGGCTGTGCTTCCTTTTGTGGTGCTGGCTGCCGTCCAACTTTACACCAGGTCAGAGCAGGTGTAAATTTCCTGGTGCTAACGCGCCTCATCGCCCATTTTGTGTTTTTATCGGGGATGTGGCTGGTCGTTGTGAATGTTGAGGTGTGCTGTTGTCTCGGCTTTTGTCACGGGAATGCCTACTGGGAATGCCTACACGGGGAGCGCCGAGACACCTAAGGGTATTTGCGCGCTTTATAAGTTGCATAAATAAAATAAATAAATACTCTGCATCTCATTAGCGATATTTGAGAGGGTCGTCTGTGGCGATGTTTTTTGAGGCTGCTATCACGGGTATACTGGTGCTGTGGGCTGTAAACACCGGCTTGTGAATGGGGGGGTAAATTTATCACGAGTTTGGCTGCGATAAAGTGCCGTTAATTCGGGAAGATGGCTCCTTGTAAATATGTCCCTTAATCTTTCCCCCCTCTCCATCTCCATGTCAGTGGTTTTTGTTGCTGTCTAACAGTTGATTTGTACTTGCTTATGTACATCCACAATGAAATGTAAGCCTGTACCATATTTTTGCTAATATGGTGCAGTGTTATGCTTGCTAAGTTGCCGATAGAAGTGTTAAACTAATAAGGGTAACGTTTACATGTGCCATTTAGTTGAGAATATCACTCTTAAGTATACAGATAACAATTTTACAAAATAGTATCTACAAAGTTATCTGTAGTGGGTTGCAGAGGAAGTGGCATGGGACGGTGGGGTGCATGGGACGGGGGGGTGGGGCGGGGGGCAAGGGGAAAAGTAGGAGGTAGTGGAGGCACATATAAAATGGGAAGGTGAATCTAAATAATTCAATAAATACGTGCTGACACTACCTGCCACCCTACTGTTCCCTTATTCCGCTCCAGTACCATGCAGAATTTCCTCTGCAAGCCGCCACTGGAACTTATATAACTGTATGTGATTATTTTGACATATTGAACAGATATAACAAATAATTTAATTTTTTTTTCATTTGCAGAATTTTTTTTTGCTTGGAATAAAAATTGAAAATGCCTAGAAGAACTGAAAAAAAAGGAAAAACAAAAAGGCAATCTACTTAAAGAAAAGTCAAAAATGTGCATTAGAAGAAAATCAGAGTGCTACAAAAATAGTTTCTTCTGGTAAAAACACTAGACAATTTCTAAAAAAAAGTACTACGAACATTTAATGAAAACAACATCGCACAAAGGAAAAATAAAAAAAATTCAAGTAAGGAGAAGCAGACTTCGACTTCAAATTGCAAGAAAAAAAAACATGATAAGGAAAGAGTATTTGTTACCCGTAGACAAAAACAATTTCAAGAAATTCGTCAAAGAGTTTTTCGAAATAGAGTAATTCAGAATTTAATAAAAGGATGCCGCAAATTTAAAAAGAAAGTGCCTCAATTGAAACAGAAACAGTGTGTTGAAAGCATAGTGGATACTGCTTTTAAGTTAAAACAAAAAATATTCATTTTCATTTTGAAGAGGATGAAAGTGTTCGATAAAACAATGAAGATTCTGAAAGACAAAAGTTTAAAAACAAGACGTGTGAACAGAAGCAACTTTTGTAAAATCTTCAGTGGAAAATGGAAACATACATCTAATAGTGAACCTTTTTTTAATGAAGAGAGTTACTTCCAAGAAAATAGTTTACCATTTGCAGTTGATACTGGAGGTCGTTGCTATGAAGTTCAGAATGGTTGTCCTGTTGCAAAAGAGGAAATGGTTACTATTGGTGCAGAACAGTTAATAGCTGAAGAAGTGCAAGGGAAACGCACACAAGCTCCTGTGTATAAGTGTGGTTGTAGCAGTATTTGTAGTATTCAACAGGAATCTATTGATATAATGCGAAATTTGTTACGAGAATATACACAGAAAAGTGTAAAACAGAAGATTAGGTTGTTACAAACACTTGATCCTTGTATTGTAAGAAAATATACTGAGAAACATGGGTATTCTCTGGCTTGTCTTTCAAGAAAAGTGTGTAAAAGTGTTTTTCATCACTTAAGGATGTTAGCAGTACACCATTCAGAAATGCGGAAGTTTGTAAGGAAACTGTACTATGTAAAAAGTCCTGCATTATGTTTAGGTGAACTAAATACAGCTCTTTTACATGGTTCTTTATCAGATGTACAAAAAAAGTGTGATGCTATTCAGTTCCGATATTTTGCTTCAGAAGAGCAGTGTATAGGAAGTGAAAGTTTGACAATTACAGATGTTGAAGAAGATGGGAAAGTGATTATAATTGATCAGTTTGAAGAAGAAATTGGAAAGTTTAACATAGTGTGCTCTCAAATTCCAAACTATGTTTGTGTTTGTTGTCGACGTACTAATTATAAAATTCAAACTTGGAATTTTGATTTGTATTTGAAATCTGAAAAGAAGAATAATGATAAATGGAAAGAATTTGCAACTCACTTGTTAGTGGAAGGTCAATTTGAGTTAGGCAGTGATCAACGTATTTGTAAATATTGTTATAACAAATTAGAAGAGAACAAAATGCCCGCTAGAGCAGTACATAATAAGTTAGAATTAGTAGCTATTCCGGAGGAACTGGCAGATTTGAATACATATGAGTCAGTTCTAATTCAACTGTTCATCTATTTCAAACTATAATTCGCATGGAGCCTAAAACAGGTAAACTGCCACCAACAGACTTACAAAGAGGGCTGAAAGGAAGAGTAGTGTACTTACCTTTGGATTTTAAGAAAAATATTGAAATTGTTGGTGGAGACAAAGATGAAAATGAAGCAGTAGTCATTCTAGTAAATGGAGTACCAACAAAGAGTCGGAAAATATGGCAAGAATTCGTGGATGTTAAAAAACTTCAAAAGGCTACGTTATATCTTGTGGAGAATAATATTTATTATAAAAGTGTAAATGTGGAACAACAGGTAATAAGTTTGGAAGATGAATCTGAAATTTCAAGTGGTGAAATAGAGAAAGTGGAGAAGTCAAGGAGTGAAGATATTTATGAACATTACACAATATGTCCTCTACATTCAAAAGAAGTAATAGGAAACAGTATTGAGTTATTTCAAATGAAAAAAGCAAAGGGAACTCCAATGAGTGTATGGGAGAAAAGCTTAGAAGCTCGGTCTTTTCCACAGCTGTTACCTACTGGAGAAGGTGGACGATATGATGACCGACCTGTACGTATTCCAGCTTCAGAATATCGCTCAACAAGATTATACTCTGAAGATCCTAGATTCCGGTAGTGTATACCATATATATTTCACCTTTTGTTTGAAAGTGATCTGTCTTCTCTGTCCTATGCAGTGAACCACATACTGAAAACTGGAGTTCAACAATCACTTCTTTCAGGGAAAGAATTTGTGGAGAAAGTTCAAGAAACAGATGAAAATTTAGAAGCACAGTTAATTAATT
Organism: Calotriton arnoldi; assembly: GCA_963921515.1. Classification (NCBI taxonomy): domain Eukaryota; kingdom Metazoa; phylum Chordata; class Amphibia; order Caudata; family Salamandridae; genus Calotriton; species Calotriton arnoldi. Next base: position 272,279 of record CAWUFW010013693.1, read on the forward strand.
TGATGGCATGTCAATGAGGAACAAATGAGTATTGGTATCATCGTCATGGAGAACTGAAGTGTATGTTACGGAACTTAGGTACACCAACATGGTTTGTGACACTTAGCTGTGCAGAGTATGCATGGGAAGATTTGCTTGAATTTCTACGAGAAGCAAATTCCAATATAAAGAATGTAGAAATGAAGACACCTGGAGAACTGTGTTCTTTGGATCCTGTAAACGTGTGCAGATATTTTAATCATAGGTTTCAAGCTATGATGTCTTTCATCTGCAATAAAAAGAATCCACCTTTTGGAGAAGTTACCGATTTCTTTGGAGAAAGGAGTACCAAGCGAGAGGTGCTCCTCATATACATATGCTATTGTGGATCAAGGATGCACCTAAATTTGGAACTGATTCAGATGAAATAGTATTGTCTTTCATTGAACAGTATGTGACATGTGAGATTCCAAGAGAAGGAGGAGATAGAAGCTTGAGACAGCAAGTTTTACGTTTCCAAAGTCACTGTTGTGGAAAGTACTGCCGACGAAAATACAAGTCTAAAGGAACATTTTATACCAAGTGTCGGTTTGGATTTCCACGTCCAGTAATTTCTAAAGGAAGAGTAAATTCTTTTTTTTCTTCTGTAAGGCACACAATAACTCGCAAATCTCCAAAGAATACCTACAACTTGAAAAGAACAGAACTGTCAAAGTATATTAATGACTATAATCCGGTTATTTTAAAAATTTGGAATGCAAATATGGACATCCAGTATGTTGCAGACAACTCAATTGCTGTTGCACGCTACGTTACATCATATATAACAAAATCAGAAAAAACCGAGATGAAACAAATGTGGGAAGAAATTGCACAAGAGAAAAGCCTTAGCAAAAAATTGTACAGCTTTACTTTGAAAATGCGTTCCCACAGAGAAATTGGATCGTATGAATGTTCAGACCGCTTGTCCTCTTCAAGTTTATATTCAAAATCACGAGGGATCATTTGGGTAAGTTTAGGTCTTGCCTGCTCACGAAATAGAGTATTGAAATCATTAGAAGAAATTGAATACTTAGCAGCAAATGAACCAGACAGTACAGAAATTCTTAAAACTAATATGTTGGATACATACTATCCGAAAAGGAGTCAACATCTGGAACAGCTATGTCTGTATGAAGTGCTTCAACATTACAGCTTCAAAAGAAATGTTAAACAGAATTTAAAACAAGGAAAATATGCAGTACTTGGATGTCATGGATGTTTAGTAAAACACACAAAAGGTAACCTTATCAACCACAAGAAACTCAGGGGCCGATTCCAATCTCGGTCGGTGGCGCACCCAATACCATTCGGTCGGGAAAAAAGCCATGCGAATGCCTGTTTCCCGACCGATCCGCACATTATTCCGAACGAGCAAGTACGATGCGCACAACAGCATAGAATCCGGCCGAGTCGTACTCACCCAATCCAGGTCCTGTTCTCCGACCGAGGCGAATCCGGAAACGCTGAATCGAGTCGCACGGAAGGGAAAATGCAGCCCCGTCCGGCCGGACAAGTACGATGCGCTTTCCGTACGCGCCGAACCCGTTGCTACGTCCGGCACGTCAAAGCTTCCGGGAGAGGCGCACATAAGCTCCGATTCGCGCCACAACACGATCCACGGCTACGAGGCGAACACGCCAGCGACGAGGACGAGGCGAAGCAACGAGAAAGACGAACGAGACGAACCAACGATGAATCCCTTCCTTCCGATCCTACCAATATTCTACATTTACTACCGGAACAGGCACGGACGCGTACGGCGCAGAAGGTAAGTCAGACACCAACCACAAAAACATACAACACGTACACGACACATCACACACACACAGAGGGATGCAGAATTTACTTACACCAGCAACAGCAGCACCATAGGGGCGGGATGCCCATCACCAATGCCACATATGCACACAGGGGCCTGGATGCGCACCACCACTACCACCCCTACCCAGGGGGCTGGATGCCTACCACTACTACCAACCTTACCCAGGGGGCTGGATGCCTACCACTACTACCACCCTTAGCCATGGGGGTGCCAGATGCCCACCACTACTACCACCCTTACCCAGGGGGGGCTGGATGCCTACCACTACTGCCACCCTTACCCAGGGGGGGCTGGATGCCTACCACTACTACCACCCTTAGCCATGGGGGTGCCAGATGCCCACCACTACTACCACCCTTACCCAGGGGGCTGGATGCCTACCACTACTACCACCCTTACCCAGGGGGCTGGATGCCTACCACTACTACCACCCTTACCCAGGGGGGGCTGGATGCCTACCACTACTACCAAACTTAGCCATGGGGGTGCCAGATGCCCACCACTACTACCACCCTTACGCAGGGGGGGCTGGGTGCCTACCACTACTACCACCCTTAGCCAGGGGGCTGGATGCCTACCACTACTACCACCCTTACCCAGGGGGGGCTGGATGCCTACCACTACTACCACCCTTACCCAGGGGGGGCTGGATGCCTACCACTACTACCACCCTTACCCAGGGGGGGCTGGATGCCTACCACTACTACCACCCTTAGCCATGGGGGTGCCAGATGCCCACCACTACTACCACCCTTACCCAGGGGGGGCTGGATGCCTACCACTACTACCACCCTTAGCCATGGGGGTGCCAGATGCCCACCACTACTACCACCCTTACCCAGGGGGCTGGATGCCTACCACTACTACCACCCTTAGCCAGGGGCTGGATGCCTACCACTACTACCACCCTTACCCAGGGGGCTGGATGCCCACCACTACTACCACCCTTACCCAGGGGGGCTGGATGCCTACCACTACTACCACCCTTACCCAGGGGGCTGGATGCCTACCACTACTACCACCCTTAGCCATGGGGGTGCCAGATGCCCACCACTACTACCACCCTTACCCAGGGGGCTGGATGCCTACCACTACTACCACCCTTAGCCAGGGGGCTGGATGCCTACCACTACTACCACCCTTAGCCAGGGGCTGGATGCCTACCACTACTACCACCCTTACCCAGGGGGCTGGATGCCTACCACTACTACCACCCTTACCCAGGGGGCTGGATGCCTACCACTACTACCACCCTTAGCCATGGGGGTGCCAGATGCCCATCACTACTACCACCCTTACCCAGGGGGCTGGATGCCTACCACTACTACCACCCTTACCCAGGGGGCTGGATGCCTACCACTACTACCACCCTTAGCCATGGGGGTGCCAGATGCCCACCACTACTACCACCCTTACCCAGGAGGGACTGGATGCCTACCGCTACTACCACCCTTACCCAGGGGGGCTGGATGCCTACCACTACTACCACCCTTACCCAGTGGGGGCTGGATGCCTACCACTACTACCACCCTTAGCCATGGGGGTGCCAGATGCCCACCACTCCTACCACCCTTACCCAGGGGGGGCTGGATGCCTACCACTACTGCCACCCTTACCCAGGGGGCTGGATGCCTACCACTACTACCACCCTTAGCCATGGGGTGCCAGATGCCCACCACTACTACCACCCTTACCCAGGGGGCTGGATGCCTACCACTACTACCACCCTTACCCAGGGGGCTGGATGCCCTACCACTACTACCACCCTTACCCAGGGGGGGCTGGATGCCTACCACTACTACCAAACTTAGCCATGGGGTTGCCAGATGCCCACCACTACTACCACCCTTACGCAGGGGGGGCTGGGTGCCTACCACTACTACCACCCTTAGCCAGGGGGGCTGGATGCCTACCACTACTACCACCCTTACCCAGGGGGCTGGATGCCTACCACTACTACCACCCTTACCCAGGGGGCTGGATGCCTACCACTACTACCACCCTTACCCAGGGGGCTGGATGCCTACCACTACTACCACCCTTAGCCATGGGGGTGCCAGATGCCCACCACTACTACCACCCTTACCCAGGGGGCTGGATGCCTACCACTACTACCACCCTTAGCCATGGGGGTGCCAGATGCCCACCACTACTACCACCCTTACCCAGGGGGCTGGATGCCTACCACTACTACCACCCTTAGCCAGGGGGCTGGATGCCTACCACTACTACCACCCTTACCCAGGGGGCTGGATGCCTACCACTACTACCACCCTTACCCAGGGGGCTGGATGCCTACCACTACTACCACCCTTACCCAGGGGGCTGGATGCCTACCACTACTACCACCCTTAGCCATGGGGGTGCCAGATGCCCACCACTACTACCACCCTTACCCAGGGGGGCTGGATGCCTACCACTACTACCACCCTTAGCCAGGGGGCTGGATGCCTACCACTACTACCACCCTTAGCCAGGGGGATGGATGCCTACCACTACTACCACCCTTACCCAGGGGGCTGGATGCCTACCACTACTACCACCCTTACCCAGGGGGGCTGGATGCCTACCACTACTACCACCCTTAGCCATGGGGGTGCCAGATGCCCACCACTACTACCACCCTCACCCAGGGGGGCTGGATGCCTACCACTACTACCACCCTTACCCAGGGGGCTGGATGCCTACCACTACTACCACCCTTAGCCATGGGGGTGCCAGATGCCCACCACTACTACCACCCTTACCCAGGGGGGCTGGATGCCTACCACTACTACCACCCTTACCCAGGGGGCTGGATGCCTACCACTACTACCACCCTTACCCAGGGGGCTGGATGCCTACCACTACTACCACCCTTACCCAGGGGGCTGGATGCCTACCACTACTACCACCCTTAGCCATGGGGGTGCCAGATGCCCACCACTACTACCACCCTTACCCAGGGGGGGCTGGATGCCTACCACTACTACCACCCTTACCCAGGGGGCCTGGATGCCTACCACTACTACCACCCTTAGCCATGGGTGTGCCAGATGCCCACCACTACTACCACCCTTACCCAGGAGGGACTGGATGCCTACCGCTACTACCACCCTTACCCAGGGGGGCTGGATGCCTACCACTACTACCACCCTTACCCAGGGGGGGCTGGATGCCTACCACTACTACCAACCTTAGCCATGGGGGTGCCAGATGCCCACCACTACTACCACCCTTACCCAGGGGGGGCTGGATGCCTACCACTACTACCACCCTTAGCCATGGGGGTGCCATATGCCCACCACTACTACCACCCTTACCCAGGGGGCTGGATGCCTACCACTACTACCACCCTTAGCCAGGGGGCTGGATGCCTACCACTACTACCACCCTTACCCAGGGGGCTGGATGCCTACCACTACTACCACCCTTACCCAGGGGGGCTGGATGCCTACCACTACTACCACCCTTACCCAGGGGGGCTGGATGCCTACCACTACTACCACCCTTAGCCATGGGGGTGCCAGATGCCCACCACTACTACCACCCTTACCCAGGGGGGCTGGATGCCTACCACTACTACCACCCTTAGCCAGGGGGCTGGATGCCTACCACTACTACCACCCTTAGCCAGGGGGCTGGATGCCTACCACTACTACCACCCTTACCCAGGGGGCTGGATGCCTACCACTACTACCACCCTTACCCAGGGGGGCTGGATGCCTACCACTACTACCACCCTTAGCCATGGGGGTGCCAGATGCCCACCACTACTACCACCCTCACCCAGGGGGGCTGGATGCCTACCACTACTACCACCCTTACCCAGGGGGGGCTGGATGCCTACCACTACTACCACCCTTAGCCATGGGGGTGCCAGATGCCCACCACTACTACCACCCTTACCCAGGGGGGCTGGATGCCTACCACTACTACCACCCTTACCCAGGGGGCTGGATGCCTACCACTACTACCACCCTTACCCAGGGGGGCTGGATGCCTACCACTACTACCACCCTTACCCAGGGGGCTGGATGCCTACCACTACTACCACCCTTAGCCATGGGGGTGCCAGATGCCCATCACTACTACCACCCTTACCCAGGGGGGCTGGATGCCTACCACTACTACCACCCTTACCCAGGGGGGCTGGATGCCTACCACTACTACCACCCTTAGCCATGGGGGTGCCAGATGCCCACCACTACTACCACCCTTACCCAGGAGGGACTGGATGCCTACCGCTACTACCACCCTTACCCAGGGGGGCTGGATGCCTACCACTACTACCACCCTTACCCAGGGGGGGCGGGATGCCTACCACTACTACCAACCTTAGCCATGGGGGTGCCAGATGCCCACCACTACTACCACCCTTACCCAGGGGGGGCTGGATGCCTACCACTACTACCACCCTTAGCCAGGGGGGCTGGATGCCTACCACTACTACCACCCTTAGCAGGGGGGCTGGATGCCTACCACTACTACCACCCTTACCCAGGGGGGCTGGATGCCTACCACTACTACCACCCTTACCCAGGGGGGCTGGATGCCTACCACTACTACCACCCTTACCCAGGGGCGCTGGATGCCTACCACTACTACCACCCAATACCCAGGGGGGGCTGGATGCCTACCACTAACAACATCTCCACTCACAGGATGGCTAATACATGTCGCAACAAGCACACACCAACATAAAGAATGCAACATTAAGACAACCCCCCAACACCATGACAAGCGTGTGTAGACTGTGTCAAATGCCTACGACACAGAACATGATCATCAACATACATGTGACACCCTATCACATGTGCCACATATAAATGTGTGTGGCCCCCACAATGCAAGCAGGCCATGACCATTGTGGCAATGGGGTCCAAACCCCCATCATCACAGTGACCAAAATGTAAGTGTGGGGCCCTGAGCTGAAGCACATCTTGACCATTGTGGCAATGGGGTCCAAATCCCCATCATCACAGTGACCAAAATGTAAGTGTGGGGTCCTGAGCTGAAGCACATCTTGACCATTGTGGCAATGGGGTCCAAACCCCCATCATCACAGTGACCAAAATGTAAGTGTGGGGTCCTGAGCTGAAGCACATCTTGACCATTGTGGCAATGGGGTCCAAACCCCCATCATCACAGTGACCAAAATGTAAGTGTGGGGTCCTGAGCTGAAGCACATCTTGACCATTGTGGCAATGGGGTCCAAACCCCCATCATCACAGTGACCAAAATGTAAGTGTGGGGTCCTGAGCTGAAGCACATCTTGACCATTGTGGCAATGGGGTCCAAACCCCCATCATCACAGTGACCAAAATGTAAGTGTGGGGTCCTGAGCTGAAGCACATCTTGACCATTGTGACAATGGGGTCCAAACCCCCATCATCACAGTGACCAAAATGTAAGTGTGGGATCCTGAGCTGAAGCACATCTTGACCATTGTGACAATGGGGTCCAAATCCCCATCATCACAGTGACCAAAATGTAAGTGTGAACAAAGTAGAAGCTGCAACCGGCAAACTGCATGGACAATTCCTGGTCACAGGACAACAAACATAACTGTGGCAAAGTAGTGCAGGTGTCCCATTGCAACATAGATTTGGGGAGGCAAACAGTGCAGTGCAAATAAGACATACCTCTGGCCAGCTGCATACAAACATCACCCATGGTGTCTGACACCGTCAACATACATCAATGACACAATGACAGAAGTGACCATCACAATGCAGACCCACATATTTGCACCAATTGACACACCAATGCAGATACCCTGTGTAGACTGCAGATGGCAGGTGAACAGATACCATACCATGGCAGCAATGGGACACACAAACAATGATCATTGTGCTGACTGATGACCTAGGAGTCCCAGGGACAGCAGGGCAAACACACCAAACAACATACAGATAATGGCACACCATAAATATGCCAATGCAGTGGCGCTGATGCACAAACACAAACAGGCAGACACACACTGCACATCAAACACAACAGGTGAGGGGGGACCAGTGTCCCCAGGCAACCACACAACACATGAGGAGGCCTGAAGACCAAACACACAGATGTGCATACAGTGCCACACAAAGGTAACTCAGGGATCCAATTCCCCTATGTGGGCAATCAGGCATTGTCAGATGAGAGGGAGCACAAATCACACATGTCACACAAGCATGTAGGAACAGCAACCCACACAGTAAGACACTGAGGCACCACAGCACCACCCTCAGGGCCCACACAATGTGGTGACCCTGGGCTGCATTACAATACCACGGTGATGACAAAGCCAGATGTCGTTCACACTGTGAACCACAGTCATGTATCCTGAGCAAAGAATTACCAGCACACCCACACAAGCACAAATCAAACAGCATGGCCAGTAAGCCAATGCCAACATGGAGGCAGGGGTCTTGCCGGGCAACAACTCTCATCTGCACACACTCAACAACACACACCTCGACCACCAACAATGTGCTGCAGTGAAGCTCACATGCACAGGTGACATTGCGCATGCACCCATGACAATACCAGGGGGTGGGTGGGAAGCAAGGTGCAGAAACACAGCACACATGGCCACCCAACAAGACTCCTAAATGTCTGACACACTGCACACTACGCTGTACATGGACATGACGGCAACACCACACCAACCAATGGGATCCCAGCCACAGTCACACACCAATGAAGAAGCCAAGGTCACCCACAAAGAACACACATGGACAACTACCAACATTGCAGCCCTGACCCTGAGGAGTGCCAGCAGTCACACACACAACGTGTCACAAACAATGAAAGCTAACACAAACCGGAAATCACATTACAGGAGTAAACAACAAGTGCTAAGGGGAATCCTAACTGTGACCCATCAGCGCCTGCCCACAAACTCAGCCCTGACAGCAAACACACCTATGGGTGACACCCTGATGACCAGTAATGTGCCATGCACCCACATCACAGAGAACCCAGGGAGAAGACTTTGGGGGAACATAGCTCAACTCAGCAAGCATCACAAACAGGAACACCACTAGGGATCCCAGCACGCATAGCAAAATGGAAGTGAACACACAGACATGCTCATACAACACACACCTTGGGCGCAGGCAATGTCACAGGAGCACACACTGCCATGAGGGGACTCCACTCCTGTGTGAGGAAAGCTGTCCCATATGTCGCATCAGTAGGGCTCCATCATGTCAGCACAACACTTTGTCACACAGTAAACAATTAGCACCAAATCAAGGCTCCCATCACATCAGCCTGGTCATGGGAGTGTCAACGAAATCATCAGCACAGATCCAACACACATGTACAGCAAGTTGCACTGACAACACAGATGAGTCCTTCCCCATTGATGCCCAAACCTGCATGTCCACTGGAGATGGCCACACGGTCAGGGAAGTAGACGAATTGAACAATGGCAAGCACTACAGATGTGCAGGGATGGAAGCCACAGATGTGACATTGCTAATGTAACTAGGAAATTCCATTGCCAAATATTGTAAACATTACACCCACAGATGCTGTTAAGGATGACATGGATACACCACAGGATAGGACACTGTCCCTCTGGACCACATGGGGCCCTGCCCAGTGACACTTCATTTTCATGAGACCAAAGATGATCATCCCTGCTGCAAGGGCATGGTCAGCATCATCAACATCATGTACATCAGAAGTAATAGCATTAGAGAACAGAAGGTTGCTTTATTCAGCATATGTGTGTCCAAAAACTCAGAGAACAGTAATGCTCCAACAAAGGCCAATGGCCAGTCCATCAAGTAAGTCAATACAGGGTGACAGTGGCAGATGTCACCCTACGCATGCCTGCACTGCACAAAACCAGGGACAATCCACTAGGAGGGGCAACCGGGGGGCAGGCCAGGCACCGCAGGGACAGGATCAGGGCTCACCAGGAGGAGGCAGGGAAGGGGTGGTGGGTGCTGGAGAGCCACTGACAACTGCAGTGGAGGTGTCTGACATGGTGTGTGCCGGCACAACTGGGGGGCATGACTCAGATGTTGTGGGTGCCGGCACGACTGCAGTGGACCGTGCAGATGGAGTGGACAGGTCCGCCACTGCAGTGCCCAAGTCAGACAGGGTGGTAGTGGACTCCACTGCAGTGCCTACCTCCAGGGGAGGAGAATGGGGAACAGGCAAGGTGGGCTGGACAGAGGGGGAGGACACCCTCACCACATCAGTGGCACAGACAAGCGCAGCGGGGGTGTGGTGCCGGGAGAGCAAGTGGCAGGGGAGAAGGCCTGACCCTCTTGGGGATGGTATATCTGTGGGTGGGGGAACCTGGGGCAGGGTGTGGTGGGGGCACCTGTGGAGTGGGGGCCTGAGGGATGGAGGAAGGAGACCTGGTGCCTGAGCTGCAGGGCGGCGGCGGGGTCTTGCTCTTACGACTCCGGGGGGACTTGCGGGTGGGGGCCTCAGTCTGTCTGCGCCTGGGGGAGGGTGTCCGGGGCGAGGGGCACTCTGCTCCGTGTGGGTGGGCTTCCTCTTCCCCCTGGATGCTGGAGCAGCTGGATCGTAGGGGATGAGGCCGAGGTCACAGAGGAAGAGCCGCTGTGACTTTGGGGTTGCAGGTGAGGCAAGGGAGGGTGCTTTGGAGGGAGAGGCAACTGAGGACTGCGCAGTACTTGTGGATGCATGTGTGTGTTCCAGGGCCCCATCCCCTGTGAGTCTGGTTTCAGTCCCCTGACTGTGCGTGCGTGTGTGTTTTGTTTGTGGCGTGTGTGTCTGTGTGCTGGACGTGTGTGTGCTGGTGTGTGCCTCTGCCGGTGTGTGTGTGCTTGGGACGGGTAAGGTGCTGGGGAGTGTGGATGGAGCAGAGGCAGGAGGGGTGAGGGACTGTCTGAGGAGGGACACTGCTGCCGTCAGGGAGGAGTCTATGGACCTATTGCCCCTCTGTAGGTCAGACATGCCCGATGAGATGCCCTCCATGAACGACACCAGCTGAGTCAACAGAGCGGTGTGCGCATGGAGGACACTCAGCATGGCTGTCTGCCCTACATGGAGCTGGCGAAGGAGGTACACAGACTCCTCACTCAGGGCAGCAGGGGACACAGGGGCAGGGGGTGCGGTGCCTGGCCCGAAGGAGACACGCTCCCGAACATGGGAGCCTCCACGGACCTGGGGAATGGGAGCCGATGGGAGGGCGGTGGTGGTGCTGGTGGTGGCGGGGACAGCAACACTAGCTGGGGTGTGGTGGCTGCTGACACCCGCCTCCATAAGGGAGTCATCCTCCGAGCCGCTGTGGTCCTCAGCTGAGGTGGATGCTGCTGAGGACTCCTCGGTGTGGCTCCCCTCGCCCTCCGTGCCACTGGGTCCCTCCGACCACTCCTCGGCTGCTGACCCAGTCTGGCTCTCCGGCTCCTCCTGGTCCGTGGAGCTGTCCCCTTCTGTGGCCGTGGATGTATCTGCAATCAATGGGGAAACAGACAGACATCAGTCACCTGCACCGAACGCACACACCACTGTGAGCACAGCACATTACAGAGCAAGCCCTGGCATCATTAGTTGAACATTGCTAAAAGTGCCCTAACTGAACAGGAGAAGCCAATTGTCAGTCTGATGCCAACCATGGCACTCACATCCCACATGGCCTTGCACCCATCTGTCTGGTGTCTGTTGGATAGCAACACCCCAGTGTGGACACATGCACCACCTACACAGTAGTTGGACAGTGCAGAGGACACGGTGTAGCATGTGGACATGCACACATCACAGCTCTTGCCACTGAGTCAGTACAGGTTACCGGATGAAAGGGATGCCCTGAGTCAAATAGGAAATGCATGTGATGCATACCAGCGACAGACACCATGATGCACCCATGTCCTGATAGCCATCGCCACAATGGTGTGCATGTAGCACATGTCACTCCCCTGCAGGATCACCAATAAGTAGACACATGCCATGGCAGAGGCATGACTGCTAAGTCATACATCACTGTCTCAGTGATGTATGACTTGGCAGCCAGACAACAACACTCTGCACTGTGTCACAATAGTAGGTCATGGGGAATGCAAGTCCTGGAGCTGCACAAGTGCACATGTACATCCCCCACACAACACATCATCTGAACCCTCATCTGTCCAGGTCATACCGATTGGACATATGGGAGACCTGTGACACTACCCTCTGAACCTGAGCCCCTCACAATCTGCTGTGAATGGGAAACAGCTGCCTGAACTTCACATTCGCATACCCCAGTCTGCACGGGCAGCTGATCAAACACCTATGTGACACACAAGTATCGTCTCCTATGGTCACATCTCCAGTGGCATGCTGAGCCCCAACCGAGAAACACCCCAGCAGTCCTGGCAACAAATCCACAGCACACTGACACAGAGGCAGACACCTGAGGGGTCAAATCACTGCGCACAACGTGTCAGCTGATACACGGGAGTGGGAGTACAGGTGTATTGGATGGGCTGGAGTAGGCATGACTGTCCTGCCCCACATGAATGAGGGATGAGCCCTGGACAGTGGATAGCTGGCTATGTATGTGTGACACACGTAATCTGCACACTCCTGGGGCCCAAACATTGTTCCCACCCGCTGCATGGGTGTGTGCCAGATACCCCAGGCACATGTGGTGGCTCAGCTCAGCAAGTGGACCGCATATCAAAGCAACACGCAGATTACATGTCCGAACACAGGCATTGTGTGAACAATGGACCCACCCATGATGCCCACAACAGAGTTAGGGAAACAGATGCTGTCCCCCACCTTGAGTGAAGCAAACTGCAAGGACACAGTCCCAAGTGACACAATTCCCTGACTGTAAGGGCCACACCTGGGTATCAGATGAGGAGTGGGCAGTGCACAATAGAGGGACATGGCTCCTGGACAACATGACTGCTGTACTGTGGCAGTTTAACCAGGCCAGAGGAGGGCACATAGCATGTAATACAGAGTTCACAGTGCAGTCTTTGACTCACCCCCTCCTTGCTGCTGTCTGGCCTTCAGCTGCCCATCCAGGTCTGGAAACACCACCGCCAGGATCTGGAGCATGTGGGGGTCAGGGTCCGTGTTCCGCCCCTCCTGCGAGGAGGCGACAGCTTCAGCTGGACCCTTGCAATCCTCCGGGTCCAGCCCCGAAGGTCCTGCCACCTCTTCTGGCAGTTGCGGATCCGGCGCTTGTAGACCCCCACGGACCGGACAGCCCGGACGATGTCCTTCCAGATCTCCTGCTTCCGATGGGCATTAACCTGTGAGGATGACAAAGTGAAAAGGCCATTACTACACATGCAACATATCCGTGCATGACACAGTTGTATATACATGTCTCAATCACAGGGGCACATGATGTACACAGGCAGTGCAACGCTGCCCATGGACAGTTTGCCAGAAGTCACTACATGGTATCATTGCATGGGAAGTAAAACCTTGTTCAAATGCACTGTCACTGCACCATACCTGTCCAGTGCATGTCACTACACACTATGGGGGGTGACAACTACTCAGTGAGCCTGCTAGCCAGTGGCGTGCAGACTTTCAGCCTTGCTAGTCAGACAAAATGCACATCCAGAAAGGCAGTGCACAGAACACTCACCTGCTCCCCTGGTGTCCCATACAGCTTGCTGTACTGTGGAAGTAGGCTGTCCAGCAGGGCCTGGTTCTCCTCAAGGCTGAAGGCTGGGGCTCTCTCCACAGTACGTGCCATTGCAGGGTCCAGAGGGGGCAGAGACAGCAGCAGTGCAGTGGCAGATGTCGTCCTGGAGCATGTAGTGCAGGCAAGTGAGCTCTCAGGGGAACAGCCAGCAATATATATGTGCTGCAGAGGCAGATACTGTCCCATGTGTCCAAAGTGATAGGTCCAAGTCGTTTGCATCTTCTGAATCTGGCCAATCCATGGAATAGCAGCACCAATACACGCCCACAGCATCCTTCAAATCTTCAACTTCATGACATACATGATTTTGCAACATTGTTGTGGGTGACCAACTGAATTTCCAGCAACCGACTCGTTCGAATTTCGAAAACGCGTCCGTTGCCAGGCTAGGCCATTGACAATGGGTGCGCACCGATCGGTCCATTGCGGTTCAACGCGTACAGGGTACAACGCGTACCCGCGCACATTGAATGCAATGGGCCGGCCGGGTGCACCGATCGGTCCATTGCGGTTCAACGCGTACATGGGTACAACGCGTACCCGCACACATTGAATGCAATGGGCCGGCCGGGTGCACCAATCGGTCCATTGCGGTTCAACGGAACAGGCGTACAACGCGTACCGCGCACATTGAATGCAATGGGCCGGCCGGGTGCACCGATCGGTCCATTGCGGTTCAACGCGTACAGGGTACAACGCGTACCCGCACACATTGAATGCAATGGGCCGACCGGGTGCACCGATCGGTCCATTGCGGTTCAACGCGTACAGGGGTACAACGCGTACCCGCACACATTGAATGCAATGGGCCGGCCGGGTGCACCGATCGGTCCATTGCGGTTCAACGCGTACAGGGGTACTAACGCGTACCCGCACACATTGAATGCAATGGGCCGGCCGGGTGCACCGATCGGTCCATTGCGGTTCAACGCGTACAGGGGTACAACGCGTACCCGCACACATTGAATGCAATGGGCCGGCCGGGTGCACCGATCGGTCCATTGCGGTTCAACGCGTACAGGGGTACAACGTGTACCCGCACACATTGAATGCAATGGGCCGGCCGGGTGCACCGATCGGTCCATTGCGGTTCAACGCGTACAGGGGTACAACGCGTACCCGCACACATTGAATGCAATGGGCCGGCCGGGTGCACCGATCGGTCCATTGCTGTTCAACGCATCCCTGTACAAGTGACTGGCATATGTCACCATGCCTGTCTCAGATGAACATATACCAGCCACAAATAGCTCCCAGGGAGTGAGGGGCACACCTACAACACCACAGCCTGTCCAAACTGTATCACAAGGCATGTAAGGCTGCATTTCCTATTGTGTGTATGTTGGTGTACATGTTGTCCTGTGGGTGTCACCTGGGGGCAGCCACCCCCAGGCTGTGCACGTGTTCATGGGGACAGGATCCTGGGTGTTACGTGTACATGACCACTGTGATGTGCAACTGTTCATATCTGAGCATGTGCCATGGTCACATTTCACGGTGGTGTATGTGTATGTCATGTCACATACCCCGTGAGTCCCATGTGGGACGGTATGTTTGAGCCAGGGTGACCCAGTGGCACAATAGTGATGGTCCTCCACAGTCTGTGTGCATGTAGTGTTTACAATGTCTCTGATTTCATGTGCACAATGGGAGACAGTCTCCACATCCACGTTGTTTGTGCATGGACTTTGATGTTGTGCGTGTGTGTGTCACAGACGTCCATGTCTGTCCTGCAGAGGCAAGTGGAACCACTACCTGTGGGGGTCATGGTTGTTTTGCTGTGGTGTATACATGATACTCCATGTAATGCCAGTGTCCATGTGGCAATACAGGGTCCCTGGGAATGTACCTGTCGTTGAGCTGTGATGCCTGGGGCACATCTGTCCTCACATGTCACTGTGGGGGGTGATTGTAACATGGCAGCAGGAGATGGGAACTGTGACACGGCCTCATGATATCCAATGGGCCAACCTGGGACTAATTGATGCCACTTGTTGAACCGTGATGACAGATGTTGGCCATGTATGTACCATACATGTCCTTACGGAACTGCACACTTCATGTAGTTGTGCCTCATAATGATGTATGATGTGATATTGAGTGTGTTCAATGCCGTATATGTGGGGTGACTGACAATCTTGCGTTCTTCTCCTCTGCACTGCAGGGCTCCTGCTGTCCATAGACCATTCCCAGACCTGGCAACGATGGTGGAACGGGACAGCATCCGACGGTACCGCTTCACCAGGCAGCTGATTGAGGATTTGGCAGTGCAGTTGGCCCCACATTTGCAGCCTGGCCGGCCGTATCCTACAGCGCTGACCCCCAAGGTGAAGGTGATGGCAGCCCTACACTTCTTTGCCACCGGTACCTTTCAACATACTGTGGCGACTGCTGGTGGGATGTCACAGACCATGTTCAGCCGTGTGCTCCGCGATGTTTTGGAGGCAATGTTGCTATACCTGAACCGGTACATCTATTTCCCTAGACTGCAACGACTCACTGACATGAAGAGTGACTTCTATGCCCTGGGGAGGATGCCGCATGTCATTGGCTCCATTGATGGGACACATGTGGCTTTGGTACCACCACAGGCACATGAACAGGCCTACCGTAACCGCAAACACTACCACTCGGTCAATGCACTGGTGGTGTGTCTTGCAGATATGACCATCTCACACGTGTGTGCCCGTTTCCCTGGTTCAGCACACGATGCCTTTGTGATGAGGAGTAGTCGCATCCCCAGGATGATGGCACAGATGCAGAACCAGCGTGCCTGGCTTGTCGGTGTGTACTGACTTTGTGCCATTGTGTGTGATCTGATCTGTAGTATTCCGCCCACTTTTCCAAGTCAGCTAATGTGCACTTGTCTGTCCGTAGGTGACTCGGGATACCCCAACATGCCGTGGTTGCTGACACCCCTCAGGAACCCTGTGACACCAGCCCAGATGCGCTACAATGAGGCACATGGTCGGACCAGGAGAGTGATTGAGCGGACATTTGGTCTACTGAAGAGCCGCTTCCGCTGCCTGGACAAGACAGGAGGGTCCCTCCCATATGCCCCAGCGAAGGTGTGCAAGATTATCATCGTCTGCTGCATGCTCCACAACCTGGCAGTGCGGAAGGAGTTGCCTCTCATCCAGGATGACAATGACCAACATCCGCCACCTGTGGAGGATCCTGGCCTGGACCACGATGCCAGTGATGATGATGATGATGGTGATGTCCGCACACAGCTCATCACCAACTTCTTTAGCTGAATGTGAGTATCCTGAGGTGTCATGTCAATGATGTGAGTTAGCATGATATGTGTAGGTGGTGCTCTGGTGCTGTTAGAGTGTGTCCATGGGCTACTTGACTGGATGTGTGTAGCGATGTGTGCTTACAGGTAGTCTGTACTCCCCAACAGTGTCGACATGCTAACTTGGTTCTGGGTGGGTATCTTGTAACATGTATTGTGCATGAGTTTTGCTGTTCTGTCCTGTTCTCCATTGCTTTTGACTGTGTGTCATTTCTGTCCTTCACAGGGTACTTTCAGATTCGTTTTGTCAACTGTGTCTACCGACGACATGATTGTACTTCCAGGGTGGTAGCTGTCGTGTCCCTACAGGTGATGTGCGCCACACCCATGGACTTCCTTCCTTCTACAGTTGTTGACTGTGTGCCCGCTGCCAGGTGGGATTACCTTGCATCTGAGTGGTTACGACATGTTGCAACTGTGTAATAAACCTGTGCTTCACTTTGTGATGTGCGTGGTCTGTGGTCACACATTTGACTGACATTTGTTTACTGCACCTGTGGGCTACTTGACTACAACTGGGAATAGGTGTTGTGTCTGTGCATTGCACCGTCTTTCCTGGCAACATCAGTGTAGGCAATGAGTCAGATGGCCTAGGTGTGTATGTGTTGTGTAGCCCTGGTGGTGTGTCTCCCTCATATGTGTCACGTTGCCATTACTCACATGCCTGTGTTGTACTTGCTGTTGCAGTTCGCATACACAGTGTAATTTTGCAGTTCATCATCCCCATGACAGCACCCACGTTGGAATCACAACAGAGGCAAGTATGGTGTATTAGTGTGTTTATTGTGATACATTTGTGTGAATAGTGCACAGGAGGGTTAGTGCTGTACATTTATATTGCAATCAGAAGTTCCTAGATGAATTAAAAGTCCTGGTAGACAAAATCCCCAGTATCGGGGCCACAGTTGTCTGAGACATTGGTCCAACTTGTACTCCCCATGTCATGTGTGGGAGTTGTGTTGCCGTCAACAGGGTGAACAGTTTGCGCACAAAGGTGATCATCCAGAACAGGTTCAGGCTTCCTGGGGGTTGCACATGGCCATCGGCCTCTCACTTGCCCCTCCTCGGACGACCCCTCTTCTTTGGGGGCCCCTCAAGTGCAGGCTGCTGCGGTGCAGGGGACTCTCCGCCAGAGTCATCCTCCCTCCCTGTGGCAGTTGCAGTTGTTTCAGCACCAGATGTTGTTGGCACACAGGGAGGTGTAGACTGGTTGCTGGTCATCTGGCGGAGGCATTGTAATATGTCCCTATGCACCGCCGTCATCTCTTGCAGTGTGTCCCACTTGGACTCCACGCGGGACAAGTGTGAGTCCAAGCGGGCATGATGGGCAGCCTGCTGCTCTTTGATGTCCCTGAGGAGCCCCACTACCTGGCTGAGATCTCCGGTGCTGGACTGGTACGCATCGGCTATGCGTGCCAGTTGTGGGTCATCATGCACACCAGACACCTCTGCATGCAGTGACCTCTGTCTCCCACCCATCCCACCACCCCTGCCGACATGTGCAGTGCGTGCAGTGGCACGCACAGATGACCCTGGTCCCCCTTGGGGGTTGGTGGTGGTGGTGGTGTCCATGGCCCCACGTTGGTCCAGGGTCCCTGTGCTGGTGGTGCTCCTTGTTCTGTCCATGTCGGCAGGGATGGTATTTGTGGTGACTGTCGTTGGAGGGGTGGGTGCAGGGGGTGCAGCTGGTGGTCCTGCTGGTGCTGCATGATGACTTGCACCGGAGGTGCCAGGTTGGTCTTCTTCATCCGAGGAGGGCAGAGGCTGATCGACACCAGTGAGCTCCGTATCCTCTTGAGCCTGGGACTGGGACTCCTCAGCGTCTGCTGCTGTGTCCCCATCATCACCTGTTATTGGGAGACACACACAATGTATGTTATGTTTCTACAGGCATCAATGGTTGACACACCTGACAGTTGTGACTGTGCCTCTGGGTGCGGGCCTGTACATTGCATTGTCCTAAGTTGTCACAGTCAGGGGTTGATATTGGTGTAGCACATTGTCCTGCATTATTTGGGCATTTCTATGTATTTGTTGGGGTGTGAACATGGTCTGCATTGGTTGTATTTGGTTGACAGCCGGCCCTCCTTCCCACCCAGCCAGTCAGTTATCCCACCATGGACTGTGCTTGCATTGCAGGGAGTGAAAGTTGGCTTTCAAGATGTCAGTCAGTGGTGTCCTGCCGTTGGTTGTTGCACAGTTGCCAGCGGGGCCTTGTGCTCCCCACAGCAGTTGCCAGTGTCAGCCATCTTGTCAGTTGTTTTCCACTCCCTGTGATGTGAGCATGGTTCAGGGTGGTGTTGATGGGACAGTTGTGGGGGTGAGCTATGTCTGTGACTATGACTCCCATCATGCTATTGCCTCCACCCCACTTCCCAGCATTCCCATACTTACTTGCTTTTGTGGGGAGTTCAGTGTGTGTGGATGTGAGAGCAATGGCAAGATGGCTGACAGTGGTGTCCTGCGGTTGGTTGGTGTGCAGTTCCCAGCATGCCCTTGTGCTCCCCACAACACAGCACCAGTGTCAGACATCTTTGATGGGCCTTTCCACTCTCTGTGGGATGTGCATGCATGAGTGTGAGCTTGCTGGGCCATGTGGGTGGGGGATGTTGAGCTGTGACTACGACTCCCATCATGCTATTGCCGCCACCCCCTTCCCAGCATGCCCATGCTTCCTTCCCTTGACTCTGCTTCCCTGTGGGGTTGTGTGCCTGTGCTGACAAGATGGCTGACAGTGTAATCCTGGGGTTAGTTCTGCTACAGGTCCCATGTGTGTCCTTGTGCTTCACTCTGCATGACCCAGTGTTGTGGTTCTTTGTGGGATAGATTATTGGTGTGTGAGGCAATGCATTCTCCCAGGTGAGTTGTGTGGAGTTTGTGTTAAGGGGGGTGAAAAGCTGCTGGTGACTGTGGTCGGTGCTGTGAGTCCTCCTTCCCACCCAGCCCGATATCCCACCATGGACTGTGCTTGCATTGCAGGGAGTGGAAGTTGTCTTTCAGGATGTCAGTCAGTGGTGTCCTGCTGTTGGTTGTTGCACAGTTGCCAGCAGGGCCTTGTGCTCCCCACAGCAGTAGCCAGTGTTAGCCATCTTGTGAGTCCTTTCCACTCCCTGTGATGTGATCATGGTTGTGAGTGGTGTTGATGGGCCAATTGTGAGGCTGAGCAATATCTGTGCCTACAACTCCCATCATGCTATTGCCTCCACCCCCTTCCCAGCATGCCCATCCTTCCTTCCTTTTGACTCTGCTTCCCTGTGGGGTGGGCTGCCTGTGCTGAATGGATGGCTGGGAGTGTTGTCCTGGCAGTTGTTTGGCTAAAAGTCCCAAGAGTATCCCTGTGCTTCACACAGCATAACCCAGGGTGGTGGTTCTTTGTGGGATCTTGAGTTAGGATGTGAGGCATTGCATTCTCCCAGGTGGGTTATGTGGAGTTTGTGTTGAGGGGAGTGTGAGGGGAGGTGCTTGTGACTATGGTCAGTGCTGTGAGTCCTCCTTCCCACCCACCAGATATCCCACCATGGAACGTGCTTGCATTGCAGGGAGTGGAAGTTGTCTTTCAGGATGTCAGTCAGTGGTGTCCTGCTGTTGGTTGTTGCACAGTTGCCAGCAGGGCCTTGTGCTCCCCACAGCAGTAGCCAGTGTCAGCCATCTTGTGAGTCCTTTTCCACTCCTGTGATGTGAGCATGGTTGTGAGTGGTGTTGATGGGCCAATTGGGAGGCTGAGCAATATCTGTGCCTACAACTCCCATCATGCTATTGCCTCCACCCCCCTTCCCAGCATGCCCATCCTTCCTTCCTTTTGACTCTGCTTCCCTGTGGGGTGGGCTGCCTGTGCTGAATGGATGGCTGGGTCTGTTGTCCTGGCAGTTGTTTGGCTAAAAGTCCCAAGAGTCTCCCTGTGCTTCACACAGCATAACCCAGGGTGGTGGTTCTTTGTGGGATCTTGAGTAAGGTTGTGAGGCATTGCATTCTCCCAGGTGGGTTATGTGGAGTTTGTGTTGAGGGGGGGTGTGAAGGGAGGTGCTTGTGACTATGGTCAGTGCTGTGAGTCCTCCTTCCCACCCAGCCAGATATCCCACCATGGACCGTGCTTCCATTGCATGGAGTGCAAGTTGTCTTTCAGGATGTCAGTCAGTGGTGTCCTGCTGTTGGTTGTTGCACAGTTGCCAGCAGGGCCTTGTGCTCCCCACAGCAGTACCCAGTGTCAGCCATCTTGGGAGTCCTTTTCCACTCCCTGTGATGTGCGCATGGTTCATGGTGGTGTTGATGGGACAGTTGTGGGGGTGAGCAATATCTGTGACTACGACTCCCATGATTCTATTGGCTACACTGACTTGCCCAGCATACACAGAATTCCTTTCTTTCAGTGGTCTTCACTGTGTGTTGGTGTTGTAGTGGTGGCTACATGTCTGGATGTGTTTGTTAGTTCTATTTGTGCCACTGCCTAGCTGTAGTTGTAGTTGTGTTTGTACATGTGATGACACGGTTAAATGTAACTTTGTGATGGCATGTGTTGTGTTTATCTGACTGACATACACATTTTGGGATGATTCTGTTCTGGTTGCTGTGTAATTGCTAAGAGTGCATGGTTTGACTTTCCCCTTGACAGTGATGTGTGTGTGTATTGTGGCAGAATATTGTGTACATTTGTTGTGTACTCACCAGGCTCTGGGATGTTTTCTAGTCCATAGACGCTCACTGGCGGTAGGATGGCCCGCACCTTCTCCTCCCAGGGCCTGAGGTATACTGGCTTGGCAGGAGGGCCACTGCCGGTGTGTTTGCTCAGGAGGTAGTCCTTCTTCAGCAGCTCCCGTACCCTCCTGCGCACGTCATACCACCTGTTCTGGATGTCAGTCTTTGTGCGCAGACATGGTGATTGTGCGTTCACCCTGTTGATGATCCTCTCCCACATCTTTGTTTTCTGGGCGATGGGTGTCTGTTGGACCAGTGCGCCAAACAGCTGTGGCTCTACCCTGAGGATCTCGTCTACCATGACTTCCAATTCACTATCTAGGAACTTGTGATTCTTCTTTGGGGGCATGGTGATGGGTGGTGATGGTGAGTGATGTGTGTGTTGGTGTGCAGGTGAAGGTGTGTGAGTGTGTGTTTTGCTGGGTGTATGTGAGGTAGCTATTTGTTGGTGTGCTGATGGTGTGTGGCTTGTGTGAGGGATGAGCTGTGGGTGTGTGGTTGCTGTCTGTTGAGTGCTGGCAGGTGAATTGGATTTGCAAAGGATCATGGTTGGGATTTGTGTCCTTTATATAGGTGGAGTTGTGGGTGTGTCTTTGTTCTCTGTCCCCACCCCCAGTATTTATTGGCTTTGTAATTGCTTGTTTGGCCTTTTTTTGTGTATTTTCCCTTAGTACTTTCTGTGCATGTTGGAAACGTTCTTGTGACCGAGTCGGACCCTGCAGTTGTCTCGTACGGTCTTCTCCGTTTCGTTCACGCTGTGTTTGTGCTATTTTCTATGCTGCGTACGCGTCGGTCGCGGTGTTTTGTGTTACTTCGGCTCGCAGTTTTGTATGCGTGTCGGTCGTACGGCTTGTCCTCCGTACGACTCGGTCGTGGTATTCGCGCCTTGCATCGTACTTGGCGGTTTGGAGTTCGCGGGTACGTTTCGGTCGGATTTGTTCCGGGTGCGTGTCGGTCAGTTCGATTCGCGTGTTTTTCCGGCCGGATTGCTGTTTTCCGTGTGGCTCGGTCTTTCGGCTTCGGTTCCGTACGTGTCAGTCGGATTTTGCACGCTTTGCATTGTACTTGGCGGGTCGGGTGCCACAGGTACGTGTCGGTCGGAATTAATGCCGGCTCCGAGTCGGTCGGTGCTTTTTCCGGCCCGAATCGGAATCGACCCCTCAGTTGTGAAACTCCAGACAAGCGAGAATTTTACTATTTAGCACTTCTCCAACTGTTCAAACCATGGCGTACCGAAAGTGAATTACTTGGAGATTTCGACTGCTACGAAGATTCTTTTAATGCATGTAAAGATAGCATTGCATGTTCAATTTTCCCTACATATTTAAAAATGTTGAATGATGAAGTTGAACAGGAAAAGACTATTACAGCTGAAGTTGCAAATGAAAGTTCTCAAGATAGTCAAAGTTCTGGTCCATGTAGTCAAGATCCACTTGGACAACCAATAGTGGAAAATGAAGCAGCGATTGCTATGCATGAAGTGGAAATTGCAATGCAACAAGCACAAGAGGAGAATATTACATTGGAAAAGTTAGAAGAACAAGTAAATATTGAACAGAAAGAAATATATGTACAAGTGAGAGAACAGATAGAACATGGTTTGGTGCATGAAAAAAAAGAATGTGTATGTTCATCATTTAAACCTATTCTGATGTACATCAGTGGTCAAGCTGGAACGGGTAAAAGTTTTTTTAATTAAAGTTTTGACCAGTTATCTTAAAAAAACTACTGGTTCACATTTATCTTGTGTAGTAACAGCTCCAACTGGATTAGCTGCGCACAATGTTAAAGGAATTACTTTGCATAGATTACTAATGTTACCAGTTGAGCATGATAATAAATTAGAATATCAGAAGTTGTCTGGAGAAGCTTCTTATGAAGTGTCAAGAGTGCTGAAGAAGATGAAACTTTTAATTATTGATGAGGTGAGCATGGTCTCAAACTTAATGCTTGCTTTCATGCATTTAAGAATGCAACAGGTATTAAAAACAGATTACGACGTTCTCTTTGGAGGAAAACATTTAATTGTATTTGGAGATCTGCTACAACTAACTCCTGTAAAAGGAGAACCAGTCTTTAAAACTCTTCTACATGAAGACACTAGGAAATCTTTGGGAAGTATTGGAAATGTGAATCTCTGGGTAAATTTTGAATATAAAGAACTCACTCAGAATATGCGACAAGCAAGTGATGAAGATTATGGAAATATTCTGAAAGATGTAAGAATTGGTGTTCTAAGCAAACATGGTAAACAAGCTTTACAAAGTCGTCTACTAAAGAACTTGTTTACAACTGAAAACACACCAGCAGGAGTACTGTACAAGAACATTGCAGAAACAAAGTCAATACTTTGCTTAATGCCTACACTGGAAGAGTGTTATACATTTAATCAAGAGCTACTGAAATTGGAAAATCAAGAAATAGTTCACATTGAAGCTATTGATAAAATCGAGCATCAAGGAATAACAATTCTTCTTTCAAATAAACTACAGACTAAATTGGATTCTTTGGAAAAGTCTGTATCAAAAACTGCTGGCTTAGAATTTTTTTTAGATGTATGTATAAACTGTCGGGTAATTTTGAGGCGTAATTTGAATATAGAACAAGGTTTAGTGAATGGAGCAATAGGGAAAGTTGTTGAATTTGTAAAATATCAAAACAGAAATGCAATTGAATTCTTGAAAATTAAATTTGATCAGATTGCAGAGGTGAAACAAATTGGGCGTTGTGCTGTACGTTTTTTGCTGGTAAAAGACTTGTATGTTCGTAGAAAACAGTTTCCTTTCTGTTTAGCATATGCAATAACCATTCATAAATGTCAAGGTTTAAGTGTAGATAATGCTTTAGTAAATGTTGGAAGAACTGTGTTTAAAGAGGGAATGGCATACGTTGCATTATCTCGAGTTAGAACATTGTCTGGTTTGTATTTAATTGATTTAGATGAAAACAAGGTTAGTGCTGATGTAAATTGTGTAAGAGAATATAATCGTTTAAGAAGACTTTATGCACCAACTTTAGGTGAATATCCTATTTATGAAAAACGTGCTGTGTGTTCAAAACGCAAACATGTTGATGAATCAAGTGTGGTTGAAAAGCAGAAAAAAATTCAAGAGAAAAGAAAAGATGCAAAGAAACAGAAAATAGAAACAAGTGATGATGTTGTGGGATACCAATTAGAAAATGCTTCTGGTGTCAACTGCTATGGTAATGTTATTCTAAACGTTATATTTTATCTAGAAGATCTGTATGGTGAAATTATGGAAAGTCAGGAAAAAGATTATGTTCTGCACTTTATACTTTATTTGAACAATTGAGAACTGACAGAAGTAAGATCCATACTGCTTCTGGTATTCGACAACTGTTGGACACATGTACTGGATCTTTAACGTTCAGTCCTAATATACAACAAGATGCACAAGAGTTTCTGATGGTTATGCTTGGAGTATTAGAAGATGAAGGAATCCAGATTGAGAGTTTATTTGGACTCAGTTACAAATGGGATCACAAATGTGAACAGTGTTCAATAACTTCTAGTACTATAGTTGACAGAGAACGATTTCTATATTTAACAATACCTGACTGCAAATCTGTACCTTTTCCGAAATTAGTAAAAGAAGCAAATCATGATATGAAATGTTCTCGTTGTCAATCAGAAATGTTATCTACATTATGCCTAGAAAGATATGGAAAATATGTAATTTTAATGCTACAACGCTGTAGACCAAATGGAAGAAAAGTGGAAACGAAAATTAAAAATTTTGTTGCTAGTCAAGTATCTATTTCTGGAAGAACATTCGCAACACTGGCTATTGTTTTCCATGCTGGAGCTACTACCACATGTGGACATTATACTGTATATTTAAAATGTAATAATGGTTGGAGTCACTGCAACGATACACACTTGGAAATAAAATCGAGATTGCCTTATGAATTACCCAACTCATACTTGATATTTCTTAAGCAAAAATTTTAGATACATTATTCGGCCTAGAGGGAAAATGGGAAGATGCTTTAAGGAATTTATACTGGATGATTTCGAAAAAAAATTCTACACATTATTTGGCCTTGGGGAAAAATGTGAACAGAAACTACAGAGTAAAGGTAAGATTTAAAAATTGGAAATAGTATTGAATGTGTTATTTGTGTTGATTTCGTATTGTGGTTGCAAGAATTAGTCATTTGTTTTTTTTTAACAATCTAGTTGATTGTTTTTTTCCCAGCTGTTTATGATGATACTACACTGACATCACTGTGAATAGTGAAGTTAAGTAGAATCTGAAAACAGCAGAAAAAGGGACAAAAATATGTTTTCAAAATGTTAAATTATGTTGTATTATTTGATAAGTAACACTGTAATTTCTGAAATATATTACATTACACAACAGTTTTACAGTTTATTTTCTTTTCTGTAGTGGAAAAGTTAGAAAAAACAGTACTAATGACAAATAGCAGAATAGTAGTTTAATATTTAAAAAACCTTAGAAATTCACTGAAAAAAACCATAGGTTTTACAGACGTTATAGTTAGAAATTAGCATTTAAAAAACCTTAGAAATTCACTGAAAAAACCATAGGTTTTACAGACGTTATAGTTAGAAATTAGCATTTAAAAAACCTTAGAAATTCACTGAAAAAACCATAGGTTTTACAGACGTTATAGTTAGAAATTAGCATTTAAAAAACCTTTGAAATTCACTGAAAAAACCATAGGTTTCAGGGACGTTATAGTTAGTTGGACATTTCACTCATACAAAACCATAGAAATTCCACCGTTATAGTTAGTTCAGCTAACTATAACTCGCGCCCCCGCAATGCACTGCTGATGACGTCACATATTACATCATTCATGACATGGTCAGTGACATCACTGGTGACATCTCAAATGACATCACTGATGACATCACTGATGACATCATCCACGTGAAAATCTGATGCACCTCCTCACACCTGAATATAACCTTTGATACACCCACTCTAAAATACAGACTACCAATTTTGAAAAAATAGACACATCAATACCAGTTACTAAATACGCACAATCTGGTTCCTAGGTCCACACACACATTCACTCATTCACCCATACAGTCACTCATACATGTAGTCACACATCAATACAACACTATCATATGCACTCATACACCTATACAGACACTCACACACTGCCACATATCCAGAGTTACTCACACAGCTAGTCAGTCATGCAAAGAATCAATCATACTTCCATTTACCAACCTATAAAAGTTATACAGACACCAGCTCACTTATTCATACAGATACTAACACATAATTACTGATACAAATACACACTCATCCATGCAGCCACTCTCACAATTACTGACTCTCACATATAGTTATTTATATACACCATCACTCACATATACTGCCTTTTACATATGTAGTTAATTGCACATGTACCACTGAAACATCCATTCACTCACCAACACACCCATACACACACTCACCCACCCATACAGCTGTTTCCACATGCACTCTTGAAGCCATACGCCCAGTGAATCAACCACTCACACATCTATGCACAGAGTCACACACCTCCCACCCACACACACATACACACTCAGGCAGCCATACAAATACTCAGGCAAGCAATCAATAAGTCATATAGACACTCATGCAGCTACTCACCAACCCATGCAGCAGCTTACAACAACAACAGACAGACTGATACAGACTTTCACACAGTTTAGTCACTAACCTATGCATTCAGTAAGACACATTTAATCACTCACTTATACAGTCAGTCACGTACCTAGTAAATCCTCCATACAGACACTTATACAACCACTCATTCTTCAATACAGCTTGGCATATATATAAAACAAATTTAAATTTTACAGAAACACACAGTCACTGGATGATGTCATCAGTGATGTCATCAGTGATGTCATTTGAGATGTCATCAGTGATGTCATCAGTGATGTCACTGACCATGTCATGAATGATGTAATATGTGATGTAATCAGTAGTGCATTGCGGGGGCGCGAGTTATAGTTAGCTGAACTAACTATAACGGTGGAGTTTCTATGGTTCGTATGAGTGAAATGTCCAACTAACTATAACGTCCCTGAAACCTATGGTTTTTTCAGTGAATTTCAAAGGTTTTTAAATGCTAATTTCTAACTATACCGTATACTAAAACCTATGGTTTTTCAGTGGATTTATAGTATATATATATATATATATTCACTGAAAAACCATAGGTTTTCAGGGACGTTATAGTTACAAATTAGCATTTAAAAACCTTTGAAATTCACTGAAAAACCATAGGTTTTAGGGACAGTTATAGTTAGTTGGACATTGCACTCGTACAAAACCCGTGAAATTCCCCGTTATAGTTAGTCCAGCTAACTATAACTCGCGCCCGCAATGCACTGCTGATGACGTCACATATTACATCACTCATGACATGGTCAGTGACATCACTGATGACATCACTGATGACATCTCAAATGACATCACTGATGACATCATCCAGTGACTGTGTGTTTCTGTAAAGTTTAAATATTTGTAATATATATAGGAAAAGACGTATTGAAGAATGAGTGGGTGTGTAAGTGTCTGTATGGATGATTTAGTAGGTGCGTGACTGACTCTATAAGTGAGTGATTTAACGTATCTTACTGAATGCATGGGTTAGTGACTAAACTGGGTGAATGTCTGTATCCGTCTGTCTGTTGCTGTGTAAGTGGCTGCATGTGTTTGTGAATAGCTACATGAGTGTCTATATGAGTTATTGAATGCTTGTCTGAGTATCTGTATGGGTGCCTGAGTGTTTGTGTGGGAGGGGTGTGTGCGACTCTGTGCATAGATGTGTGAGTGGGTGATTCACTGGGTGGATGGTTTCAAGAGTGCATCTGTGATAGACTGTATGGGTGGGTAAGTGTGTGTAAGAGTGTGTTAGTGAGTGAATGTATGTCCCAGTGGTACATGTGTGAGTAACTACATATGTGAAAGCCAGTATATATGTGTGTTGGAGTATATAAATAGCTATAAGCGAGAGTGAGTGATTGTGATAGTGGCTGTATGGATGAGTGTGTGCTTGTATCAGTGATTGTATAAGAGCGTAACAATGTGCTAGTATTTGTATGATTAAGTGAGCTGGTGTGTGTATAACTGTATAGGTGAGTAAATGGCAGTGTGTTTAATTATTTGCATGACTGACTAGGTGTGTGAGTACCTCTATGGATGAGTGGCGGTGTTTGAGTGTCTATATAGGAGTAAGAGTGCATATGATAGTCCTGTACTGAGTGACCATAAGTATGAGTGACTGTACGGGTGAGTGAGTGGATGTGTGTGTGTAGACCTAAGAATCAGTGAGTGGGTATGTAGTTATTGGTGTTGGAGTGTCTATAGTTTTGCGAATGGCAGTCTGTAATTTAGAGTGGGTGTATCAAAGGTTATATTAGGGTGTGAGGAGCTGCATCAGATTATCACGTGGATGATGTCATCAGTGATGTCATTTGAGATGTCATCAGTGATGTCATCAGTGATGTCACTGACCATGTCATGAGTGATGTAATATGTGACGTCATCAGCAGTGCATTGCGGGGCGCGAGTTATAGTTAGCTGGACTAACTATAACGGGGAATTTCACGGGTTTTGTACGAGTGCAATGTCCAACTAACTATAACTGTCCCTAAAACCTATGGTTTTTTCAGTGAATTTCAAAGGTTTTTTAAATGCTAATTTGTAACTATAACGTCCCTGAAACCTATGGTTTTTTCAGTGAATTTCAAAGGTTTTTTAAATGCTAATTTGTAACTATAACATGTCTGAAACCTACGGTTTTTTCAGTGAATTTCAAAGGTTTTGTAAATGACAATTTTTAAATGTATTAATTGTTAGATAAATTTTTTTCATACTGATTTACTACATTTTTAGAAACAATTTTTTTTACATATTTTATTTTTTAAATTACATTGTAATTACATTATACATTACATTACAAAAATACTTTCTCAGAATGAATTACTTTAGTTTAAATACTTTGCACATAGGCAATAGACTTTTAAGTACAGTAGTTACAGTTGTTGCAATGGGCAACACATTTTCAAACACAATGCAACATTCAGCTCAATGTGAATTTCTAGTTAAATGCAATTACTTACTTTATGGATTACTTTTTCTAACCACAGGACTGGATCCTAGATTCAGTCCTGGGACATCTCCTGTAAACAGTTGAGTAAAAGCGTTTTGGTTACAGTCGTGATTTTTAAGGCATATTATTGTACTTTAAAAGTTGACACTTAGAAACTTTTTCTCATAGAATCACCAATGGGATACTATGGAAGGAAATTCACTTAGAAGGTAAAAACTGTTATCGTTACTTTTTCTTACTCAGTGTTGGATCCTGGATCCAGCACTGGTGCATCTCCTGTAAACAGTTGAAAGAATGCGTTTAAGTCATACAGGCGATTTTTTAGGAATATTTGTAGTTTGTGAAAATCGACACTTTGAAACTTTTCTGCTGAAAACCAGACAATGGATTCCTATGGAAGAAAATATAAGTTACTGGTAAGTACGGTTAAAATTACTTTTCAGGGTCAGTGCTGGGCTAAAAGATGCAGCACTGGGTTCTCTCCTGATAACAGGTGAGTAAATTGGAATTCGTACTTTGGTTGATTTTAGAGGAATATTATAAAGTTCCAAAACTCCACACTTAGAAGAATTTCCAAGTGAAACCAGTCAATGTTAGCCTATGAAGGAAATTCAAGTTACCGGTAAGTACGGTTAAAATTACTTTTCAGGACCAGTACTGGGCTGAAAGATGCAGCACTGAGGTCTCTCCTGATAACAGGTGAGTAAATCAGAATTCAGATTTCGGCTGATTTTAGAGGAATATTTGTATGTTTCAAAAATCAACACTTAGAAACTTTTCAGCAAAAGCAGGCAATGATATCCTATGGAAGGAAATTCAAGTTACTGGTAAGTACGGTTAAAATTACTTTTGAGGATCAGTACTGGGCTGAAAGATGCAGCACTGAGGTCTCTCCTGATAACAGGTGAGTAAATTGGAATTCGTATTTCGGCTGATTTTAGAGGAATATTTTAAAGTTCCAAAACTCCACACTTAGAAGAATTTCCAAGTGAAACCAGTCAATGTTAGCCTATGGAAGGAAATTCTAGTTACTGGTAAGTACGGTTAAAATTACTTTTCAGGACCAGTACTGGGCTGAAAGATGCAGCACTGAGGTCTCTCCTGATAACAGGTGAGTAAATCAGAATTCGGATTTCGGCTGATTTTAGAGGAATATTTGTATGTTTCAAAAATCAACACTTAGAAACTTTTTCAGCAAAAAGCAGGCAATGATATCCTATGGAAGGAAATTCAAGTTACTGGTAAGTACGGTTAAAATTACTTTTGAGGATCAGTACTGGGCTGAAAGATGCAGCACTGAGGTCTCTCCTGATAACAGGTGAGTAAATCGGAATTCGTATTTCGGCTGATTTTAGAGGAATATTTTAAAGTTCCAAAACTCCACACTTAGAAGAATTTCCAAGTGAAACCAGTCAATGTTAGCCTATGGAAGGAAATTCAAGTTACTGGTAAGTACGGTTAAAATTACTTTTCAGGACCAGTACTGGGCTGAAAGATGCAGCACTGAGGTCTCTCCTTATAACAGGTGAGTAAATCGGAATTCGTATTTCGGCTGATTTTAGAGGAATATTTGTATGTTTCAAAAATCAACACAGAAACTTTTTCAGCAAAAAGCAGGCAATGATATCCTATGGAAGGAAATTCAAGTTACTGGTAAGTACGGTTAAAATTACTTTTCAGGACCAGTACTGGGCTGAAAGATGCAGCACTGAGGTCTCTCCTTATAACAGGTGAGTAAATCGGAATTCGTATTTCGGATGATTTTAGAAGAATATTTGCACAATGGTGAAGGGAGGGGCGGGGCCTGAGGTGACATCTGTGCAAACGCGCCCCGTGGCGCGTTTTAAGTTGGGGGATTAAGTCCCCTTGAATCCTGAGGGTCCCTAGGGGCCAACTAGCCCACCAGGAACCTCCAATATGCGCCAGGGGCTGCGTTGCAGAGACGTGTAGAGAGGCCACACCCCTTTACACCTCTCTGCAACGCAGCTCTATGGCGCTTTCTGGATGTACCTGTTGGGCTAGTTGGCCCCAGGGACCCTCAGGATTGAAGGGGATTTAATTCCCCATCTTAAAACGCGCCACAGGGCCTGTTTGCACACATGTCACCTGAAGCCCCGCCCCTCCCTTCACCACTGTGCAAACGCGCCCGTGGCGCATTTTAAGTTGGGGGATTAAGTCCCCTTGAATCCTGAGGGTCCCCGGAGTCCAACTAGCCCACCATATACCTCCAAAGCGCCACAGAGCTGCGTTGCAGAGAGGTGTAAAAGGGGCGTGGCCTCTGTACACCTCTCTGCAAGGCAGCCCCTGGTGCATACTGGAGGTTCCTGGTGGGCTAGTTGGCCCCCAGGGACCCCCAGTATTCAAGGGAGTCGTTCCTCTCTGCAAACGCGCCAGGGGCGCGTTTGCAGAGTGGTGAAGGAAGGGGCGGGGCCTGCGGGCCCGATCGTTTATTTTTTTTTTGTCCCTGAAGGGGGCTGTGTGGCCCCCTTCCTTTTTCCTGTTTATGAGCCCTGGGGACCCCATCCCCCAGGGCCTTACTCCTTTTTAATTAAAAATAAAAAAAACGGGAAGGGGCTGCGTTGCCCCCTTCCCTGGGCCTGTATTGGCCCCGGGGACCCCATCCCCGGGGCCTGGCCTCTATTTTTATTTTTATTCTTTGGAGGGGGGCTGCATGGCCCCCTCCTCTGGCCATTTAAGGCCCCGGGACCCCATCCCCGGGGCCGGCCATACCCTTTTTTTTATTTTTTTCATTTTTTAAACTTTGGGGAGGGGGCCGCGTGGCCCCCTCCCGGGCCACTACTTGCCCCGGGGACCCCATCCCCGGGCTGGCCCTCTCCGTTGGGGACTGTGGGGGTCCCCAATCCCCCACAGTCCCGCCGGCTCCCGCGTCCCTTGGGAGCCGGCATTGCTTTCAACATGGGGAGCTGCTAAGATGCAGCTCCCCATGTGGAAAGCAATGTGCTTGGATATTGGAAGAGAGAGCAGGTTTCCTGCTCTCTCTTCCAATATCCAAAGCAGTTTGCTATGGCAGGACAGGAGCCGCGAGGCTCCCGTCCTGCCATAGCAAACTACAGTGTCCCGGGGTAGGCACCCCGGGACACTGCAGGAGCTGGCCCTGGGGGTGGTGGTCCCCAGGGCCATCAAGGGCTCCAGGAGGGGGCCGCGCGGCCCCCTCCCATTCAGGTCACAGCCCCGGGAGGTGGTGGTCCCCGAGGCTCTGGGGTCCGTAACGGACCCCCATATTTAAATGTTTAGTGCCCCGGGAGGTGGCGGTCTCGAGGCGTGTGGGGCTGGAGCCCCCACACAGGTTTTTGAATTATAAAAAAAAGCCCCGGGAGGTGGTGGTCCTCGGGCTGCGGGAGGGCTCAGAGCCCTCCCGCACCATTTAAAAAAAGCCCCGGGGGTGGCGGTCCCCGGGCTTGGGGGCCCTTGAGGCCCCTACACATAAAATTAACCCCCACCATGCCCCCGGGACTTGGGCCACCCGGGGCAAAATACAATCGAGCGCGGGAGACAGCGCTCAGTTTTTCTTCGGCAGGATTTGCGCACCCTGAGCGCATCCTGCCGATTTTTAAAAACAATTTTTTTTTGCCCAGGGGTCCTTGTGGGACCCCTGAGCAAACCTAGGGGTCAGGGTGTTTCTACCCTGCCCCCTTTGTGCACTTTGCGCACTTGTTTCTGTCCCTCGGTTCTACCGAGGGACAAAATGGCTGCCAACATTTCCTGAATCGGAATGTTGACAGCCAGCTGACAGCCAATTAACATGCAGCTCGTGATCGGGAGGGTACGCGGACCCTACTCGGCCATAGATATCACTATCTTTTTACTTTTGATTTTCTCAGCAACTACTGAACGGATTTACACCATTTAACAAAAAGGGTTCTTTCTGAACCAAGAACTACCTCTTTGCCAAATTTGGTGTAATTCCGTCTCAGCAGTTCGGGCTGTAGCCGTGTCTAAAGTTTCCTATGGAAAATTGCATGGGAAAATGCGTTTTGGGACCCCCTTTTTCTGGCCCCGCTTGACGAATCCCCGAGACTTTCAGGGTAGGAGCGGACCGGAGCGGGCCACAAAGTTTGTAAATTTTGCGAAGATACGTCAACCGGCAAGAGAGTTATTTCAAATAGAATGTCGCGGATTTCCTATGGATAATAGGTTGTAACTATAACTATCTACTGGTGACCGCCAGTAGATTATATATATATATATTATCTACTGGCGGTCACCAGAAGATAGTTATAGTTAGGGCCACGTTTCCATAGGAAAGTGTTTTTTGATTTGCTTATAACTTTGGGGTCGTTTGACGAATATTTACGATATTTTCACAAAAACTTCTCTTTTCAGATGACCTCCTATGTTGAAAGTTTGGGGGTGATTCGTCAAGGGGGGGCTGAGAAAAAGGGGGGTCCCAAAACGTGTTTACTTCATGCCATTTCCATAGGAAACTTTAGACAAGGCTACAGGTCAAACTGCTGAACGGAATTACGTCAAATTTGGCAGGGAGAAAGGTCTTAGTCCAGAAAGCACGCTTTTGTTTAAATGGGGTAAGTCCGTTCAGTAGTTTTAGAGAAATATCAAAATGTACAGATATCGATATTTGAGAATTCTGACATCTGATTGGCTGAGGAGTTGCGAGCACGAGCGTGCGGCTCATTGGCTGTGAACTGTTGAAACTAGGAAGTGTTGGCAGCCATTTTGTGACTGAGATGAAAGGCGTAGGGGGAAAATTAAGAGAATAATTGTATAAGAGGGTATAGTAGGAACACTGCGGTCTTAGTTTAAGCAGTCTGTACGGTGCAGAGGCAGGGAGTTTGAATGTTGCATAGTCCGTGGAAATCACGTCCGCAGAACAACGGTGCATGGTATTGCGGCAAGGTTGCGTAGGCTCTGGAAATCCCATCGGGAAAGCAATGCGCCGTATTGCGGCAAGCAGTGTGTAGGGTGCACACACAGGTAGTGTGAATGTTGCATGTTGCGTAGGCTGTGGAAATCACGTCCGCAAAACAACGATGCGCGGTATTACGGCAATGTTCAGTAGGCTGTGGAAATCATATCGGGAAAATAACAATGCGCCGTATTGCAGCCTTCCTTTACCTTCCTTTAATATAATGCACAGTAATGTTTACTTATAATGCGGTGTTCACTTTTATCACGGACAGTGAACAAAATTAACGTTTAATTGGCTGAGGTGTTCCAACAACGAGCTCAATGTTCATTGGCTGCGAACCATTAAAAGTAAAAGTGTTGCCAGCCATTCCCTCCCCCTGCGCGGAGTAGCAAGGACATCTGATTGGCTCACATGTTCCAAGCAGGACCTTCCAGAGGTTAATGTTCATTGGCTGTGAACCATTGAAAGTAGAAGTGTTGCCAGCCATTTCCTCCCGTCCGCGGAGTAGCAGGGACATCTGATTGGTTGACGTGTTCCAAGCAGGACGTTCCCAAGCTTAATGTTCATTGGCTGTAAACCATTGAAAGTAGAAGTGTTGCCAGCCAATCTCTCCCCTCCGCGGAGCATCAGGGACATCTGATTGGGTAATGTGTTCCAAGCAGGACCTTCCCAAGCTTAATGTTCATTGGCTGTGAAGCATTAAAAGTAGAAGTGTTGGCAGCGATTCCCTCCCCTCTGTGGAACACCATGGACATTTTATTGGCTAAAGTGTTCCGAGTACAAGTGTGCTCATTATTGGCTGGGAACGTTTGACTGTTGTGAAGCGTTTTGTGACGCACTTCAATGGAGTACGGGAAAACAAAGTAGTAGTGGGGAGGGTAGGAACACTATTAACTCTGTAAAGTGGTCACAAGGTGGTGAACAGGGACTGTGAAGGTAAAAATTGTTTTTTTATATATTTTAAGGGCCATTTATATAATTGGCGTGGGGTGTACAAATCACGGCGGGAAAATAACAGAGTGTGTTGCGGTCTTCTTTTATTAAGTTTGCGTGGTGGGATACTTCCCAGTAGCACTATTTACTTAGAATGTGGTGTTTACTTTTCTGATGGGGAGGTGTGGTTGTGCAGCAAAAATTTCAGTCTAGGTTTCAAACAATTTTTATTAAGCAATTAAAAATAAACTTTCTTCAAAAAATAAAGCTGTATATATCAAAGAGGTGACAAAACGCAATTCATAAAATATCCCTTAAGCGTGGCCACACCCTCCCTTTTTTTCTGCTATAGTTTGTAAAAGTGTTGCTCCATATTCTTGATAATATAAGAGGGCATGAGTTACTTTTAGATAAAGTAGGAAAGAAGTGCTACAAGAAACACTCCCGCACTACATCATCTCAGGTCACAAGAACAATAACAAGTAAAAAACTGTTAAACACAAATGACTTTATATTACATAGAAATGTACGCTTCATCATTTCTTACAATTACTATTCTGTAGAACTCTGGAAAGTTCAGTCGTAGTGCTTAGAGGTCGCTCACTGCTCCGCTAACAGATCACGGACTCCTTTAAGAACATATAGGATAGTAGTAATATATACACTACTATTCCTATCAATTCTATAGGGAGAACGAGAATAGGAACCACAACAGAGAAAAAGAGAAATACCAAAAATCATTCAAAAGTGTAGGGTTTATCAAAGGCATTCAGTAAGAAAGTGTCTATGCAAACAATCTTTTTAAACTGTAATTTCGAAAAATATTCTCACTGTAAAAATATCTGATCAAGTAAAGGTCAGTAAGCTGTATTTCAGATGGTTTACTCCTGGCGGCGACAAATCTCCAATTCCTGTTGTGTGAAAATATGACACTCTACTACAATATAGAGAGTGACACTGATTAGACACAAAAGGAAAAGGAAAATGAAGTCATGAACAGAAAACAAGATCAATAACGAAATACTTTCCAGCAGTGAATATGTTCAGAGCTTCTTTTATCCGGGACTTCGAAATCTTTGAACTTCACGCCGACGGGTCATAAACTCCTCTGCGATCATAATGACTGTGAATATTACAATATACATACTCACACTATATGATCCCAAGGAGGAAACAGAGTAAGAAGCAGAAGCTGCTGACATTACATATAAATCTTTAGTCTTCGCGCCGACGGGTCATAAACTCCTCTGCGATCATAATGACTGTGAATATTACAATATACATATTCACACTATATGATCCCAAGGAGGAAACAGAGTAAGAAGCAGAAGCTGCTGACGTTACATATAAATCTTTAGTCTTCGCGCCGACGGGTCATAAACTCCTCTGCGATCATAATGACTGTTAATATTTTAATATACATATTTACAGTATATGATCCCAAGGGGGAAACGGAGTAAGAACCAGAAGCTGCTGACGTTACATATAAATCCTTTAGTCTTCGCGCCGACGGGTCACAAACTCCTCTGAGATCATAATGTGTGGTTATTATAATATACATACTCACACTATATGATCTCAAGGGGGAAATAGACTACAAACTAGAAGCTACTGACGTTACATATACATCTTTAGTCTTCGCGCCGACGGGTCACCAACACCTCTGAGGTCAAGTTCAGTGTCAATATTATAATATACAAAGTCACACTATATAATCTCAAAGGAGCCAGAAAAGGAACAATGTTTGCTGTATTCTGTTTCTGAAAACAAGCTGCTGACGTTACATATAAATGGCAAAAACAACCAATAACACTTTTTTCTAAATACAAATGTTTAAATATTGACAAATAGCTACGTATTATAAATATCTACTATGCCATAATCAAACAACTTACAACTCTGGAATATGTTTTGTTGCCGCAAAACAAGAATCCGACGCTAGAAAAGGCAACGTGCATCACAGAATGGACACGCGTAAATAACTCGCATAAACAAAACTAATCAAACAACGGGTGTGGTTTATATACTTTTTGGTTATTGAGTAGTCTATGGAAGGAAGATGCGGCTCCGCCCATTTAGATGTCACGTTTTACAGTTGACACGTGCTCACGTTTTCACAGTTTAACTGGTGCACGTGTTGGGAAAAGTTACAAAATGTGAAGCGGTAAAGGTTTCAATTTCGATCCTAACACGTATAAGGTCCTTAATATGTACATACGTTGGAGAGCTTAAAAACTGTTACCCGGCAAACCGTGTCATTTCCATTCTCATGACTACAAACATCTATTAATTTCCGTAATTCTAAATAGAAGACATCAAAAAAAATATTGTTCAGAATAGAAAAAAAAAAGACATGCTAATATTTCTCATCACTATGGTTTTAAATAAAAAAAATGCCAGCATTTGTAAAGCGTACAGCTTCCCCCGGAAAGGTGTGCCGGCGCTGGGGGGCGTCGGGAAGATTAAGCAAGGTGTTGCCCACAGTGACATAGTGGTGGGCTAACGTGCCGCTGGAGCCGGGAATCGAACTGTGAACGCTGTTGTTCGAAGTCAGGTATCATAGCTGCTGCGTCACACATTTTCCACACTTAAATGTTAATTAGTGCTAATTAAGTTTTAAACATTGTTAAATTATAACTTATAACAGACTACTGTTACAGTTAGTTTTTCACTACAAAAAGTATGCACGTCTTTTTAAAATTTACTTAAAAACAATATAGGTTTCAGGGACATTGTAGTTAGAAATTAGCATTTATAAAACCTTTGAAATTCACAGAAAAAACCATAGGTTTTACAGACGTTATAGTTAGAAATTAGCATTTAAAAACTTTAAAATTCAGTGAAAAAAAACAGGTTTTAGGGAGGTTATAGTTAGTTGGACATTTCACTCATATAAAACCAGAGAAATTCCACCGTTATAGTTAGTTCAGCTAACTATAACTCGCGCACCCGCAATGCACTGCTGATGATGTCACATATTACATCATTCATGACATGGTCAGTGACATCACTGATGACATCTCAAATGACATCACTGATGACATCATCCAGTGACTGTGTGTTTCTGTAAAATTTTAATTTGTTTTATATATATGCTAAGCTGTATTGAAGAATGGGTGGTTGTATAAGTGTCTGTATGGAGGATTTACTAGGTACGTGACTGACTGTATAAGTGAGTGATTAAATGTGTCTTACTGAATGCATAGGTTAGTGACTAAACTGTGTGAAAGTCTGTATCAGTCTGTCTGTTGTGTAAGCTGCTGCATGGGTTGGTTAGTAGCTGCATGAGTGTCTATATGACTTATTGATTGCTTGCCTGAGTATTTGTATGGCTGCTCATGACGTCACATATTACATCATTCATGACATGGTCAGTGACATCACTGATGACATCTCAAATGACATCACTGATGACATCACTGATGACATCATCCACGTGAAAAACTGATGCATCTCCTCACACTCTAATATAACCTTTAATACACCCACTGGTTTTTTCTGTGAATATATATATATATATTCACTGAAAAAACCATAGGTTTCAGACACGTTATAGTTAGAAATTAGCATTTAAAAAACCTTTGAAATTCACTGAAAAAACCATAGGTTTTAGGGACAATTATAGTTAGTTGGACATTTCACTCGTACAAAACCCGTGAAATTCCCCGTTATAGTTAGTTCAGCTAACTATAACTCGTGCCCCTGCAATGCACTGCTGATGATGTCACATATTACATCACTCATGACATGGTCAGTGACATCACTGATGACATCACTGATGACATCTCAAATGACATCACTGATAACATCATCCAGTGACTGTGTGTTTCTGTAAAGTTTAAATATGTTTAATATATATAGGGAAAGGCGTATTGAAGAATGAGTGGGTGTATAAGTGTGTGAATGGATGATTTAGTAGGTGCGTGACTAACTCTATAAGTGAGTGATTAAACGTATCTTACTGAATGCATGGGTTAGTGACTAAACTGGGTGAATGTCTGTATCCGTCTGTCTGTTGCTGTGTAAGTGGCTGCATGGGTTTGTGAATAGCTACATGAGTGTCTATATGAGTTATTGATTGGTTGTCTAAGTATCTGTATGGGTGCCTGAGTGTTTGTGTGGGTGGGGTGTGTGTGACTCTGTGCATAGATGTGTGAGTGGGTGATTCACTGGGTGCATGGTTTCAAGAGTGCATCTGTGATAGACTGTATGGGTGGGTGAGTGTGTGTATGGGTCTGAATGAATGTATATCTCATTGGTACATGTGTGAGTAACTACATATGTGAAAACAGTATATATGTGTGTTGCAGTATATAAATGGCTATAAGTGAGAGTGTGTGATTGTGAGAGTGGCTGTATGGATGAGTGTGTACTTGTATCAGAGATTGTATAAGAGCGTAAGAATGTGCTAGTATTTGTATGAGTAAGTGAGCTGGTATGTGTATAACTGTATAGGTGAGTAAATGGCAGTGTGATTAATTATTTGCATGACTGACTAGGTGTGTGAGTACCTCTATGGATGAGTGGCGGTGTGTGAGTGTCTATGTAGGTGTATGAGTGCATATGATAGTCCTGTACTGAGTGACCGTAAGTATCAGTGACTGTACAGGTGAGTGAGTGGATGTGTGTGTAGACCTAAGAATCAGTGAGTGTGTATGTAGTTATTGGTGTTGGAGTGTCTATGGTTTTGACAATGGCAGTCTGTAAGTTACAGTGGCTGTATCAAAAGTTATATTAGGGTGTGAGAAGATGCATCAAATTATCACATGGATGATGTCATCAGTAATGTCATCAGTGATGACATCACTGATGACATCTCAAATGACATCACAGATGACATCATCCAGTGACTGTGTGTTTCTGTAAAATTTTATTTTGTTTTATATATATGCTAAGCTGTATGGAAGAATGAGTGGTTGTATAAGTGTCTGTATGGAGGATTTACTAGGTACGTGACTGACTGTATAAGTGAGTGATTAAATGTGTCTTACTGAATGCATAGGTTTAGTGACTAAACTGTGTGAAAGTCTGTATCAGTCTGTCTGTTGTGTAAGCTGCTTCATGGCTTGGTGAGTAGCTGCATGAGTGTCTATATGACTTATTGATTGCTTGCCTGAGTATTTGTATGGCTGCCTGAGTGTGTATGTGTGTGTGGGTGGGAGGTGTGTGACTCTGTGCATAGATGTGTGAGTGGTTGATTCACTGGGCGTATGGCTTCAAGAGTGCATGTGGAAACAGCTGTATGGGTGGGTGAGTGTGTGTATGGGTGTGTTGGTGAGTGAATGGATGTTTCAGTGGTACATGTGCAATTAACTACATATGTAAAAGGCAGTATATGTGAGTGATGGTGTATATAAATAACTATATGTGAGAGTCAGTAATTGTGAGAGTGGCCGCATGGATGAGTGTGTATTTGTATCAGTGATTCTATAACAGAGTAATTATGTGTTAGTATCTGTATGAATAAGTGAGCTGGTGTCTGTGTAACTGTATAGGTTAGTAAATGGAAGTATGATTGATTCTTTGCATGACTGGCTAGCTGTGTGAGTAACTCTGGATATGTGGCAGTGTGTGAGTGTCTGTATAGGTGTATGAGTGCATATGATAGTGTTGTATTGATGTGTGACTACATGTATGAGTGACTGTATGGGTAAATGAGTGGATGTGTGTGTAGACCTAGGACCCAGTCAGTGCTTATTTAGTAACTGGTATTGATGTGCCTATTTTTTCGAAATTGGTAGTCTGTATTTTAGAGTGGGTGTATCAAAAGTTATATTCAGGTGTGAGGAGGTGCATCAGATTTTCACGTGGATTATGTCATCAGTGATGTCATCAGTGATGTCATTTGAGATGTCATCAGTGATGTAACTGACCATGTCATGAATGATGTAATATGTGATGTCATCAGCAGTGCATTGCGGGGGCGCAAGTTATAGTTAGCTGAACTAACTATAACGGTGGAATTTCTACGGTTTTGTATGAGTGAAATGTCCAACTGACTATAACGTCCCTGAAATCTATGGTTTTTTCAGTGAATTTCAAAGGTTTTTTAAATGCTAATTTCTAACTATAACGTCTGTAAAACCTATGGTTTTTTCAGTGAATATATATATATATATTCCATATGAACACAAAGCAATAAAGCCATCTTTTGGAGTTGCCTGTGTTTATTTTTAAAATTCAAGGTGGCAATATGCAATTAAATCGAAAGTTCTCCTTCCTTATGTGTTTCAGCTCCGGTGCGAGTCTTGGTCACATGTGAGGCCAGGTACTAAATTAAAGTAACCACATAACTTTAAATGTAGGCTCGGATGTGCCCTAGTAGGCAAAAAATACAAAACCCAGCATGTATCAGAGTAGAATACTCAATGTGTCAGCTTGCGAAAAATAAAATCCAGGATAAATGCCATCTCAACTTCCCAATAGCTCTTAAATGTCACCAGTTCAAACATGCTGGGGAAATAAAGTGACTGCATGCATTTGAAGTTTATTCCTTGAAACATTATGCCACCTGCTATAGTAAATCTTTGTTCAGCAGAGAAATCTGGAAATAGAAAAGCGCAGCCACATGCTGTCTCTTCTGCCCTTACTTGCCCACCAATGTCATGTTCTCAGGGAAATCCTCTCAGTGACACAAAGGCAAGCTGGATCCTGCCCCTAAGTACGTTCAACCAGCAGCAAACAGTCCCTCCATTAAGGGAGCCATGGACCATGCAGGGCGGCTTCAAGCAAAAACGGGAATGGAACACCCGTGCTTCATTCCACACGAACAGAAAGCGCCAAAGCCATCTTTTGGAGTTGCCTGTGTTTATATATATATATATATTAGATGTTGTACACATTTTGCAAACTATATTATATTTTGAATAATAATTGAACTTAGATTTTACATTATAATGTTATTTATCAATAAATATACATATTTACTCATATAATATTGATATTTTGGGCCACAATATTTTTATACTCCATATTTTGACGTTTACATTTTTGTACCACGTTATTTTTGTTCAACCATCATTTGAGGGACCAGGCACTGTCTTTCTACCAGAGCTTCGCGCCTCACACTGAATGATTGCAGTAGTAAGCTTCTTTCAAAAGCATTGATTCTATTTCTGCTGAGATAACTTTATAAGCATCAAACAGGGAGAGCGTGTTAACATCACACCTGATCCACTTGCAGCTGTTCAGATGCCTTCAGGAACGTTATTTGCTTTATTTGCTCAAACTGCATTTTCAAACTGCTGAGGCCTAACAACTGAAGGAAATGATCCCTTTCATATCTCAGAAATATGACATATTCATCTATGTTCACAATAACTGTAGAAAAGCAAAAGTGGAATCCAAAACTGCTTCTCGTTTGTGCGAAATAAGAGTATATGAAATTGTAGTATTTGATGGAACCCTTCCATTTTGTGCTGGGACCTGAAAACCGTGAAAAAGGAAAGAAACATTTCATTTTGTACTTCTCGTTTCTGTTCCATGGGAGCTTGTACTAAATTTCAGGAAACTCCATTTTGTAGGAGAAATAAACGATCTTCCAAAGTGCCATACATCAAATTTAAATTAGCATTGCCTGAAATGAGGCATGATGCCTCACTATTATTTTGTCTGACTCCTCTCAATAGATCTTGAAACTACAATTATTTTTTGCGTGGAAGCTGGATTGCAACACACATTCAAAATGATTAACCTTTTTGGCAAACACGCTACAGACCGTTTTCAATGGCCAGGGCTAGAATATTAACGCTCTCAATCAATTTATTGACTATAAAATAATAGCACACCAAAATATATGTTGCAAGCCTGCCCCGACGTGCCTTTTTTGGTTATTGTTTCTGCAAGCTCGTATAACTTCGTATATCAAAGGGTGCTCTCGACTATTCTATGCCTCTCAGGGGTAGATAACGTTGTACTGCTTCCAGAAATTCTTTAGCACTTCGTCTTGAAACATTACTTCCAGTGCTTATTTATTATTCATTTAATATACATTAACAATC
This sequence comes from Calotriton arnoldi, assembly GCA_963921515.1. Lineage (NCBI taxonomy): Eukaryota > Metazoa > Chordata > Amphibia > Caudata > Salamandridae > Calotriton > Calotriton arnoldi. The sequence continues at coordinate 315,653 of CAWUFW010013693.1, forward strand.
ACAAATATTGCTGCCCAAGCCATTCTTATAGCTTTGGATGCCTTGAATAGTATGAATTGCCGCACTTGTAGGAGTGTGATGCTTAGTAGTTGTGTTGGTACTGTCATTGGCAGCGCTGGCGGGGGCAATGGAGGGTATCCTTCTGACGAGAGCCCTGGCACTTATTATTTTACAAATTAACCACTGATTTCTTCGTTCTGCTATCCCCCATGTCATGTTTACATTTTCAATTTCTAGCTCTTTGCAATGTGGGTGTGCGCTAACCAACACCAATCTTCTCTTCGATTAGTGTTATTTTTCAGGTTTTGCCTGACTCTTTCTCGCTTGTAAATGCATGGGGGCTACCCCAGGCCAACTTTTTCTTCCATTGTCCAACTTCATTTACTAAAATTGAACCACACTGCTTACCATTTAGTCATTAATTAGGTTGTATTTCTGTAACAAAAATGGAAAGCGGTAGGGATATGGGCTGTCCATCTGATGTCAGTTCGGACTAGATTGAACTAACTTATGGCGTTCAAATGTCCCAATACTGGATGGCATCTCAATAACCGTAGTCAATATTGTTTGTCACAACTATATATATATTCACTGAAAAAACCATAGGTTTCAGGCACGTTATAGTTAGAAATTAGCATTTAAAAATCCTTAGAAATTCACTGAAAAAACCATAGGTTTCAGGGGCGTTATAGTTAGTTGGACATTTCACTCATACAAAACCATAGAAATTCCCCGTTATAGTTAGTTCAGCTAACTATAACTCTGCACGCCCGCAATGCACTGCTGATGACGTCACATATTACATCACTCATGACATGGTCAGTGACATCACTCATGACATCACTGATGACATCTCAAATGACATCACTGATGACATCACTGATGACATCATCCTTGTGATAGAGTGGCAGACCTCCTCTCACCCTAATATAACCTTTGATGCACACACTCAAAAATACAAACTAACATTTTCAAAACAATGGACATACCAATACCAGTTACAACACACCTATTCAGTAATTCCAAGATCTACACACACATCCACTCATTCACCAACAGTCCCTATACAGTCACTCATACATGTACTCACTCATCATATGTACTCATACACCTATACATCCTGTTACACACCGCCACTCATCCATAGAGTTACTCACACACATAGTCACACATGCAAACAAAGTATCAAACATCCATTTACTTGCATATACAGTTATACACACACTACCACCCTTACTTCTACAGAAACGTACACATACTTACTCTCTTAAACAATCACTTATAGAAACACCTACTTATTTGTACAGGAACTCTTCCAATCTCTCACTCTCACATATACTCATTTATATACACCAATACTCACATATACTAGTTTAAAACATATGTAGTTCCTCATAAAGACACTATTGAGACAGTCATTCACTCACTAGCACACCCATACACATACTCATCCACCTATACAGTCCTGCACACATGCTGTCTTCAACACATACAAACAGTGAGTCACTTATTCATGCATCTATGCACTAAGTAATACCCCCACCGAACCATACAGACACTTAGACACTCATACTGATACTCAAAAACCAACTAATAACCCATATAGACACTCATGTAGCTACTCACCAACCCATGCAGCCACTTATACACAAAGTGAGAGACTGATACAGATATTTTCATATTTAAACATTACTCACTAACCCATGTATTCACTAAGATACACTTAGTCAGTTATACAATGAATTTTACAAAAAAAATCATCCATTTAGACACTTATATACCCATTTATTCTTCCATCGACCTTGAGATATACATATATAAAACATATTTAATTTTCAGAAAAACACACATTAACTGGATGATGTCATCAGTGATGTCATCAGTGATGTCATTTGAGATGTCATCAGTGATGTCATGAGTGATGTCACTGACCATGTCATGAGTGATGTAATATGTGACGTCATCAGCAGTGCATTACGGGCGTGCGAGTTATAGTTAGCTGAACTAACTATAACGGGGGAATTTCTATGGTTTTGTACGAGTGAAATGTCCAACTAACTATAATGCCCCTGAAACCTATGGTTTTTTCAGTGAATTTCTAAGGATTTTTAAATGCTAATTTCTAACTATAACGTGCCTGAAACCTATGGTTTTTTCAGTGAATTTCTAAGGTTTTTTAAATGCTCATTTCTAACTATAACGTGCCTGGAACCTATGGTTTTTTCAGTGAATATATATATATTTATTATACTATTCCACAGCAGGATCCCAGGGGTACCACCATCCAAAGAAAGGCGCAACACCAGGAAACAGACTCCAAAGGCAAAGTTAGAAAGTCAATGATGGTTTATTTGAGCATCAAATGTCCAAATGACGCGTTTCGGCCGCCAGACATGCAGCCTTGATCACATAGCGCTCTACTGGTGAAAGTGTGATATTTATACAAATGTGTAAGTGGCAGTGTTTCTACTATGTTCATGGTGGTGACTGAGGAGTTTTGCAGCGTATGACTGTGGGCAAAATGCAGTAAAGCACATGTGTGACATCATGTTTTACTACAGTGAGTACCGCAAGTGTAAGCAGACTATAAAATAGCTACCTCTCTGCTGAAGTCAGTGATTGCCCCAGTCCTCCTGCATATGTGTCTTGGATGCTGAAATCGGTGCCAGTGGCGACCACAGATGCAGTCATCCGAGCATGTAAGTACACAAAGTAGCGGAAAGAATGCCATATAGTGAGCAGTATGAGAAGAAATTACTGTGTGCTAATACATCTTAAACACGAGTTGAAATCCCCACATTAAGCGAGTCAGTAAATCACTGCTCTCGGCGCGTTTCTAAAAACAAATAAAAACGCCTGTGGAACAACTAACGTGTCTAGACGCGGTGCACATTGAGATGGAAAGCATGTCTCTATTAACCCCTTCGATGCTCATGATGAGCTCAGCTCGTCATGCTGCGCGGACGCGCTGTGCGCATGACGAGCTGAGCTTGTCACGATCCCACCCGCGATCGGAATCTCCAGCACACGAGCGGAATTCCGATCGCGGTCAAGGGGTTAAGAGAACATGCTGAAGTTTCCCAACAACTCGTAGTACGAGGTTAAGTCATGCCCCAAACAATGTGTTTGTTAGAGGAATTATGTTCATGGTGCGCCACAAGCAGCATAAAACCAAGGCTCATGTGGAAATGTCCAAATAAAGCTTTGGTGCAAATAAAGATACATATGAAATAACTGCAAAATGCAATGTATCTCGAAACTGCCACTAAATATAACTGAAAGTTAAAAAATGTTAGTGAGGGTGAACTGTGCTCATGAGCGTGTATATACATATTGAGGAAAGCGTGAGTGCAAAAATAAGTAAAGTTACTAAAGTGTGGTGTTCGTGCCTCCTCAAGAGCATTAAAGTTACATAAAAATGCATAGAATGTACTGAGGAAAAGATGTGTGCGCTAGCGCTAGAAATATTCCAATGCCTGTCCGTGCTTGAACAAAATATGACTAAAGCAGCAATGGGTGTATAACACAGCGTATTGAGAAACAGTAACAAACTAATTCATGTTCATACGCAGTCATGCTATATGTGCGTTAGTTGTTGATCAGCATAGGTTACAAGCCTGCAGTGCCTATGTTTAAAAAACAAAATTAAGACAAATGACATGACAGTATGAATACTGGGAAATGTCTTTGTGGTCGCACATAGCAAAAAATAACGGGAAACCCAGCTACATGTAAATACAATGGGTGCACGGGCAGAGCCTAATATATACAGTGGAATATAAACAGTAGATGTAAAAAGTGAAATATATACAGGTAATAACATAAATATACAGCTGTAAGCGATGGTTTGCTCACTAAGGATGTGAAAGCCATGTTACGCTAAAGGAAGTGGTGCAGATCCTCCGTGGTGTTGAGCCCGGCGGGCGACTTGGTATTGAATTGCAGAATGTATCTACTTTCCAACTGCCTCAAAAGCTTCTCCCTGTTGCCACCCCGTCTAAGTGGTGGAATACAATCAATGACTGAATAACGGAGGTGCTCTAGATTGTTATTATGCACGTCCTTGAAATGCCTGGCTACGGGGTAGGCTGGGTCATTGTTAACTATTGCTCTGAGGTGCTGGAGAATGCGCGGGTGCACTTGCAGTTTAGTGCTCCCGATGTAGCGCAGCCCGCAGTTACATTCTAACATGTAAACCGCAAAGTCAGTTCTGCAAGTGAGTCTGTGCCTGATAGTAAGTGGTGCGTGTCTAAAGGCTGAGTCTACCTTTGTAATGTTCTTACCAAATTTACTTGCCCTGCAACTCTGGCATTTGACAAAACCCTTTCTGTCCGTTAGCCAATTCTGAGATGTTGCGATCTCTGGGCTGTTTCTGACTAGTGCATCCCTCATGGAAAAAGCTCTTCTGTAAGTGATGTCAGGTTTGTGGGCTACTACAGGTCCTAATGTGGGGTATGATCTAATAATCCCCCAGTTCTTGTTAATTACAGCCCTGATAGCTTTTTCCTCAGTGTTGTGCATTATGATCAACCTCGGGGTGACTGGGCTGTTAGGTTCACTGAGTATGTTGGCTGCACTAGTAACCTCCGGTGTGGATGGGACCACTAGCAGTTCCTCCCTAGGGATGGCATTGGCTCTGTCAATGGCTTTCCGTATGACAGCCGCTGAATAACCCCTTGCCCTAAATCTCTTGGCTGCTTCCCACTGGCACTCAAAGCGATCTTCATGGGTGCTGCAAATTCTGGCTAAGCGTAACATTTCCCCATATGGAATGCTGGTTATGAGGTGCCTAGGGTGAAAGCTCGAGGCGTGCAGTGTAGAGATTTCCTGCGGTAAGCTTGCGATGGAGCTTAGAATGCAAAGAGCCATTGGCGATGTACAGTTTGACATCTAAGAATTCAGTAGAGGTGGCACTAATGTTAGCATTGAATTCCAAATTGAGATCATTGTCATTGATCTCATTGATGAAAATTCCAGCACTGTTAACATCACCTCGCCAAATCAAAAAGACATCGTCTATGTAGCGTAGCCAAGACACAATGTTGTTGTTGAAGGCTGTCAGGTGTTTGACCATGAGAACCCGCTCCTCCCACCAGCCAACATGTAAACATGCGTAGCTGGACGAGAAGCAGGCTCCCATGGCCACACCCTGAGTTGCTGGTATACCTTCTTGTTGAACATGAAAAAATTGTGTGTGAGAAACCAATCAATTAGAAACAAAATGAGTTTGTTATGTAAGTGACAATTGATGGGTCTTTTACCCAGGAAGTATTTACATGCAGCTAGCCCATTGTGGTGGCGTATGCTGGTATACAGCGATGTAATGTCCATGGAGGTTAGCAAATAGTCCTCCTGCCATGGAATGTCTATTACTTTGAGCAGGAAATCACTGGTGTCCCTGAGGTAGGTTGTTTGGCTGGTAACCAGATCTTGCAGGAAAAAATCCACATATTTGGAAATGTTTTCGCAGATGCTTTTTCTGGCCGAGATGATGGGTCGACCAGGAATGGGGGTCACATTTTTGTGCACTTTCAGCAGAAAGTAAAAGATAGGTAGGACTGGAGTCTCAATGTTAAGGAATGCACATTCTTCTTTACTCAACTGGCCCTTAGATTTGAACTCATTCAGGTGTATCCTGAGTTCCTTGTTACTGTTGGCCATGTCATTGTGGCTCGAGAGTCTGTAGCAAAGATTGTCGCTCAGATGTCTGTTAGCTTCTTCCAGATATAGATTGCGTGGCCACAGCACAATGTTCCCTCCTTTATCCGCCTTGTTGATGATGACTTCATTGTTGTTTTGGAGTTTGGTCATGAGTTCATTGTATTTGAGACTCTGTATACGTTTAGCATTCGTGCGCCTCCTGGTTTTGAGATGTAGCGCCTTGAGCTCATCAATGATAACACCACTGTATATGTCAATCGCATCCCTCGGCATCATGGGGGTAAAGGTGGAGTGCGGCTTGAATGGGCTAGGGATTCTGCTTGAACTTTCAATACCCTCTTCAAGTAGAAGTTGTTGAGTAGGCCTCGGGGTACACCGCATTGTTAACTCCCCCAAGATGCGCAATGTCGGGATATCCGCCACCGTGAGTGGTTGCTCAGTTGTTTGGCCGGCTGGTACAGTGTCGGTAGCGGTGACATTACTCTGTTTGAGTTTGAAGAATTTAATCAATTTAAGTTTCCTAATGAATTTGAAAACGTCAATTCGGGTGTTGCTGTAATCAAATGAGCTTTCCGGGCAAAAGGTGAGGCCCAACGTGAGGAGCTGTTTTTCGGCTTCAGTGAGGACCATATTGCTCAAGTTGATAATAGTCTTGGTATCATTCTTCATTTCTTTCTCCAATTGCCTCTTCTATTGTTCATTTGCTTTGGTTTTTCTGAGTTTCCGCCTTTCCCGCCTCCTTCGGTTGCGTCGGTGTTTGTTTTCCTTTGCGGTCTTGGCCTGAGGGTCTGGCGCCGGTCGAAGACTAAAAAATCCATCTCTTCTCCTGGGCTGGGGTTCACTCTGCCGGGCAGGAGTTAGCTCTCCAACTGCCTCCGTCATCAGAATCCGCTCCACTCTCTGCCAAGGAACTCATATCAGATAAGGAGGCAGACTCAGCACCTTCGGTGTTGCCTACTGGTGGTTTAGGCTGCACCTGTTGATTTTGTTTGCTCATACGCTGTGTTCTGATGGAGTCGTATTTTCTAGCGAACGTAAAAATTTGCCCACATTCATAATCTGTTTTGTCCCGGGCAAATTTGAACACTTTGCGTGCTTTAATAGTGTCCTCATGTTTTCTGAGGCGTATCTTGATTTCATCCCTGCCCTTAGAGATGGCATCCTTTGGGCTCATGGCATCCAACTCTTCATTCAAAGCATCAATCTCTCTTTGCAAGTTGGCCCTGTCAATTTCAGCATATTTAATTAATATGATCACCAAACGCATTGAGGCCTCTAGGTTGCTTGGGGTCCATTCCTTTAGCATGTCAGGGTTAGGTTGCTCAAAGCTAGGCGTCAACATTATTCTCAGACCTCGTGGGACCCGATCTGCCTCTCGGTATTTCTGCAAAGATTTAGCCTCCCACCACTTGGTGATTTCTGTGTGCATAAGCTTTTCAAGTGTTTTTAGTTTGGCTTTGTAGCTGTCATCAGTAGTACCTGTATTAGCTTCTGCACTTCTAGCAAGACTCGGTACATTCGGTAAATTATCAAAAAGTGCTTCTGCGGCTGCTTCCCTCTCCGCAGCGCTTCGTTGGACATGATGATTTAGTATATGTATCACTCCCTCTAAAAATAACAGGCCTGTTAAATTGAGGCTTAAACTTGCTCCTCTTCTGACCTGACTTAAGCTGTGCTGCTGCTCGTACTCACCACCGGATGTGTGGAGACGTCTGGCCGGGTCCTCCGACTCGTCCTTCACCTCCTACCCAATGGGTATTTGAGGCATGTCAGTATAAAGCTGTCAGGGGGCCGTGGTCAGTTGCTTCTCCTCCCAGAGCTCATATCGAATTCGGCTTTGTATTAACCACGGTGGCCCAGTAGTTCTTTGCGAAGAGGGGGTCTGTGAATCAGAGACAGCCGTGCTCTGCAAATTATTCCACAGCAGGATCCCAGGGGTACCACCATCCAAAGAAAGTGCAACACCAGGAAACAGACTCCAAAGGCAAAGTTAGAAAGTCAATGATGGTTTATTTGAGCATCCAATGTCCAAATGACGCGTTTCGGCCGCCAGACATGCGGCCTTGATCACATAGCGCTCATCAGTGATGTCATTTGAGATGTCATCAGTGATGTCATGAGTGATGTCACTGACCATGTCATGAGTGATGTAATATGTGACGTCATCAGCAGTGCATTATGGGCGTGCAGAGTTATAGTTAGCTGAACTAACTATAACGGGGAATTTCTATGGTTTTGTACGAGTGAAATGTCCAACTAACTATAATGCCCTGAAACCTATGGTTTTTTCAGTGAATTTCTAAGGATTTTTAAATGCTAATTTCTAACTATAACGTGCCTGAAACCTATGGTTTTTTCAGTGAATTTCTAAGGTTTTTTAAATGCTAATTTCTAACTATAACGTGCCTGAAACCTATGGTTTTTTCAGTGAAGATATATATATTTATTATACTATGTATACATGTGAAAATGTCTCGGTCCCCTGTTTGCCTCAGTGGCACAGAAAATGGGTGGAACTGACGTCAGCACGCCGACGAGTTCCTCTTATGGCTCCGATGATGTCATACGGTGTCGCGAGCGGAGCCGTGCTCGTTGGACGTGGGAGAGCTAGGAAAGAATTTCCGTGGAATGCTGGTGCAGGGGATATTCACCTAAGTGTTCAGGCTAGTCCTTTGGGAGCAACTGTTTATGTTGCCACTCCAGAAACCGAAACCAGTGATCCGAGGGCAGAGGCCCTGCAGATGGCACACGAGGTGGGGTGCCCAGTCGTGTGCACCGGCGGGGCAGCGAAGTGACAAGTACCACAACCCACAAAAAAGGTAACGAGGACACTGAATAACACAGGATCTTCTCATTGTATCTGGCAGGAACAACGAAGTTAAAATGCCCTAGTACCAAAATGTAGAATTAGTGCTACAACGGTTTTCAAGAGGACCTGCGATGCCGCTTCTGCCTCCCGTACCCTGGAGGCGGCACATGGGTCACGCGGTACGGTTATACTGCGGTGGGATGCACACTCGTTGACCTCTCATGGCACTGCTCCACACTTCAGGGAGGACGCTTTCCATTAGCTATGTTTTCTGATGACATGTCGCGCCGGCCCCGTCCAACAACAGAACTCCTTTAGATCCAAGCAGACTCTTCCACTCTCTCACCGGAAGTGAAACCAGGCCACGCGGACACTTTCACAATACAACAGCCGGGAATGCACTTTTCGGTAAAAAACACATTCCTTCCTCCTAATTAATCAAATAAACGTCTCACTGAAGAACAGGGGCCAGCTTCGATCGGTAAACAGCTGTTACAACGACTTTTTTACTTTGCGATACCATTACAACGCATGCATTACCACGCATGCGTTGTACATCACAAAGTCATTACTACGCATTTTTAGAACGCATGGTCATTTACCACGCATGCCTTTACAACGAATTTTGTTGTAAAGGTATGTATGGTAAATGACCATGCGTTCTAAAAACATGTAGACGATCCATGTCGTTGTAAGGAAACAGAGGCTGTTCCGTTTCCTCACAACGACGTGCACCGCCCTCAGAGATGACGTGAAGCAGGAACCACGAGGAGAGAGGAACCATGAGGAGTGAGAGGTAAGGGGGATTGGGCATGGGGTGGGGGTTTCTTTTCTAGGGTTTAGGGTAGTGCAGTGGTGTTTGGGTGGTGTAGGGGGTCGTGCTGGGGGTAGTGTTTTAGGGTTTAGGGTAGTGCAGTGGTGTTTGGGTAGTGTAGGGGGTCGTGCTGGGGGTAGTGTTTTAGGGTTTAGGGTAGTGCAGTAGTGTAGGGGGTCATGCTTGGGGTAGTGTTTTAGGGTTTAGGGTAGTGCAGTGATGTATGGGTAGTGTAGGGGGTCGTGCTGGGGTAGTGTTTTAGGGTTTAGGGTAGTGCAGTGGTGTTTGAGTAGTGTAGGGGGTCATGCTGGTGGTAGTGTTTTAGGGTTTAGGGTAGTGCAGTGGTGTTTGTGTAGTGTAGGGGTCATGCTGGGGGTAGTGTTTTATGGTTTAGGTAGTGCAGTGGTGTTTGGGTAGTGTAGGGGGTCGTGCTGGGGGTAGATTTAGGGTTTAGGGTAGTGCAGTGATGTTTGGGTAGTGTAGGGAGTCGTGCTGGGGGTAGTGTGTTAGGGTTTAGGTAGTGCAGTGGGGTTTGTGTAGTGTAGGGGGTTGTGCTGGGGGTAGTGTTTTAGGGTTTATGTTAGTGCAGTGGTGTTTGGGTAGTGTAGGGGTAGTGCTGGGGTAGTGTTTTAGGGTTTAGGGCAGTGCAGTGGTGTTTGTGTAGTGAAGGGGGTCATGCTGTGGGTAGTGTTTTAGGGTTTAGGGTAGTGCAGTCGTGTTTGTGTAGTGTAGGGGTCGTGTTTTAGGGTATAGGGTAGTGCAGTGGTGTTTGGGTAGTGTAGGGGGTCATGCTGGGGTTAGTGTTTTAGGTTTAGGGTAGTGCAGTGGTGTTTGGGTAGTGTGGGAGGTCATGCTGGGGGTATATTTAGGGTTTAGTGTAGTGCAGTGGTGTTTGGGTAGTGTAGGGAGTCGTGCTGGGGTAGTGTTTTAGGGTTTAGGCTAGTGCAGTGGTGTTTGGGTAGTGTAGGGAGTCATGCTGGTGGTAGTGTTTTAGGGTTTAGGGTAGTGCAGTTATGTTTGGGTAGTGTAGGGTGTCGTGCTGGGGGTAGTGTTTTAGGGTTTAGGGTAGTGCAGTGGTGTTTGGGTAGTGGAGGGTAGTGTTTTAGGGTTTAGGGTAGTGCGCCCAACCAGCCACAATATCCATGGACAAAGGGGATCCTGACTCTTTGGAACGCTCCGTCAATTGAATAATTTGGGTCAAGGGCCCTACCACGTCCAAGACCTATCAATTCCTTTCTTGGGATCCCTCATATACTTGGAGAAAAAGGTACATAGTTTCTCATCAATTTCAGGCGTGTGTGCCACCTTCCCCTTCAGTGAGGGCCTCAGGGCATTCTCCCCTCATCCTATTCCTGACCTCCCTTTCAAGGGGTGGATGGATTTTCCCCACCACATACTCTGCCACTTTGGCGTCAGGTGTCCACTCTGCCGACCTAGGATGGTAAATTTGGGTAGGCTCGAACATGTCCGAGTGGACCCCGTCCCCAACCGGGGACTGAGAGGAGTGGGACTCTGGACGCCAGGGATGCCCTGAGTCCTTATACTCATCGGAGGAGAAATCGTCCTCCGATACACCCTCTCCCTCTAAGGGAAACCCGCCGTTGGGGTCTACAATAGTGGTGACAGTGTCGCAATTTTCTCCGGGCCCTCCTCCTCCCGGCAGGGTGCATGTTTTAGCGTTCGCGCACTCTTGAGGAAGGTCTCCGTAAGTTTATAAAATCCTTCCAAGCGCCCGCGTTATGCTTAACGGCCCTTTTATTCCCCATCTGGGAGCTACTTGGACCCGCCACCACCAGATCTGGGTCACTGAACGCCCCAGGGATGCTTTTCGCCAGCTTATCAACCTGATCCCTAAGAGGAGCCAGCGCCCTAGAAATAGCCAGAGAGAGGGCTTGGTCCACTGCTGGAGGGAGAAGTTGGGGGGCCACTCCTCCTCCACTTCCTGGTAGGAGGAGTAATAATGGTCTTCTGGAGAAGACATGATAGCAGAGGGTGTGAGCACAGAACAAATGCCCTTAAAATCCTTAAGACAGCCCCCTCGCCGGTGCTCCAACAGCTGGGCTTTCCCCGAAGCTGTTATAAGAATAGACTGAGGCGCAATACCAATTACCACCACCAGGTGGCGCTGGTCACTAATGTGGCCGTGTGGGGAAATCACCGCGTAGCGGTGTCAAAATTAGGCGAGGGTTGGTCGGGAATCAAGCGGACACTAAAGGAGTGACCGAATTCCCAAACGCGCATAAAGACCAGCGGGAGCGCTCGACGGAGCTGCCTCGCTCGGACCAGACGCGCCTGACAGGATCTCAACGCGCGCAGAGCACACAGCGGGAGAAACTGCGAGGGGGAGAACGCGCTCAGGCAAGAGCCTGCTGCACAGGGAATATGAAACAATACCAAGGCAATAATGCTAATAACGTGCACAAGAAACCGCTACAAACAGCAACAACATCAGATTAAGCCAAGAATGTAAGGAATGCACTTAACTGACGAGCAGTGAAGAAAGAGGAAGCGGAAGGGACGTCACGATATTATATACGATGGACTGTGATATGATTGGACTATATTTGTCTTGGAGACTACCCCCCTAATGGTTCATGGGTTGGGTAGTCTTTTGTTTAATGATTGTTGTGTTACGTTTTCTTTGAACTGCTATGCAAATAAAGTGAGGAAAGATATGCATAATCCTCGCCTCCGTCCTGCCATAGAATTCATTAAACCTTATTTGATCTGATTTAGAAACATAGATCATAAAAGTGTACATAAAAACAGTAAATCCTCTTTCCTAATACAATACAGTGAGAATTAATTAAAACCAGTAGGTAAAAACGGGTGTTACAAAGCCCAGTTCAGAGCAACTTCAGGTTAACAGAATCGTAAAGTTCAATATTTCGCAAGATCAATCTCATGTACTTCGTGCAAAATACGCAATAAGGGGTCCAAGTAAGATGTAACGCTCCAATACCTGACCAGTTTGCACTATATAAAACTGCAAAAAAACTAAAAATAAAAAGTGTTTTGCACACTTCTGTCATTGGGCTATATGTGGGCTACATCTGGGTGATATTTGTGCTACATTTGGGCTCTTTTTTCTCTGGTGGCCATCTTGGGAGACTTATTTCGTCATTTACTGCAGTCTCCTCAGTAGGAAATGCTTTCAGTTTTTTACTTTGATTCCATCAAGAAGGCATTCAGATGTGTCACACATTTGCCATAAATTCAGAATGTTAGCACTCTAGTTGTTCATTAGATCACTGTAGTAAAGCTACTGCTCACCAGGGAGTTAACTGGAAGTCTACTGCTGGTATTGAAAGTGATTGTTTCAGTCTGCATGTCAGAATTTTCTAATGAAATAGAAGAGGATTTGAGATCTCACCTAAAACATGCCCTAAATTTTCTTTCTGCAGCACTAACCATAATTTCTATGGCAAAATGAACCCCCTCATTTTGTTCCTTTTTAAATTAAATGTTTTAAGTGGTACCAGTTTATTCCAATCAAGATGGCTTCAGGTGTGCCATACTTTTGTCATAAGTAAGACTGTTAGCGCTCTAGTTGTTCTTTAGAACACTCAGGGAAGCTGCAGTAGAACACAAAGGCATCAACTGACAGGCTGCTCCTGTTGAAATATAACAGGAAGATATTTGAGATCTCACTTAAAACATGTCCTAATTTTTCTTTCTACAGCACTAACCATAATTTCTATGACAAAATGAACCCCCTCATTTTGTTCCTTTTTAAATTAAATGTTTTAAGAGTTACCAGTTTATTCCAATCAAGATGGCTTCAGGTGTGCCATAATTTTGTCATAAGTAAGGCTGTTAGCACTCTAGTTGTTCTTTAGAACACTCTGGGAAGCTGCAGTAGAACACAAAGGCATCAACTGACAGGCTGCTCCTGTTGAAATATAACAGGAAGATATTTGAGATCACACTTGAAACATGTCCTAATTTTTCTTTCTACAGCACTAACCATAATTTCTATGACAAAATGAACCCCATCATTTTGTTCCTTTTAAATTAAATGTTTTAAGTGTTACCAGTTTATTCCAATCAAGATGGCTTCAGGTGTGCCATACTTTTGTCATAAGTAAGGCTGTTAGCACTCTAGTTGTTCTTTAGAACACTCTGGGAAGCTGCAGTAGAACACAAAGGAATCAACTGACAGTCTCTGCCCTTGTTGGATGTACATGTTTTACTGAGAATGTCAGACTTCATTCTCACATGACTGAGAAAGATAATGTGAATTTACAGAAAATATGCTCTCATTTTAGCTTCTGGAGCACCTTCCAAAACTGTATGGGACAAGCATGTGAAAATAGTTTTCTCTCAAACATGATTCATGATATCCCAGCAGAAGGTTTTTCACAGGGTAAAATCACCTTAGAACACACCACAATTCCTGAAATTAGTATGGTACCATCGACAAATGAATTCTAATGTAACTAAAGTCTGTTATCACCCTTTATAGTTCTCCTTTTGGTAACCCTCAAAATCTTCGATTCACTACAATGCATTTCAATGGGGTACTATCATTTATATTGGTCCCAAGATGGCTGCTAGCAATTCCAGGATGAAGTGCTGACAGCCAATCAGATCTCACGATGACATGTGTGGTTAGGCTCCGCCCATATATATATGTGTTTTCTTTTTCAAATTTCTCAGGAACTACTGAACGGATTTACACCATTTAACCAAAAGGCACAACTCTGAACCAAGGGCTACCTTTTTGCCAAATGTGGTGTAATTCCGTTCAGCAGTTCGGGCTGTAGCTGCGATGAAAGGTTCCTATGGAAAATTGCATGGGGAAAACACGTTTTGGGACCCCCTTTTTCTCAGCCCCCACTTGACGAATCACCCCGAGACTTTCAGGATAGGAGCGGACCGGAGCGCCCCACGAGTTTTGAAAATTTCGCGAAATTTCGTCAATTGGCGCCAAAGTTATTTCAAATAGAATGTTGCGGATTTCCTATGGAAAATAGGTCCTAACTATCTACTGGCGACCGCCAGTAGATAATATATTATCTACTGGCGGTCGCCAGTAGATAGTTATAGTTACAACCTATTATCCATAGGAAATCCGCGACATTCTATTTGAAATAACTCTCTTGCCGGTTGACGTATCTTCGCAAAATTTTCAAACTTTGTGGGGCGCTCCGGTCCGCTCCTACCCTGAAAGTCTCGGGGAGATTCGTCAAGCGGGGGCCGAGAAAAAAGGGGGGTCCCAAAACGCGTTTTCCCCATGCAATTTTCCATAGGAAACTTTAGACAAGGCTACAGCCCGAACTGCTGAACGGAATTACACCAAATTTGGCAAAGAGGTAGTTCTTGGTTCAGAAAGAACCCTTTTTGTTAAATGGTGTAAATCCGTTCAGTAGTTGCTGAGAAAATCAAAAGTAAAAAGATAGATATATCTAGGGCCGCGGATCCTCCCGAGCACGAGCTTTATGTTAATTGGCTGTCAACACTCCAAATCAGGAAGTGTTGGCAGCCATTTTGTCCCTCGGTAGAACCGAGGGACAGAAACAAGTGCGCAAAGCGCACAAAGGGGGCAGGGTAGAAACACCCTGACCCCTAGGTCTGCTCAGGGGTCCCACAAGGACCCCCTGGCCAAAAAATGTTTTTTTTTTTTTTAAATCGGCAGGATGCGCTCAGGGAGCACGAATCCTGCCGGAAAAATCGAAGCGCGGTCTCCCGCGCTCCGATGTTAATTGGACCCGGGTGGGCCAAGTCCCGGGGCATGCTGGGGGGTTAATTTTATGTGTGGGGGCCTCTAAGGGCCCCCAAGCCCGGGGACCACCACCCCTGGGCTTTATGTATAATGGTGCGGGAGGGCTCTGAGCCCTCCGCAGCCTCGAGGACCACCACCTCCCGGGGCTTCTTTTTAAATTAAAAACCTGTGTGGGGGGCTCCAGCCCCCACACGCCCGGGGACCACCACCTCCCCGGGGCACTAAGAAAAATTAAAATGGGGGTCCGTTTTGGACCCCAAGCCCCGGGGACCACCACCTCCCCGGGGCTTTCAAAATGTAGGGAGGGGGCCGCGCGGCCCCCCCTCCTGGAGCCTGTGGTGGCCCTGGGGACCGCCACCCCCAGGGCCGGCTCCTGCAGTGTCCCGGGGTGCCTACCCCCGGGACACTGCTGTTTGCAATGACAGGACGGGAGCCTCGCGGCTCCCGTCCTGTCATTGCAAACTGCTTTGGATATTGGAAGAGAGAGCAGGAAACCTGCTCTCTCTTCCAATATCCAAAGCCGACTGCTTTCCACATGGGGAGCAGCATGTTAGCAGCTCCCCATGTGTAAGCAATGCCGGCTCCCGTAGGACACGGGGAGCCGGCGGGACTGTGGGGCGCTGGGGACCCCCACAGTCCCCAACGAGAGGCCAGGCCCCGGGGATGGGGTCCCCAGGGCCATAAGTGGCCACGGAGGGGGGCCACGCAGCCCCCCTCCCCAAAGTAAAAAAATGGAGAAAAAAAAAATTTAAAAAGTGCAAGGCCGGCCCGGGGGATGGGGTCCCCGGGGCCTTAAATGGCCTGAGGAGGGGGGCCACGCAGCCCCCCTCCAAATAAAAAAAAGAGGCCATGCCCCGGGGGATGGGGTCCCCGGGGCCAATACAGGCCCAGGGAAGGGGGGCCACGCGGCCCCCTTCCCGTTTTTTTTTTATTTTAATTTAAAAAGAGGGTAAGGCCCTGGGGGATGGGGTCCCCAGGGCCTAAAAATAGGAAAAAGGAAGGGGGCCACACAGCCCCCTTCAGAGAGAAAAAAACGATCGGGCCCGTAGGCCCCGCCCCTTCCTTCACCACTCTGCAAATGCTCCCCTGGCGCGTTTGCAGAGGGGAACAATCCCCTTGAATACTGGGGGTCCCTGGGGCCAACTAGCCCACCAGGAACCTCCAGTATGCGCCAGGGGCTGCCTTGCAGAGAGGTGTACAGAGGCCACGCCCCTTTTTACACCTCTCTGCAACGCAGCTCTATGGCGCTTTTGGAGGTATATGGTGGGCTAGTTGCACCCCAGGGACCCTCAGGATTCAAGGGGAGTTAATCCCCGACTTAAAACGCGCCACGGGGCGCGTTTGCACAGTGGTGAAGGGAGGGGCGGGGCTTCAGGTGACATGTGTGTAAACAGGCCCCGTGGCGCGTTTTAAGATGGGGAATTAAATCCTCTTCAATCCTGAGGGTCCCTGGGGGCCAACTAGCCCAACAGGTACGTCCAGAAAGCGCCACAGAGCTGCGTTGCAGAGAGGTGTAAAAAGGGGTGTGGCCTCTGTACATGTCTCTGCAACGCAGCCCCCTGGCGCATACTGGAGGTTCCTGGTGGGCTAGTTGGCCCGTAGGGACCCTCATGATTCAAGGGGACTTAATCCCCCAACTTAAAACGCGCCACGGGGTGCGTTTGCACAGATGTCACCTCAGGCCCCGCCCCCTCCCTTCACCATTGTGCAAATATTCCTCTAAAATCAGCCGAAATACGATTCTGATTTACTCACCTGTTATCAGGAGAGACCTCAGTGCTGCATCTTTCAGCCCAGTACTAATCCTGAAAAGTAATTTTAATCGTACTTACCAGTAACTTGAATTTCCTTCCATAGGCTAACATTGACTGGTTTCACTTGGAAATTCTTCTAAGTGTGGAGTTTTGGAACTTTAAAATATTCCTCTAAAATCAGCCGAAATACGAATTCCGATTTACTCACCTGTTATCAGGAGAGACCTCAGTGCTGTATCTTTCAGCCCAGTACTGGTCCTGAAAAGTAATTTTAACCGTACTTACCAGTAACTTGAATTTCCTTCCATAGGCTAACATTGACTGGTTTCACTTGGAAATTCTTCTAAGTGTGGAGTTTTGGAACTTTAAAATATTCCTCTAAAATCAGCCGAAATACGAATTCCGATTTACTCACGTGTTATCAGGAGAGACCTCAGTGCTGCATCTTTCAGCCCAGTACTGATCCTCAAAAGTAATTTTAACCGTACTTACCAGTAACTTGAATTTCCTTCCATAGGATATCATTGCCTGCTTTTTGCTGAAAAAGTTTCTAAGTGTTGATTTTTGAAACATACAAATATTCCTCTAAAATCAGCCGAAATCCGAATTCTGATTTACTCACCTGTTATCAGGAGAGACCTCAGTGCTGCATCTTTCAGCCCAGTACTGGTCCTGAAAAGTAATTTTAACCGTACTTACCAGTAACTTGAATTTCCTTCCATAGGCTAACATTGACTGGTTTCACTTGGAAATTCTTCTAAGTGTGGAGTTTTGGAACTTTAAAATATTCCTCTAAAATCAGCCGAAATACGAATTCCGATTTACTCACCTGTTATCAGGAGAGACCTCAGTGCTGTATCTTTCAGCCCAGTACTGGTCCTGAAAAGTAATTTTAACCGTACTTACCAGTAACTTGAATTTCCTTCCATAGGCTAACATTGACTGGTTTCACTTGGAAATTCTTCTAAGTGTGGAGTTTTGGAACTTTAAAATATTCCTCTAAAATCAGCCGAAATACGAATTCCGATTTACTCACCTGTTATCAGGAGAGACCTCAGTGCTGCATCTTTCAGCCCAGTACTGATCCTCAAAAGTAATTTTAACCGTACTTACCAGTAACTTGAATTTCCTTCCATAGGATATCATTGCCTGCTTTTTGCTGAAAAAGTTTCTAAGTGTTGATTTTTGAAACATACAAATATTCCTCTAAAATCAGCCGAAATCCGAATTCTGATTTACTCACCTGTTATCAGGAGAGACCTCAGTGCTGCATCTTTCAGCCCAGTACTGGTCCTGAAAAGTAATTTTAACCGTACTTACCAGTAACTTGAATTTCCTTCCATAGGCTAACATTGACTGGTTTCACTTGGAAATTCTTCTAAGTGTGGAGTTTTGGAACTTTAAAATATTCCTCTAAAATCAGCCGAAATACGAATTCGATTTACTCACCTGTTATCAGGAGAGACCTCAGTGCTGTATCTTTCAGCCCAGTACTGGTCCTGAAAAGTAATTTTAACCGTACTTACCAGTAACTTGAATTTCCTTCCATAGGCTAACATTGACTGGTTTCACTTGGAAATTCTTCTAAGTGTGGAGTTTTGGAACTTTAAAATATTCCTCTAAAATCAGCCGAAATACTGAATTCCGATTTACTCACCTGTTATCAGGAGAGACCTCAGTGCTGCATCTTTCAGCCCAGTACTGATCCTCAAAAGTAATTTTAACCGTACTTACCAGTAACTTGAATTTCCTTCCATAGGATATCATTGCCTGCTTTTTGCTGAAAAAGTTTCTAAGTGTTGATTTTTGAAACATACAAATATTCCTCTAAAATCAGCCGAAATCCGAATTCTGATTTACTCACCTGTTATCAGGAGAGACCTCAGTGCTGCATCTTTCAGCCCAGTACTGGTCCTGAAAAGTAATTTTAACCGTACTTACCAGTAACTTGAATTTCCTTCCATAGGCTAACATTGACTGGTTTCACTTGGAAATTCTTCTAAGTGTGGAGTTTTGGAACTTTAAAATATTCCTCTAAAATCAGCCGAAATACGAATTCCGATTTACTCACCTGTTATCAGGAGAGACCTCAGTGCTGCATCTTTCAGCCCAGTACTGATCCTCAAAAGTAATTTTAACCGGACTTACCAGTAACTTGAATTTCCATCCATAGGATATCATTGCCTGCTTTTTGCTGAAAAAGTTTCTAAGTGTTGATTTTTGAAACATACAAATATTCCTCTAAAATCAGCCGAAATCCGAATTCTGATTTACTCACCAGTTATCAGGAGAGACCTCAGTGCTGCATCTTTCAGCCCAGTACTGGTCCTGAAAAGTAATTTTAACCGTACTTACCAGTAACTTGAATTCCCTTCCATAGGCTAACATTGACAGGTTTCACTTGGAAATTCTTCTAAGTGTGGAGTTTTGGAACTTTAAAATATTCCTCTAAAATCAGCCAAAATACGAATTCCGATTTACTCACCTGTTATCAGGAGAGACCTCAGTGCTGCATCTTTCAGCCCAGTACTGATCCTCAAAAGTAATTTTAACCGTACTTACCGGTAACTTGAATTTCCTTCATAGGCTAACATTGACTGGTTTCACTTGGAAATTCTTCTAAGTGTGGAGTTTTGGAACTTTAAAATATTCCTCTAAAATCAGCCGAAATACGAATTCCGATTTACTCACCTGTTATCAGGAGAGACCTCAGTGCTGCATCTTTCAGCCCAGTACTGATCCTCAAAAGTAATTTTAACCGTACTTACCGGTAACTTGAATTTCCTTCATAGGCTAACATTGACTGGTTTCACTTGGAAATTCTTCTAAGTGTGGAGTTTTGGAACTTTAAAATATTCCTCTAAAATCAGCCGAAATACGAATTCCGATTTACTCACCTGTTATCAGGAGAGACCTCAGTGCTGCATCTTTCAGCCCAGTACTGGTCCTGAAAAGTAATTTTAACCGTACTTACCAGTAACTTATATTTTCTTCCATAGGAATCCATTGTCTGGTTTTCAGCAGAAAAGTTTCAAAGTGTCGATTTTCACAAACTACAAATATTCCTTAAAAATCGCCTGTATGACTTAAACGCATTCTTTCAACTGTTTACAGGAGATGCACCAGTGCTGGATCCAGGATCCAACACTGAGTAAGAAAAAGTAACGATAACAGTTTTTACCTGCTAAGTGAATTTCCTTCCATAGGATAACATTGGTGATTCTATGAGAAAAAGTTTCTAAGTGTCAACTTTTAAAATACAATAATATTCCTTAAAAATCACGACTGTAACCAAAACGCTTTTACTCAACTGTTTACAGGAGATGTACCAGGACTGAATCTAGGATCCAGTCCTGTGGTTAGAAAAGTAATCCATAAAGTAACTAATTGCATTTAACTAGAAATTCACATTGAGCTGAATGTTGCATTGTGTTTGAAAATGTGTTGCCCATTGCAACAACTGTAACTACTGTACTTAAAAGTCTATTGCCTATGTGCAAAGTATTTAAACTAAAGTAATTCATTCTGAGAAAGTATTTTTTGTAATGTAATGTATAATGTAATTACAATGTAATTTAAAAATAAAATATGTAAAAGAAATTGTTTCTAAAAATGTAGTAAATCAGTATGAAAAAATTAATATAAAAATTAATACATTTAAAAATTGTCATTTAAAAAACTTTTGAAATTCACTGAAAAAACCGTAGGTTTCAGGCACGTTATAGTTACAAATTAGCATTTTAAAAACCTTTGAAATTCACTGAAAAAACCATAGGTTTCAGACACGTTATAGTTAGAAATTAGCATTTAAAAACCTTTGAAATTCACTGAAAAAAACCATAGGTTTTAGGGACAGTTATAGTTAGTTGGACATTGCACTCGTACAAAACCCGTGAAATTCCCCCGTTATAGTTAGTTCAGCTAACTATAACTCGCGCCCGCAATGCACTGCTGATGACGTCACATATTACATCACTCATGACATGGTCAGTGACATCACTGATGACATCACTGATGACATCTCAAATGACATCACTGATGACATCATCCACGTGATAATCTGATGCAGCGCCTCACACCCTAATATAACCTTTGATACACCCAATCTAAATTTCAGAGTGCCATTCGCAAAACCATAGACACTCCAACACCAATAACTACATACCCACTCACTGATTCTTAGGTCTACACACACACATCCACTCACTCACCCGTACAGTCACTCATACTTATGGTCACTCAGTACAGGACTATCATATGCACTCTTACTCCTATATAGACACTCAAACACCGCCACTCATCCATAGAGGTACTCACACACCTAGTCAGTCATGCAAATAATTAAACACACTGCCATTTACTCACCTATACAGTTATACACACACCAGCTCACTTAATCATACAAATACTAGCACATTGTTACGCTCTTATACAATCACTGATACAAGCACACACTCATCCATACAGCCACTATCACAATCACTCACTCTCGCTTATAGCTATTTATATACTCCAATACACATATATACTGCCTTTCACATATGTAGTTACTCACACATGTACCACTGGGACATACATTCACTCACTAACACACTCTACACACACTTACCCACCCATACAGCTCTATCACAGATGCACTCTTGAAACCATCCACCCAGTGAATCACCCACTCACACATCTATGCACAGTCGCACACACCCCATCCACACAAACACTCAGGCACCCATACAGATACTCATAGAACCAATCAATAACCCATATAGACACTCATGTAGCTATTCGCAAATCCATGCATCCACTTACACACCAACAGACGGATACAGACATTCACACAGTTTAGTCACTAACCCATGCATTCAGTAAGATACGTTTAATCACTCACTTGTAGAGTCAGTCACGCACGTACTAAATCATCCATTCAGACACTTATACACCCACTCATTCTTCAATACGCCTTTCCCTATATATATTAAACATATTTAAACTTTACAGAAACACACAGTCACTGGATGATGTCATCAGTGATGTCATTTGGAGATGTCATCAGTGATGTCATCAGTGATGTCACTGACCATGTCATGAGTGATGTAATATGTGACGTCATCAGCAGTGCATTGCGTGGGCGCGAGTTATAGTTAGCTGAACTAACTATAACGGGGGAATTTCACGGGTTTTGTACGAGTGCAATGTCCAACTAACTATAACTGTCCCTAAAACCTATGGTTTTTTCAGTGAATACATATATATATATATATATATTCCAACCATTTCCGACTTTCACTCGAAATCGGACACCGACACAGGAGTTAGCTTGCCATTCAGTTTCGGTTTATTATTCTTTCGCTTTGACGCGTTTCGGCACACCTGCCTTGTTCACATATATATATGTTTTAACATTACAAACAAATTTGGTTATGTATGCGTTTCTGTCCCCAATTCTAGTTGTAGGTGGGGCCAAGGTAACCAGATTTTTGTAATGCATATTTTAAAATATCCTCCCCAGTACTCGGAGCTAGTGACTCGCTAGTTTAGTTACCCACAACATAGTGCCTTGCTTGTACACCCATCATTTTGGTAGAGGAGCGAGAGAGAAACAGCCATGGTAACAACACTCCATGAACATGCAGCAATCCAGTCAACAGAGAAGGGGAAAAGGTGACTTAGCTTAAACGTGGGTTCTAGTGGCTCTGATGGTTTGTAGAATCTATTACGTGCTGTAATCCCCACTGCCTCTGACTGAGGGTCAGTGGTAAACTGTGGTAGTGGGCCAGGCACACCAGAATGAATATTCAGGGCACCCATGAACGTGGCTAGAGCTACAACTAGATCTGTGCATGTGCAAATGGATGTTTCAGTCACACTACTCGTCCCTGCACCATCAGCAACAAGATGAAACTATTTGCAATAAAATAGACCACTCAGCTTTCCACAGCAATATTTTGTCTTGTGATCTACCCGGTTTCCTACTTGCAAGATTCATTTGGAGAACAGATCTAAGTTACACTTTTATAAAAGGAGAAAGTATGATTCACAAATGTACATCATGATTTTGTATAGATTTTTAATTTATATATTACTAACAGAATTCCACCTGGGTAGATAATGTAAATTGGTGCATGTCGTAGACTTCAGGGACTACTCCTCATTCATTAAAATCTGCAGTGCATTGTGAGATTAATGTAGTGATATTGAATTGTACTTTGAGGAGGGAACCTGTCTGCCTACAACACGTTCCAAATATGCTCTTGCATTTTGGGGGCTTATAGTAAAGCAATCATCTGTTCAATGTTAGTTCTTCAGTGGTTCCAGAAAAGTCTGTTTGAACCTCTGGATATAGTTTCTTTGCAGTATCTCATGTTCAGGGTGAACTTTCTGGTGACAAATTGCTCAGGATGGAGGTTTTGAGAATTGCATGAGTTACTTTGCTGTCGACATTTCTCAGATTTTTCCAGAGTTGTAGGACTCCCTACCTCAAAATTTCTGCCTAAGACTCTTCAGATTTTGGAGTCAAGGTACTTTCTTCTCTTTATTCCTATGTCATTAAGAATTGTTTTGTGTTTATTTTGAATTTCTTCTCTGTTATTGTAACAATGACAATCTATGCCCTCAGGATCAGTTCGATGAACAATAGAGTACACCTCTCGATAGCCTCAATTCTGTCTGCTATTATAGCACAGAAGTTTGAGGTGATCAAGTGAGGGAAGGAAAGGGAAGGGAACAGCTGGAAAGGAGACCTGGAATAACCACAACATACATTAATCACTCAAAAGATTGTTTAACATAATAAATATGTTTCCTATACCTTAAGCTTTACCTGTAACAAAAATATATATATTTCTGCTCTTGTAATTCCAAGATGAGGAAGAGGCTGCTTCAAAAGTAGTATGTGTCCTTATGCTCATCTAATGACCAAGCTAAAAAATAAGAACTAGATGTCATTTATTTATCCAATTCACACTCAAACACATAGTACCTCTATATGAGGAAACGTATACCCACCCAAAACAAATAAAAACTGTGCCTCACAGGAGAAGAACCAAACTTCCTGTACTCAACTTTTTAAAAACAACAAAACAAAAGATACAAAAATGTGAAGATCTTCAAGAGAGAGCACGTTTTCCAGTAATCTCTGCTGGTAGAGCTGCTATTATGAAGATGTTTTGCTTTGTGTCAGTGTTCATGTCAGTTTTACCCAGAACGCTTGTTTTAGTTGTAACAGTTATACCTCAAAAAATGACAGTGGGTTTGCATTATTCAATATAGCACATTCTATAAAATTCTGTATTATATATTACTTAGGTACATTCTCAATGTGTTAAGGACTGAGGTGAGGAAGAAGGTCAAGGCGGTAATGCCTCTATTACTTACAGTAATTTAACAATAACAATTCTATGTTCCCACCCCCCAAAAAAAGGAATATTTAGGGCCACATGCATCAAGCATCCCATTTGCGATTTCTAAATAGCGATTTTTAAGTAATCGCTATTTAGGAGTCGTAAAAGTCTATGCATCATTGCTATATTTTTAAGATTCGGTAAAATTTGCAATCGCTAATAGCGATTGCCTATTACCGAATCGCAAAAAGCAAATCTGCTAATACCGAATCGCAAATAGCGATTCGCTCATATCGGTGCAGCTTGATGACATCACTACCAGGAAGTGATGCTGAGATTGCTCACACCTGTTCACTGAGAGAGGCAGAGGAGGAGGCAGACTGTTGGAGCTGAGCAGAAGTAAGCTTTATTGAGAGCAAAACCTGTGCAAGAACACCAGCATGGCTTCTGGAACAGGTGACAAGAAAGCAGAAGGGCGCAAGAGGAAGCTGAAAATCAGCGATAAAGAACTTGAAGTCCTCATTGAGGAAGTCATCCAGAGCCACGACAAACTGTTTGGCAAGCAGTCACTGCAGGTCCAAGAGTCGGTGAAAAGAAAGATATGGCTTGGGATCCAATCCAAGATCAAGGCAGGGCGGGGTCACACAGCTCTCCATATCCAACCTGCGCAAGTGCTGGTATGACCTGCGTAGACGTGCTAAGGAAAGGGTGGCTGCAAGGCTTGAAGATGCAAAAAAACAGGAGGGGGGCCATCAATGGAATGTGCCAACACACCCCTGGAGGACATGGTGGAGTCAACACTGCAGCCGGAAGCAGTTGTTGGGGTTACACAGATTGACACCTCTGAACAGGCCGGTACCTCACAAGGTAAGATCAATGCAAATAATCATTCATTGTTAAATCTTAAAATTTTCCCCTGAATGCAGATCATGCTTAGTGTAGCAAATCTGACTCCAGTCCACATTTTACTTGCCACACCCAAATGCATTATGGTATCAGCATACAGCAAATACTAATTGAAAGGCAAGGAGGGATCAAAACAGAATTAGTGCATCAGAGTACAACAAGCAAGTGATTAAACTAGACTTTGTGTGTAACTAAATAACTTTATTAAACAATGCCATGCGCAATGTGGCATACATGTCCACATCAAAATACTGAACTTCCACTGTTTAACATCACAGATGCAGCTGTGCAGGAGACTGACGTTGGTGATGTCCATGACACACAGGATAATGAGGAACAGTCAGAATAGGATACAGAAGTCGCACCAGCATCACTGATACCTGCACCCACTAGACCCAGGACCAAAGTGCCACCACTGCCGATTTAGAGAGTGAGGAGGGGAGCTAACCTGACACTCCAACATCACAGGCTGGCCATACACCCACAACAAGACCAGAGGTACCAATGCGGTGCAGAACCGTCCACTTTCGTAGGTGAAGGGCAAGGGCACTCATGGCAGCTGCAGGAGACGATGGGTCTGCTGTCTGGGGTGGGCTGGAGGGACAGATGCTTAAGGTCCAGCGCCTACAATGCAAAAACATGTGGTTAATGCAGGCCCAACTTGGAACATTGGCAACAAACATTGGCGAAATCAGGGACTGAATGAAGGAGCTCACCACTGCTGTTGTGGAAGGCCACAAATGAACATTTTACAAATGTCACCAAGGCCATGCATGACTTGTGCAGGGTGATGCAGGATGACCATACATCACAACGTAAGAGGCATCATAATTTGATGGTGCGCCTAGATAGGTACACCAGGGCCATCAATCGGCTGAGCACAACCACAGCTCAGCTGTCCTGTCGTGCTGTGGGGATGCAAGTTGAGATGACCCATTGCTGTGGGGATGTGGCCAGGGGCCTTATCCAGGTCACCAATGTGGTGGAGCAACTCCAGACTGCTGCAGTTGGTGGCAACAACGTTCTGGGAGGGGAGGAGAATGAGGAGACCTCCAGCCTCAGTAGTCTCCTGGCACCAATAACCACAAGCAGGAGGCGCAGTACTCGGAGCACCACTGGCCGCAAGAAGTGGCCGCAAGAAGTGAATTGTGGGACACTGTTAAATCTGGTGAGGTAACCAGTAGCATGAACATTGTCTGGACTGCCATTTAAGTACCATTGCAATGTCATGTTGTTTTATTTTGTATAACACAATGCTTGTTTGCACCTGGTATGTGTGCATTAACACTACCACATTTTGTTTCATTAAACAGTTGAGCATGTAGTGTGTTGTCTCATCATTACCCACCTTAAAACAAATGCTGAGGGATTTCTGCACGTCTCTGTCTCCCCTCTGCTGCGCTCGGACCGCGTGCTGATTGTGGTGGTTGTCTTGGCTGATTGTCTTCCTCAGGCTAGCTGTCAGAGAGTTCCAGGGGTATGCCTCTAGTAGTAGCAATATTGTGCAACATGGCACAAGTGGCGACGAGTTTGCAGCAGGTATATGGCCTGTACTGCAATGCACCATCAGTTTTGTGGAGGCAGCAGCGGAATCTAGATTTCAGTAAACCAAATGTTCTCTCAATCACGTTGCATGTTGAAATATGCGCCTCATTATATCGCTGCTCGCTTGGGGTACTTGGATTTAGGTATGGCGTCAGTATGAAGGAGCAGACACTGTATGCGCTATCACCTACAGGGTGTAAACAAAAACATTACTCACTGCTATGTGTCACCATGGCCAAAGAGTCTGCAAGACAGTATTACATCAGTTTACCAAGCAGGTATCCTTCGCCAAATTCACCCGCAAGGAGATGTCTGTGTATGCCACTGTGTCTGAAGATGTAGGAGTCATGTGTACTGCCAGGGTAACTAGCCATTATGTCTGTGATGATGTTTTTGGAATTGCAGATGACTTGTATGTTCAATGAATGGTATGATTTTTTGTTCCTGTAAATGTACTCATTCACTGAGGGCGGACAAATGGCTACATGCGTCCTATCAATGCAACCATTAACTTGGGGAAAATGGGCTACCTGATAGAAATCATATTTGGTTTGCTGCAATTCCTGTGGTGTTGTGGGGAACCTTATGTGATGGTGTATCCTCTGCAACATGGTGTCAAGGAATGAGTTGAAAAAGCACGATAGGGCACTTTGAAAGACACCTCCAGCTGCAGCTATTACTCCCTGGAAGCTACCTGACGCTAGGAGGTGCAGAGAACATAGGACCTGCACATGAGTGGGGATGGCATGTGTCCTGCGAGTCTGACGCTGCAGTTGTGTATCTAATTCAGCTATGAGATCATAGATTATGTCTGCATTCAACCTATATTTGTCATATATCTCTTCCTCTGTCTGCCCCAACAATGTAACCCACACTCTGAAAATGCGCTCCTGTATCCTCCTTCCACTCTGTGCTGGTGCTCGTAGCCTCATCCTCCTCACCTTGACATAGAGCGATGCCATTGTGAAACATTCTGAGGCCTTCTGGGCCTGTTTAATTAGATTGGTAATGGTTACCACCTGATTTGTTAACTTTGAAATGGTTATCACCTGGTTTCATTTGTTGGTATTTAGGAAATGCAATTTGCGATTCCCAGCAGAATCGCAATTTGCGAATTTTTCTTGCATAGGTTTTGCGATCACCAATTTGCGATTCGGTATTTAGGTAATCGCAAAAGTTTGTGAATTTACAGGAGATTCTGCGATTTTGCTTCATGCATTGCTTATGGCTATTTTGCGATCGCAAACGGCCAATTTTTGCGATTTGCAACGTTTGCGATCGCAAAATAGCTTGATGCATGTGCCCCTAAGTTTTTTTCTTTTAGACCCAAATTAATATTACAGGTTGTTGAACGGGGCATGAGGTCAGTTTGTGCCAGGCCAGCATAATGATTATGCAAAATTTAACTAGCTGGAATCTTATGATGCATAAAAATAGCACCATCCCATTCACTTTACACTTTACTGGGTAAGTATGCAACTGTACAATTGTCAAGAAAGTTCAAATATGATTTGCTATGAATTTCAAGAATGTAATATCTTTTAAATAATTTCCAATTTCAAAAATAAACACAAAGTAAATAACAATCAACATAGCCCAGTGCCAAAATCATGTGTAAAATGAAACATTTAATAGCAGCATCAGCACAATCTCCTCAGTAAGAAAATAGATAACACTCCATTAAAAAGACAGAAATCAATCGACCATAGTTACCTAATACTACATATCTCTAAAACTTGATAGATTAAATATGCTTGAACAAAGCAAAATACAACTGAAATGCTCAAACAAGAGTTTGAGACACCAACTCATCATTTTCAATAAATGGTCAATAATTCAAAATGCTGCACTTTTAGAACTCTGATGAATCAAATTATTTCACTGAAATAGAGAGAGACTCCTAGCCATGAATAACACCAGTCAACACGTTTCATGAGTGTTCATCACTTAATCAAGCCTGAAATAAAATATACAATCTAAATTATGAAATAGATTTCTCAAAAATGGTTTCATTTTTGTTAAAATATTGTGAATCTACAAAAGGAATCCAGGATAACCACAGGTTTCCATAAGGACTGCTCCAAATGTTTACGAATTTGTTCACAGGCAACACTGGTGTAGAGGTTCAGTGCTGTAACCTTAGCCAGGATTCATTTCCACCCAATCTGTGGGCCTTATTATGACTATCGCGGTTCATTGAACTGCCGTAGCCACGGTGATAGTGCGGGCACTGCCTCAACAGCAGTCCAACCGCCCCATTACGTCTTTGGAAGCCAGACCGCATTAGCACCACCGCAACTGCCAGGGATCAGAGATCACTGGCGGTGTTGCAGTGGTCTTGAGGCTGCAATATGCTTGGCGGGGCCGCTGCGGCCCCTTGCTAAGCATATTATGAGTTTCCTCTCTGCCCCGGTTTTCATGGCAGTAAGCCAATCATGAAAAGTGTGGCATAGAGGAAACAAAGGAAGCCCTACTGTCCCCCTTTTGCCTCTGTGCAAGGGGATGCATGAAGGGGGAGCACATGTTGTGCCCCCCTGCCTGCATGTACCTGAGTTCCTGCTGGGCATAGACTTTACAGTCCATGCCCTGCAGGAACTTGCAATGGCATTCCCATTGCGTTGCCTGTTATGACTTTCCTATTAGCCTCTAAACAGGCACCGCTGTGGGCCTGCCGCAGGACCACCCGACCTGGATTCCAGTCAGAAACCGGCGGACAGTCTAATTATGGCTTTGGCGGTGCAGGAGCGGGGCGCTGGCATGGCAGTCTGATACAAACCAATTCCTTCATCAGGGTTTGATACAGGATCTCTTAAAATATCATAAGAATGCAGCCTAAATATTTTGGGTATACCTGGGCACAAGATATCATTGTGAATTACTTCAGATGCTACTCTGACTGCCTGCTGATCAAATGTTGATATATTGTTTCACAATAGATTGGTACTTGCTGTACCTATTGAAACTTACATAGATTGACAATTGGAATTGTTCACCCTATTATTTCCATATGCTGAGTTTCCAGCAGGACTTTTGTTGTCATGTCATTTTAAGCTTCATTGGATCCCCAATATCAATGTTATTTTTCTCCCAATCAACAATGCTACTGTTCTGCTTTATAAGATCCCTCGACCCACATTTACAAAAAATTCACACAATGCAAAGCAGCAACTAAAGTTGCTGCGCTGTGTTGCGTTGTGTTGCATTAAAGAGAGAGAACAGAACAGCTCCAAATCTAATAACCTTTGGTGTTGTTTTCCTCTCTCCTTGCGCTGGTGTACTTTTGGCTGCCATGCGTTAATACACACACCCTTGTACTATTGTGTAAGGGTGTGTGCATTCTGGAAGGAATCATTTTTGTACTGAAAGTGAATCTTTCCAGTACAAAAACTATCCTTTAATGCTTTTAATGCTTTGTATGTTTGCTGTACAAAGCAACATGCATGTAAAGTAGGAAAAGTGAGGGGAAATGAGAAACCTTTTTCCTTGTTACATCTGCCTCGATGATGCATTAGATTTTGGACCAAAGCCCTGACTACAAATGTTTGCAGATAGGGATTTGCATCAAAAACCCTGGGTGGTTGCATGGGAAGCAAAACACACAAGATGAAGGATGGAATGCTGCACATTGGCAAACATTCACCCCCAGTCACAGATCTGGGTTTAATCCATCGATTTTTTGCTTCACCACACCACCCCAGTTCAGACATAGCCATATGCAAATCAGTCTTGACCTCTGCCTCATGGGAACAGTCCAGACCGAACTGCCAAGCCATGTCTTCCCTGGACCGGAATCAAGCATCCTATGACCGGTTTCAGGCTATCAGCCTTCATCAGCCAGGATAGCTTGACTCCAGTGGCGTAGTGAGCACGGGACCACGTCTGGGCATACCCCTTCCCACATAGGGCGAAATGCAAAACACACAAGATGATGGACGGAATGCTGCACATTGGCAAACATTCACTCCCCAGTCACAGATCTGGGTTTAATCCATCGTTATTTTGCTTCACCACGCCACCCCAGTTCAGACATAGCCATATGCAAATCAGTCTTGACCCTATGCCTCATGGGAACAGTCCAGACCGAACTGCCAAGCCATGTCTTCCCTGGCTTGCTCACTTTGCCACTGGATTCAAGATAGCATGGCTGATGAGGGTTATGAACCCGAAACCGGTCCCAGGATGCTTGTTTCCGGTCCAGGGAAGACATGCCTTGGCAGTTCGGGCTGGACTGTTCCCATGAGGCACAGGGTCAGACTGATTTGCATATGGCCATGTCTGAACTGGGGTGGTGGAGTGAGCTAAAGAATGATGATGGATTAAACCCAGATCAGTTGACTGGGGGTGAGTGTTTGATTTGCTCTAGCGCTATGTCCATCAACCCCTTTGGTATCGCTTTGTTCGCCCTAAGTTGGCAGGGTATGCCCAGACATGGGTCCCTTGCTCACTTTGCCACTGGGTTCAAGATAGCCTGGCTGATGAGGGTTATGAACCCGAAACCGGTCCCAGGATGCTTGTTTCTGGTCCAGGGAAGACATGGCTTGGCAGTTCGGGCTGGACTGTTCCCATGAGGCACAGGGTCAGACTGATTTGCATATGGCCATGTCTGAACTGGGAGTGGTGGAGTGAGCTAAAGAATGATGATGGATTAAACCCAGATCAGTTGACTGGGGGTGAGTGTTTGATTTGCTCTAGCGCTCCGTCCATCATCCCCTTTGGTATTGCGTTGCATGGGAAGGCCATGTACGAATCATGGAACACCGCTTTACACAACGTAATACAAAAAAGCCCATAGCACAACTTTGCATAATTCTGATTTGTGTTGGATAGCAAATCTCAGCATAACACATTGCATTGGATTTGTGTTACAAAAGTAATACATAACCAGCATAAAGCGTTAGTAATTCTGGGTCATAATGTTTAGCTCTATTGATATAGTGAATGAATTTAATGTTACTGAAACCGAAATTAGTACTTTTGCGAATTTTTATAATTACAAAGACAATGTTTTTCCCTTGCACTTAAGGCAATCAACTTATCAAAAACAATTTATTTCTTGCCAGCTTTATCTTGCATTCTGGGAGCGAAACAAAGTTTTACTTTTACTAGAAATATCTTGAGCTAGCCAATATAGAATTTTAAATCAGTTAAATTATTTTAGTCTAGATTATATGATGCAAGGAAAAACTCTCCCCATCCACCAAATTAGTTCTGGTGTCTGAGCCCCTCTTACTTTTAACATACATCGTTTCCATGCTAACTTCTGCCCTTTCTAATGGCCTAGGATATTGTGTGTTTTGTCTGCTGGTGACACATTTACTGCCACAACTATTTTGCAGACAAAAGTTAAAAAAAGAAATGAATAATTGACCTAGCAATTGATAAACATTTAGGTCTACTTAATTCACATTATAGCTTAGAACCTATTCAGGAGACATCTACACAATATTTCATTTTAATGTCAGCAACAAATTTGGGAACATTGCTATTTTCGAAAATCATAATTTTGATGTGGTACCTGAGTTTAGATACCAAAGTATAATTTGACTATAATAGCATGGTCATAATATTGTGACCAGAAAAATATAGGCAGCCATAATATTGCAGTTAAGCATATTTCTTTTTAGTGTTGTCAAAAATATTGACATGTATACTAATATAATTAAAAGTACATTAACAGTTTTGAATTTAATATAGTTTACATTATTTCATAATGTGTTATATTTTATATTTGAATATATAGTTTTTTTAGAGAAAGTCTATTTTAGCTGTTCTTTTTGGGGCTGTTGGGTGGTTTAAGAAGGTGATGTTTTAAGTGTCAATATTTGCATTTAAATGTTTTTTTATATTTTAGTAATTTCATTAGGAAATATTTTATAATTTGCGTACTTCAATCCTAGAAACATTGGTGAAATGCACATATTAGTAATATATGCTGTGGGAATGCAGTTAGAATAGTAAAACACACTGTTTAGAATATTTGGATTTAGCACATTGTTTGTGGAATTGGAGTTAAAATAGTAATTATGTCCACCTTTAACCTTTCAATTTCACCAATAGTTTGTGGGATTGAAGTTAGTATATCAAGTATGATTCACCCCCAGTGTATGCATCTTTCCTAATGCTTGGACCATTAAAGTTTGAATAATAAATCTGACTCCTTTACATTTATAAAACATTTTATTGGCATTTTATATTAAAGAACAATCGATACAGCAGTGGGATATTTGGTAGCATATACATGGTATGGCATATCCTATTATACTGTTGTAGTGTACATTTTACATTGATCAGTAAGTATCATCTCTCATCCATTTACTACATATCTGCAGGGAGTCACACTACACACCACAGTGTTCCCGTCCCAGCTGTTCAGTCACTATCCTCCGATATGGGTTCTTCCTGTGGGGGTTCGCAGATATTGCCCCGGAATGTGTTCCATCTTCCCCACACCCGGGTCCATTTTTTGGGGCATCCCCGGTGGATAAAAACTGATTTCTCAGTTATCATTGCACCGTCCATATCACGACACCACTGTCGATAGTTAGGGGTCATTCTTGAGCCCCATTGCTGCGCTATATTACGCTTCGCCAATGCCATGCCCAGTGCTACCCAGTCTTGAGCCGCATGGTTGAGATCTGTAGGTTCCCAAATGTTGAGCAAACATCTCTTTGGTTCCGGTTGAACCGTGATTCCTGTAACCTGAGAGATCATGTGCATGATAGCCTCCCAGTAGGGTGTGATTGCCGGGCATTCCCAAATTGTGTGCCAAAAGGTGCCTGGTGCGCCACACTGTCGTAGGCAGAGTGCAGTGTCTGTTCTACCTAATCTATGTAGGAGTATTCGCGTGTAGTAAGTGCGGTGTAGTATTTTCAATTGTACTAGTTTTAGTTTAGAGGGTATCGCTACTTCTCTTGGGGATGCAATTGCCTCCTGCCAGTCCGCCTCATCCAATTCTCCCACGTCTGCCTCCCATCGCTCCTTAAGAGCTGTCGTGGGGTCCGGCTGATTATTGACTATTTTTCGGTATGTTTGAGAGATGGCTTTTTTGTGCAAGCGGTCTGTTAGAAGTCTGTCCTCTAATGGTGAGGCCTCCGGCAGTTGTGTGCCTGGTGGGATTACTGCCATGAGTGCATGTCTGATCTGCATATATCTGAAGGTTTCCGTCCATGCCAAACCATAGGTGACTTGCAGCTGAGCAAACGGGACAACCTCGCCTTTTTTCCACAGATCTCCCACCCTTGAGATGCTTATCAAGTCCCATTGTCTAAATCCCTTGGTGTTTCGCAGTTTCCGGGTGTCCCATAATGATGTAGCTTGCATTAAAGTTCCTTCCCAACCCAGTGCTCGCTGTGCCGCGTGCCAGACGTGGACTGTGTGTGCCGTTGGACCTGTGAGAGCCGTTTTCCTGGATCTATTGTATAGTAACCCCATAATCCCTTCGGCTTCTAGGAGGTGCCTATCCATGCGGAACGCTGGATCTTCCTGCGGTGCATGAAGCCATTGATTGACCACAATGAGCTGTGATACCCAGTAATACGTTTTTATATTGGGGAAGGCGATGCCGCCATCGTACCAGCTCTTCACTAGTTTCTGCATGGCTATACAGGCAGACCTCCCATCCCATAACAGATTGGTTACTTCAGTATTTATCATTGTAAAGTATGCGGGGGGAACCGGGAACGGGGTGTTTTGTAAGGCGTATAGGAATCTGGGTAGTGCCATCATCTTAAATAGGGCTGCTCTGCCCAGTAGTGTAAGCGGTAGTGATCGCCAGTGTTTGACATCGCGGCGGAACCAAGCTAGGGGCTTCTCAAGGTTTTCTTCAGTGAAGTGTGTGGCCTGATGTGTTACATATATGCCAAGGTATTTAAATCCCTTGTCAGCAATCTCGATTTCGCAGTTGCGCGGAAGTGGGGGGCCGTGATGTATATAGAGAAGCGATTTCACCCAATTTATAGTATAGCCCGAGCCCCGTCCATATGCGGCGCATATATCCAGTAGGCGGTTAATGGAGCGTGAAGGGAATGCCAGATATAGTAACACGTCGTCCGCATATAGCGAAATGCGGTCCTCCCATCCCATAGTCCATTTTAGCCCACGGATGACCGGGTCCTGCCGTATCCACGCTGCCAGTGGTTCCAGCACTATTGCAAATAAGAGTGGTGAGAAGGGGCAGCCCTGTCTCGTCCCTTTTCCCAGAGGGAAATCTTCTGAGATGTGGCCGTTAGCCACAACTTGCGCCAGGGGTTTTCTATATAACAATTGCACCCAGTCGCAGAATTTGGGCCCGAAACCCATATGTCGGAGGACCGCAAAGAGAAAGGGCCATTCGACCATATCAAATACCATACGCGCGTCTAGGGAGAGAATAACTGCGTCTTCCTCAATAGTAGACCTACGCGCCACAACACTATGAAGCCTCCTGAGATTCAGTGCTGTGTTTCGGTTTGGCATAAATCCGGACTGGTCCGGGTGGATAACTGTTGTAAGATATGGCTGCAGTCTCATGGCTAGTGTTTCAGCCAGTATTTTAGCTTCTGCATTTATTAAGGATATCGGCCTGTAGGACATGCATTCCCCCGGCGGCTTGCCCGGCTTATGGATTGTAACTATTGTTGCTAGGCGCTGATCTCTAGGCAGCTCTCCTGTTTGTAGACTTTCCTTGTACATGTAGGTGTGGTGTAAGCTGAGCTGCTGCTTTTTTGTAGAATTCTACTGGGATGCCATTAAGTCCTAGGGCCTTTCCCGTATGCAGTGCTCCTATCGCTAAGGTGAGCTCATCTGGGGTCAGGTCTGCTTCCAGCGCTTGAGTAGCGTCACTAGATAGTGTGGGCATGTGAATGTCTTTTAGAAAGGCTAATTTGTCTTCTACTGTATTTGTGGCTGTGGGCGTATACATTTTTTCGTAGTGGGCGGCTAGTGTGTCCACTATTTGCTGAGGATCTGAGGTCATAGTCCCATTCTCTAATTTTAGTTGGGCTATCCATCGGCTAGCTCTTTCCTTTCTGTCCAGCCAGGCTAGGAGCTTGCCTGCTTTATCACCGATTTCATAAATAGTATGCAGCGTGTTGATGAGTTTGGATTTCACTTCTTCCCATGCAAAGGCCCTGTATTCCTGTTGTGCTAAATGTAGCTTATGCGCCGTGTCATCATCAGTGTCTATGGTATGGTCTGCTTCTGCCTGGGCTACCCCTTGTTCTAGAATGTCAATCTGCTGTCTTTGCAGTTTTTTATGCCTTGCAACTAGTGAGATTGCCTGGCCACGTAATACAGTTTTATATGCCTCCCACAGCGTCGTCGGAGAAGACACCGAGTGTTCGTTTTCGGCGAAATATTGCTTTGTGGATGTGAGCAGACCCTTCCCTATCATTCGATTTTTAAGATATCCAGTGTGTAGTGGGAACAGCCGGCGTCTTATCGTGGCGTGAGATGTGTATGCGATGTGCACTGGTGAGTGGTCAGAGATGCCCCTGGGTAAGTGTATGATCTCTGATATCTTCTCCAGCCCCGCTGCCAGTGCAAATATGTAGTCTATTCTAGAAAGACTATTATGGACTCCCAAGTGAAAGGTATACTGTCAGTCCCGAGGGTGCTTGGCTCTCCAGACGTCAATGAGACCAATAGCTTCAACAAAGTCCACTAATTTGAGGTTTGCACTACTAGGGTATCTAGGGGGTTTTCTATCCAAAGATGCGTCTATTGTGGCATTAAAGTCTCCTCCCACAATGAGCTCACCCTGCGGGAGCGACAGCAAAAACTTCCCCAGTGCCGAGAAGGTTGCCTGATGTAGCGTCGGTGGGATATAGACTGATACTAGATTATATGATCGCCCCTCCCATTGAAACGATATCGCTGCAAATCGTCCTTGATCATCTGTCCAAGACCCATTGAGTATCAGTGGGAAGCGTTTGTTAATCAGTATCCCCACCCCCCGAGAGCCAGAGGTAAATTCAGAGTGCACTGCCATTTTATAGCCCCATCTATCCAGGGCCTTACAGGCCGAGCCCGTCAAGTGTGATTCTTGTATTAGTGCCACAGCCGGACCCCTGCGCTTAATGTATTGGAGGACCAGTCCTCTCTTTATCTTGTCACCCAGTCCATTTACATTCCAGGACAAAACAGTAAAAGGAGGCGGCACCCCTCTAGAGTTCGAGGATTGGGTGGTTGGACCGTCAGTGAGTGTGTCTGTGAGCATCATATGCGATATCTTTTATGTAAGGGTGTAGAGCGCTCTGTATTATCCATTTCGTTTTGCCACCATGTATGCCATCTATTATAGTTCTGTGTATCTGTAAAAAACCAAACAATAACCCTCATAACTGTCCCTTACCCCCTCCCACCTCCCTGCCTCCCTGCAAGGCGGACTTAGAACTACCCGCCACCCCAACGTAGCAGCGTGCTTGATTCCCAGAACTTTGTACTTGCGTGAGGGGGGAGAGCCGTACATCGATCTCCCCAGGTTCCCCCCTAAGTCGTGTGTATGATAACGGCCATGTACCCACAGTTCAATGGCACAGCTGCAATTACGAATATCTTCATCGACAACAATTCGGTGTTCATTAAGACCTGGGCACTGGACCTCTCACGTCAAAGTATGGCGTTGTCTGGACTTTGTGTCCACTTCGCTGGGGGTTGTCATCACTGAGCCTCAGGGTCCGGGAAATACTATCTCAGTCTGAGTTCTCGTCCGCATTCCGTTGCGTGCCCCCTGAGGCCTCCGATGCCTTTGCTCCCAACGGTGCCGTCGCCATGGTCGGAGATCTCTGTCTTTGTCCCTGTCTTCTGGGCCCTGCGACCGGGCGCCATCCCTCCAGCCAGTCGTGGGCTTCCTCAGGCGTGGTAAAGAACCAGGTTTTTCCTTCTGCCTCTACCCTCAGCTTTGCAGGGAACAGCATTGCGTATTTGAGTTCCCGCTTGCGCAGTTCTTTCTTGACTTCCAAGAAATTACGGCATTGCTTGGTCACCACTGCCGTGTAGTCTGGATAAAGGGTCACCGTGCATTTTTCAACGTGTATTGGGGGCGCAACGCGTGCTGCCTGTAGAATTGCATCCCGGTCTCGGAAATTGAATATGCGTGCTAGTATGGGTCTAGGGGGGCCCCCGGTCGAGGTCTTCCTCCGGGGACCCGGTGGGCTCTTTCCACCGAGAAGAAGCTGGACAGCCCACGCGGCTGTAGTTGAGTCTTAATGAGGTCTTCCATGAAGAGGTCCAAGGCCGCCCCCGCACATTCTCTGGTACTCCGACCAGGCGCACGTTATTCCGTCTCGAGCGGCCCTCTTGATCGTCAAGCTTGTCTGCCATTTGTTTGTGTGCCAGTTCCAATTTTCGGACTTGTTGTTGTAAAATCGCCGTGTCCGTGGAGAGTGCTGCTGTGGCAGTTTCAACCTCCGCTATTCTCGTACTCATCTTGGAAACATCGGCACGCAGTAGTGTAATGTCTGTGGAGATAGTGCCAATAGATGTTTGTACCTGGTGTAAGGCGGCCATGACGTCCTGCAGGGTGACCTCCTTAGGTTTCGCGGTCTGTGAGCTGTTGCCGCGTTCTGCGGGTGCCTCTTGTGTGACCGGCTGGTCTTTTTGGGAGGTATATTTGTCCAGCTTGTTACTTTGCACCACGCGTTGTCCACGTCCTCCCATGATGCCCAGCACACCGGTCAGTGACGTCAGTCACCCAGGGGGGGAAGGGGGAAACAGTAGTCACCGCTGCCTGCCTGCGGGGACAGTGTCCACGCACGGCCTTTCGGTTTTCCTGTGCGTATCCAGAGCAGGTTGTGTGACAGGTGAGCCAGTCCAATCCTGCGTAGTTGTTAGTTCTGCCTCGCTGTCCCCACCCGGAGCTCTCTGCAAGTTATGTCGCCTCCTGCAAGTCTATTAGGCTCTGTCAGTGTTACCTTGACTCCCTGACCTGTTGGAGCTCCCCGCTGTAGTGATGTGTCTCCCCTTAGCGTAGCTCTCGCCGGAACCTCGTGGTTCAGTTAAGCACGGGAGATGTGCGCCGCTACGTACTTGGTGTCACCTTCGCATTGTGGTGCTTAATGTAGGACCGCCCGGCGACGGCCTTTGGACGCAGGCGAGTTGATGGCCCAGGGAGTACAGAGCTGTGTAGTCGTGGTTTAGTCCCCCTCAGTAGGGATTTCGTTGAGCCAGCTCGAGTCGGCCCTGTCCCGCTTCCGCACTGTAGCAGAGAGCGCACCTCCGCTGCATGTTATAGGCCGTTACTGATAGTGGAACGGGACGTAGGCCTTCCGTATGCCGCCCACAGTCTCTCGCCTATGCCTGGTTTGGTAACTCAGCCTCAGCAGCAGAAGGTGCACCCGCCCCAGGCCCCAGAGAGGCCCGAGACACGATTCTTTTCCTCCGGGCTTGCCGACAGTGGCAGCGCCCGGGAGTCCGTTTTGGTCTGGGCAGATGCGTCGATGTTCCACACGCCGCATTGTGCAGTCTGGTCTGCGGCGATCGCTGGGGTTGTATGTGGTGCCCCGGTCCTTTTCACATCAGCGTGGATCTAGGCCAGTTTTGCCCGCATCCGAGGTCGCGCTCGATCTACACGAGTCCCCGGCTTTCCTTCGGCGCACAGGCCGCAATTACTTCTCTACGGTCTAAGTCAGTGCCGGTTGGTTCTGCAGAGCTCAAACTTGCACCAGCTGTGCAGGTGAAATTCCGGTGCCATCTTTGGCATTTGGATTGCAATAAGCCGTCGGATAAATGACAGGATTAGCAGGCAGAACCTCCGTCGATCGCGGAGCTCTCCTAGGCTGCGGCCATCTTGGTTGGCTGCTAGCCACACCCCGACTCCTTTACATTTATGCATTTTCCCAAATGTTTGAGGGATAGGAGTGAGTAAGAGTAGTAAATAACACATATCTGAATTATAATCTTTTTGCATAATGTTTGTCAAAAACAAACATTAAGTCAACTTTAAAAATTCCCTAACCACAAACATCCAAAGGCATCAAAAAATTAAACCACCAAAATACACTTTAACACTTTGCACAAAAATGTAAAAAAAACAAAAACGTTTTGCATTTAATCCAAGGCCATCCATAAACCACCAGATGTTAAAAAAACAACATATAGTACAGAAACAGTTTTTTTAATATGCCCAATGACACTTGCTAGCTGGCCATGGCCCATGGCAGACTAGGCCCCAGATAGTAACATGAGCAAAACAGTGTAAAATTCACGAATAACACCAAAGAAGATGGAGAAAGAGTACTGCACATCTGCCCCGAGCCCTCCCAATAATGTCTACACTATTCCCCTTAGAAAAGAGTGAATGCAAAACAGCAACTCCAGGCCACCCACAATCAAATTTCAAAATTTAAGAAAAAAAGAATAAGGTAAACCCTTCATCAAACAACAAACATCTCCATTTCTTTAACTTACTTTATTTCCCAAAAAATAATCCTTAACATCTAATGGTATTTATGCTGCAGGAATTGCAAAGAGAGAAATCCTTTCTCCTCGAAATCCAAATGAAAAGTGACCAAGGGATGGACAAAGCACTGGGAGGAGCCTTATGGACAGGAAGAGGAAGTTGCAGTCTCTGTGGCACATCCTTCCTGTTAAAGTCAAATTAAAGAAAATGTGTTTTGTGGTAAAAAAAAATACCTGCACTATCTGTTCAGTTAGAATATCTACTTGATAACCTAGTTTCAAGTTGAATTTGCTGCTCGAGTTGAAAATTCACTCTAAAAGCAGCCCTGCTG
This sequence comes from Calotriton arnoldi, assembly GCA_963921515.1. Classification (NCBI taxonomy): domain Eukaryota; kingdom Metazoa; phylum Chordata; class Amphibia; order Caudata; family Salamandridae; genus Calotriton; species Calotriton arnoldi. Next base: position 355,910 of record CAWUFW010013693.1, read on the forward strand.
ACTGGTCATGACTGCCTGCATTACAAAATGGTGCTGAAGGCTTCCTAGTGATTGGAAATCACGCCTCAGGATGCCAAATCTCACTTGCGCTTGCCAGCTCATGTGCTGGAGCCTCCTGTTGGTCCTGTTGGTCCTGTGGTCATAGCATTGCTTGAACTGGGAAAATCCACCACATGGCGATTGGCAGAATTTAGCTGGACCTCCATGTTAAAAGAGTAATGCAGAGTCACCAAATTCCTCCAATTCTGCAAGTGAACTGAAAAGTTCCACCCAGGGCTATAACCTACCTCTGTATCACTCACTGCCCATAGAGATTTAGACTGAGACATCCCAACCACACCAGAAGACATAAATACTTATGTAAGGATATATTTTCTTTGCCATCACTAGAAGCAGGTTCTGAGGTAGTATTTGGATGAAAATCTTCGAAATGGCCTTATTGTCTAGTCTGGTCTACTTCCCTCACTGAAGCTCTTCTATTCTTTGTCCCTGTAAAATCCAAGGAGTTAAGACCTTGCATAGACTACCCTGGATAGAATAAACACACCATAAAGTTCTGTTACCCGCTACCACTCATCAAAGACATTCTTGAGTCTATTCAGAGTGCTAAATACTTCACTAAGGGACTCTTGTATTAAAAATGCATTCGATAAAAGTGTTTGCAATTTGCACACCAATTTTGACCAAATACATTTGTATTTTGCAAACCGACCTATGTACTAATGGGTCGGCTCACTAAATGCAGAATCGCAGTGAGTCACAATTTGACCTACCTCATTATTGTTAATAAGGTAGGTTCCGAATTGTGACCCACTACGATTGGCTACTATCACTGGGATGGTGGCCTGCTGGGGTCAGCAGACTACCAAGGCTATGTTTGTTTTTAATTAAAGCAATCTTCTTTTTTTAATTCAGCTTGTTTTCCTAAAGCAAAAATGGGATTCGTTTATAAAAAATTTAAACTTTAGCAAACTTTTTTAGAAATAGACAGTGGTCTCATGGACCAGTGCCTGACCCTAAAAAATCTTTTCTTAACATTCACTGAGAGAAAGAGGCCCCTTGTGGACCCATTCCCATTTGCAAATAGGTTGCCACCTCCTTTGAAGAGAAGGTATAATATTAATGTTTTGCAACCAGATTTCGATCACAAAACAATAATGCATACCATAAGGAATTGGTATTTGGAAGGGATGCCTTTAATGTGCCCCTTCCAAATACTGATTCGTAATTGTTTCCTAAACCCATTAACGATTTGGAAAACCTTTCCTGAATCTTTAAATGGGCTTAGTACATTTTTAAAAAGGGTTTTAGCATTCACAAAGCCTCTGATTTACTGCATGAGATGGTATGCAATGGCTAAAAGCCTTAGTACACAAGGCCCTAAATTAGATCTCTGTAGAACTTGCCATCTGCTCCGGATAAAGAAGGACAATGATGGGAGATGGTTTTTTGGTCAACCTTTCGACATTATGAGTACTTGGCCTTCAGAAATTTATCAACAGTATATTCTCTGAAGTCCTGAACCTGTTTCGTGTGGTGTACCTTAATGATAGTCTGATTCTCTCTACTTCCCTTCCTGAGCATTCAATCCAAAATAGTTATGTTCTTCAACATCTCAGGGAAAACTATCTGTCCTGTAAAGTAGAGCAGTGGGAGATTTAGGGAACAGAAGTTGAATATCTTTGGTATCACCTTTCTGAGAGTGGATTATAGATGGACCCTCCTAAGATCTCCTCCATCTTTTGCTGACTGGCTCCTAAGTCCATCAAAGAAACTCTGGGTCTCTTGGGACTGGCTATTTTTTATAGACAGTTCATTAAGAACTTTGCCAATATGAGTAGCCATATATCTGCCACTTTCAAAATGGAGAATCTAACTAAGAGGGTTATTTTTGACTGATAAAGCCCAGGAGGCTTTTGTCAATCTCAAGAAGGCTTTCACTAAGCTCCTATTCTCAGGTACCCAGATCCATTCAGAAAATTCATTATTCTCCAGCATTCCCAGGCATTATAAAATGGTGAAAGAAGCCTGCAGCTATGAGCTGAGATATTTCACTCACCTAGAGTTGCCTTCTCTCATACTCCTGGTCTCCTGCTTGCTTCTCCTCACCCTCCATCTCTAAAATTGCAATCAACTATCTGAGAGTTTTCATACTTCCTTTTAAAGCTAGTCCACAGTTAGTCCAGTTCAGGTTCTTGCTCTCTTTTCTTTTTTTTCCTTATTCTATCATGACTGTCTCTTCATTTATTTCTTCCTGATTTTCCTGTTCTATTATGGTATCTGTCCTGTAATTTCCTGTTCTTTTGCTATATAAGGTCTTCAGTCTTTTTGTAGGATATATCACAACAAAAATGTGTTCCTTTGGTTGTTTCCTTGCTCTCTCCACTTGCTGATCCTGACTATTCACTCCAGAAGATTTCCAGATTGCAGTTTTTTCATTCCTTTGAAGTAACCCCAAGAAAGGAGTTTTTTTATGCCACAAATATTTCCTTCTGAGATGGTGGAATTGTCTCGAGAATATTTGCCTACGATATAATCAAGTGTGTAGTGACAATGTGGCATCAGGAATCGGTCGCATTTATCGTATCGGGAGATGACCTGGATCCAGATTGGTGGTAAGTGTCTTGACCAAAACAAATGAATAATCTAAAACATTTAGGTAAACAAGTGCTCACAAAGTTGTTAAACTCATCTAAAAACTCCCCAGTGATGCTTGGAAGTCTGTAGATCAAAACACCCTCAGACGTCAAGTCCTAACTTTTAAACTTGGAGGTGCAAGCATTCTCCTGAAGAAAAAGTAGTGGTAGCACATTATATATCCTTTCAAAATGACTACCATGACCCTGTCCTTTCTCCCTGGCTGCACAATTACCCAATACAGTATTGTATTCCCCCTGTAAGGCTGTAATTATATCCAGCGCAGCACTATCCATAATCCAAGTTTCACAAAAAATTCAGGGGCAGATTTACCAGAAACTGACGCATCTGTATAGATGCGGCAGTTTCCCTGTGCCTGCGTGAAAAACCCTTGCACCACTATAGATGCTCCGTTTTTACAATACGGCGCACTATGGCGCAAGGATTGACAGATGCGTCAGAAATTCTGACGCATCTGTTGGCGGAAAAGTCACGCATTGTTGGAGTTGTGTTGCAAGCACGACGCAACTCCAGCAATGTGTGTTGCAGCCTATTCCCAATTCACTACGTCACTCCTTACGCCTGCTTCAAGCAGGCGTAAGGTTTGGCGCAGTGGTGTCCTAAAAGTCACGCAGTGAAATCTTGTAGATTTCACTGCGTCACTTTACGAGGCTTTCCTGCGTGGGAACGCCTACCCTGCATACATTATACCTGATGCAGGTATAATGTCACGCAGAGGCTTTACAACGTGACGCATCTCCCTAGATGCGTCACGTTGTAAATTTGCCGCATTTTTTACGCTGCCGTTGCATCACAAAAGTGATGCAACAGCAGCGTAAAAGTGACGCAAGGGGCTTGTAAATCTGCTCCTCAATTTTTCTTGTTCAATAAACCTGCGGATTTCAATATTGGGTTTGAGTAGTGAGTGTGCATTTAGAAAGGTACACTTTAGCCTAAGAAGTCCTATCTTTGAGGAGGCTTTACCAGAAATCTGAAGGGAAGGTTGCATAGGTGTGCCCCATCTTGTTGTTCTGAAAATTTCAGAACATGGCCTCAGTAAGTTCTGTCTCAGGCCACTACAGTTGTACAATCTCATCCCAACAACTTGAGCATGATCCAGCAAAATGGGTGGCCCCTGGTCCCAGTCAGATTGAAAACTTCCCTTTGATGTTTTTCTATCCAGGATACAAAATATCAACGTGAATGAGCATTACAAAAGTGGAGAGTGGAAGGGAGTCCTGTGAAGTAAAGATAAAGAGCCTTTAATGAAGCATTACTTTCATAATAAAGGAATCCATGTTTTGCGTTCCGATATCAATGGTAACATTTAATGTGGTATTCTTAGCTCTCTTAGGCGTATTGCAGGAAGATCATTAACCTCATAGGAGTAGTGGAACATGCATACCATGTATCATGTTAGGAGCCAATTCAAGATCTGAATCTCCACCAGTTCAAGAAAGAAGGTAGTGGATTGAGTTACATTTTTCTCAACATAATTAGCAAGGTAAAAGAAATACAAGTTATTCTTTTTGCAGTTTTATAGAGCACAAGCTTGGCCAGAGCACATTTGAGTGCTTTGCAAGATAATGAGAGTATCTTACATTTTGTTAGGCATGAGAATATTAACTAATTTGCCCAAAATCACAGGTTGTTGTGTTACAAGGTGGACATCATCAGCTGCTAGATTCGTTTATTGCAATGAAAAATTATTTCATAAAACGTATGTAAAATACATGCAACAGAATTGGAAGGGGGCATATGTAACAAAAGGAAATATGTATTGTATGTTTTTTTGTCCTCATATCACCCCAGCTGTTGCAATCTCAGGTGACCCCGTGGAACCGACCTCGCAGCTTCTGCACAGACAGTGTCCCAGCTACACAAACCTGAGCATAAACACCTGTATTTTTTGGTGCTTGGGTGCAATCATAGGACTGCTCCATTCTCCGGATCTGACCCACCAATCCACCTTAGAAAGTCTGTCCAGATAGTATCTGATCTGTCAGGGGTACAACCCAAGTCCATCCTGCAGGACTAATACACATCTTTAAGCCAGTCCTGCAAGAGAGGGGCTACCGCACCTAGCCAATGTTTTCAGATCTCTATTCCTTACAATGAGCACCAAATAGAAGATCAAGCCTCTCTGCTTCCTGCCCAAGAGGCTAAGTGACTCTGTATCAACTCTCATCAGCACCAGCAAAGGGCTCATCTCAATCCTAAAACCCAGGATGTCCACTATAATATTGCTCACCTTGTTCAAAAATTCACTGATTGAAGGTCAAGTAGCGAACATGTGCTTGGAATTTGCTTCAGGATGTCCACATCTTTTACTTTTTGGAATTGAGACACGCACAAATCTAGCTAATCTCTGAGGTGTCCAGTACATTCTATTCATGGTATAAAAATTATTTGTTTTATGATTGGTTGGCTTTTCCATAGAATATAACAGTTTCAGAGAGCTTTGCCATAAATGTGGGAGCTTGGATTCTGTAATTACTACCTTCCACATCCCGCACAGTGCCTCCAATTTCCATCCACAGCTTCCGAAAGCTTCAGAAACCCTTAAAAGACCTCCTTGCTTAAAGGCTGCATATCTTGCAGGAGTGCTTGTACCTGACAAACCCCAACAATCTCTGAACTAGTACTCAGATACTAAGAGGTGAGTTGTTGTACTTAAATCTAGACAAGGAGCCCCCAGTCTTTGTCCTGAGTACTTTCCAGGGCAGAAGCCCTTGCACTGCAAATAGATCCCCCTAACTGGTAATCCCGGCCTCCATCAGAGGGAGACTTAGTCTATCCAGCAAACATTCAGGGGTACCCGTAGAATCCCAAACTGGGGAGAAATCCGAGTAGTACCTATGTCCAGATTCTTCTTGACCCTGTACCAAAGGTGAAGTGCAGCTTTCATGACTTTAAGGCGCACTTTCTTAAAAAACTTGGGAGCCCTAAATCTATATAAAAAGCCCGGAGATTCTATCCCTGCCACCATTTCTGATAGAATCTGACTCCATGTTGAACTATCCGGTATCCCAAGGAGCATCCTACAGTTCTTAAATTAAAAATCCATATAATAGATATATATATCTGGTAATGCCAGGTCCCCTTTTTTCAGACTCCTCCTTAACTTTTTCCAAGAGGGCCTAGCTCCCCCTGAAGTCCAGATAAAACTAGCAGTTTTCCCCTGTTATTTTTTCTATCTCTTTTTTAGGAAACGTGAGGGGGATGCAGTTACAGAGATAAGTCAACTTAGGTAAAACCGTCAATTAAATCAAGTTCACCCGCACATAGATCGACAATGGCAAGTTTCTCCACCTTATAAGTAGCTTATCAATCTCCTTTGTTATCTGCCCTAGATAATCTGCTGAAACCGCCCCCAATGAATTGAGATGCCCAAACACCTGAACTCAGTCACCTCCTGATCCCAATTGGTAATATTCCAGCACATAATCTCCGGCTTAGTTGTATTCATGGCATAACCTGACAATGCCCCAAATACTTCCGCTATCTTTTCTACCTTGGGGATAGTCTGAAAAGGGTCTGATGTATAATTATTAAATCGTCTGCATAGAGTGCTATCCTTTTGCTTAGTTGTTGTACAGAAAAGAAAAATTACCTGACACGACCTCCCACAAATATACCCAGCAAACCTGGTCAAAGGCCTTGGCCACATCTATTGTGGCAACAGCCAATGGAATCGAACGATCCATGGCCAGATCAATATACCAGATTAATTGCTGTGTAAGATCGTGGATTTGATGCTTAGGAATAAACCCTTTCTGATCTGGGTGAATTAATTGTGGAGCCAACTTTGCTAACATACCTGCTAAGATACTGGTGAAAACCTTATAATCAGCATTCAAAAGAGAGACTGACCGATATGAGTCTGCCTTCTTTGGATATTTAGCGGGCTTCAGAATCAGCACTAGCTTAGCTTCCCTCCATGATTCCAGGATCTGGGCATTCTCAAAATATATAGAATTAAGCAATTTCCCCCAGAACTGAATCATCACCTTCTTTAGTATCTTATATAGCTCAGAGGGGATACCATCAGGCCCACAGCTTTCCCATTCTTAGCCCAACTCAGAGGCTCCCAAACTTCAGCCTCCGTTATTTGTTCTTCAATAGACTCCCTACCTATCTCTGTAAGCCCTGATAGGATCCTATCCCGGAGCCACCCCCTTATGCCTTCCAATTCAGGAGTAATCTCCTCAGTATATAATGTAGAAAAGAAGGAGACCAGATGTTTCTGTATCTCCCCTGCATTTTTAGATATATCCCCCAGGGTGTTGATGATTAACTCCTTGATATTATTCCTCAACCGCGCTGATCTAGATTTCAATGCTGGGAGTGCTCCTGCTCTCTCCTCATACTCAAAGACCTTCCCACTCTTGGCTAATCACCTATCCCTGCATTTATTTTCCAGCTTGAGCTTGAAATTTAGCTGGGCATCCTCTAACCTCTTTCTTACTTGATTACTACCCTGGCAGAGCTTTGTACCTGCAAGTCAGCCTCCAACACCCCAATTTCCTGCTCTAGGGCATTACATTCCGCTCTCTATGCCCCATTCTTGGCATACCCAGCATTTTGCAAAACTCCTCTTATAAATGCTTAAAATGTGTCCCACACTGTTGTGAGGGAAGCTGACCCTCTATTTTCAGCAAATAAATAATTGCAGCCCTTTTCCAGGGTCGAGGTGACTTCAGCATCAAGGAGAAGGGCACGATTGACCATGCACTTAGGATTCTACCTATGGGTAGGACATTGAAAACCACAGTTACAGGAGAATGATCAGAGATATGTCCTTGCCGATGATCAATTCTTTTAACCTTATCTGCTGTTTCTCTATCCACAAAAAAATAATCAAGACTAAAGAAATGGCCTTATTGTTTACTATGAAATGTGTAACCCCTTGTCTGGCCCATTTGGTGGCACCACATGTCAACCAACCCCAGATCTTGGAGCATAATCCTTAATGCCTGTCTAGTTTTAGATGTAGAGATACAATTTCTCCTGATAGATTTATCTAGGGTAGGATCAAGCAGAGTATTAAAATTCCCCCAAGACTATCAGTAATGCAGCCTCCAACAAACTTCACTCCAGGGTTGCGTGACATGAGGGGTTGTCGTCATTCGGGCCATAAAAAACCCCACACACAAAGTCATAGTTAGAACATCTTATACCCCCAAAACCCATCTTTCCGAGCTATCTATTTTAGATGACAGCATCTCCATTCCTGCTCCTTTCCTCAAAAGAATAGCTGCGCCCTTCCAAAATTCTACCTGATCTTAAACTGCGTAGCTCTCAATCCATCTACACTCTGAATAAAGTTGTCTACTCTCTATTGTGTCTCCTGTAAAATTACAATGTGAGCCCTACTTTCTTCAAGATATCTAAATATCAATCTCTGCCTTTCCTTTGATCTAAGGCCAGTAACATTCCAGGTTATAAAACATATCTGCTTACCCACCCCCATTATCCTTTAAGAAAAAACACCTATATGTATAAGAGCACTTATAACAACTATCTGGTGATATTGAGGACTTTTTTTTGTGCATTTTTCCCACTGCCCCCCCAGTGTCCTCTCCCAAACCCCACCCTTGGGGAACCCTCCCTCTACTGTTTGGTATTTTGAATGCCATTGGGCTTCCCTGGGGAGGGGATACCAAACACACAAAACAAACATTGCACATGCATGAACCCAGGACATCTCCCATCTCCCAACTCCTGTCTCTTCACCACCCCCTACTGCTTATGTTGCCTGATCAGACCATGAAAACATAAATAAAGAGGGAGTAAGAGGATAAGATCTGGGGCCGTCCTCCAAACACGATTCATAAACTAGACTTTCCTTAAATCTGTTGTGTGCCTTTTTTCTGTGTTATGCCTGATCAGACCAGCCACCTCTTTTGGAGGACAATAATTATACATCTGGTTGTTCCACATAATGCGCAGCATTGCTGGGAATTTTAACTGTGTTTTAGCCCCCAATTTATGGAGCTCTTCCAACCTTTTACCAAGCTCCCACTGTCGCTGATCCGTGACCTTACAGACATCTGACCTGATAGTGAAAAAGTTATCTTTAGCAGTGCAAGGCCCGCGTTTCAAAGCTGGTCTCCTTTACCGTATAAGTAAGGATGTTCACCAGATGCTTCCTAGGTTTCTGACAATTCGGGTTCCTTTTTAAATGGTTCCCTGTGAACTTTTTGGATCTCAAGTTCTAGATGAATGTCTGAGCTGTCCTTCAGAACTCTCGCTGTAATGCTACCACAAAAGACTTCATATCAGCCCCTTCCTCCATTTCTGGGACATTCAGAATCCAGAGGTTATTCCTCCTTGAATGGTTCTCGATCCTTTCTAGATCCTCCTTCTGGCCTTGATTTTGTTTAGTCAACAGCGAGATATTGCTGGCTTTTTTCTGTACATCTTGCTTAATCAATGCCACTTCTTCCTCCAACACTTTAGTTTGTGTGGCCACTTCATCAAATTTTTGGTTCAAGACCAGGCAGGAGCTTGTACCCCAGACTGATTGGCCTCAGAAACCTCAAATCTGTTTTTAATCTCGGTTCTTAGACTCAGTAGTATGGTGGATAGTGACTCTTCCTCCTGCATTCCTGCTACCTCAGCCGTAACCTCCCTGCCAATCGTGCCCATAGACTCCTGGATGTTGACTTTATCTATTTCTAATGGGGATCTGCGCAGATAACTGAGTGCCTCCATTCTTACACAGCCCTTCAACTATATTAGTAGCGTCCATATTATTTGTATCTGCTCCTAGTGTGTTTTGGTTTTGGGCTGTTGCAGCCATCACTATGAAATAATAATTATAAGATGCGGTCACTCTTATCTGGGTGGCAGAAATTTTCCTTCCCCTAGTGCCTGGTGACTTATTAGCCTGTTTAGGAGATTTTCTGAGCTTTGATTTCGATTTTTGGGCTCCCAAAGCCCCCCCTACATACTACAATGGGGCGAAGCGCTATTTTCAGGGACTGCCACCAAGGGATCCACATCTGGACTCACCCCAGAACTACTAACCGTATGAGCACGAAGCTCATACCTTGATTTTCCTCCTGGTCTGTGCCGACCCTGATCCATAGACCTAGGAGACTGGTGCTGGTACTGACGATGCTGTTGTTCCTAGCCCTCTTGCTTCATAGTTGCCGCCAATTCTTCCCCTCTCCTTAGGCCTTTTCCTTGCCTTGTTCTCCCAGCAAGCAGAGGGCGATTAGTGCTGGGAATCACCACCTCATTCTTTTCCCAGACCTCCACAGCTCCTTGGGTTGTCTGTCCTGACTGCCCTACAGGACTTGTGCTGACTCCTCCCCTCGGGACTCGGGAGAGAGTCGCTTTACACTGCTGAAGCTCCCTTGCGGTATGGTAAGCAGTACTCGTTGTTCCACAAAGAGGCTCCCCCAGCATCGGAGGAAAGCGAAAATGGCCCAAGCAGTTCGGCGGCATCTCCACCATCAGAGGATATCCGATGCTAGATATGTGCCCGATATACAATACACCCTGACAGGTAGGATGGTTCTTTTTTACTTCAAAGTCACATCACCGCATGTAGCGCAAGATAGGAGCCAAAAGCACACTTTGCCAGAGCCAGCCGCTCCCCTTCCCCCGGACGCTCACAGCCGACTAGTGCTCAGCCGCCATGTTCCTCCGGAAATATGTATTGTACTGCTACTACTTCATTACTCATAGCATATCATTCATCAAATTCTTTGCAGACCGATAATGGGAAATAAAATCCTCTTGATTGGCTTCTTCTCTTATAGGTGGCTTTTGCAGGAAACCAGCAATGATGGATGATGGGAGATCAAGTGATGTAATTTCCTATTCTGATGGGTGATAGGAAATGACGTCCTTGTGTGTTTGGTGGGTTATTGGCCTTTTGAGGCAGAAGTTTATTCAAGGAGAAAGCTGCATGTAGAAGAGGCTTGGCCTTAATGCGTATAACTAGGACCCCCTGCTAACTAATTTAGATTCCTAGATTCCGGCGGATGCAACAGGCACACTTTGATCCTCGTTCCTTCGGCACCGAGTCCTACAGACAGGTGACCAATTCCTAAAACAAAAAACCAGCTAATTATTCCAGAAATAGCCGTCCGAGGTCGGGTCCATTTCTTCGACATCGGTTCTGTATCACATATGAGGATACTTTGCACTGACTTTTTGACATTCATATCTGCCACTATTTAAATCAAGGCGCACATGGAAGTGGCACCCCCATAGAAAACTCCTAGATCTCCATTACAAGTGATCCTATATCTTAAATCAAGAAAACATATGAGAGTGTGAGACACATGTTCCTGGCGTCTTACTACATTTCATCAGAATCAAGGTGCCTTCTTCTAATATCCAAACACGCCACGATCTACACGAAAAGAAGGCAGACAATCTCACTCTGATCCTTGATAAAGGTGTGGCTTTCCTGATGAAGGAGCATAGAGCTCCGAAACGCGCGTTGAAGATCCATCACATAGCCACAATAATGCCATCCTTTCATAATTAAGATTATAGTATCATGTCTAGATAATTGAATCATAGGCCACTAATCTGATTGATGGTCATGTTTCATATGTTTTGTCATTTATATTTTACCATCATTAGGATGGCTGATGTTTATTGTTCATTGTTTTCACTTTTGACAAAAGAGATATGTTTTTAAAAAAAATGAGAATAAAATCAATGATGTTTTAGCGAACTTTTGCTCTTACACTGAGTTTTTTCATATGATGTTCTGGTTCATTATGAGTCTCTAAATGTTGTTGTGACCACTTGACTGCCTAGGGATTTACCCTTAAATGGAAGAGGCTTGGCCTACCAGTCCATGATATGTGTCGTGGTGGACTGAAGTCGTCAGTTTCAGCTTTGTTCAGGGAGAAAGTTAAATGTAGAAGTGGCTCGGCCTAGTAATAGGTAGGCAATGTGTCTCGAGGGGGCTTGTCTCTTGATGATGAGCTTTGTTTTGTTAGAAGCTTTATGTAAAAGAGGGTTGGCCTACCAGAACATGATATTTGTGGTGGTGGACTGGAGTCTTCAGGCTTAGCTTTGTTCAGGGAGAAAGTTGTATGTAGAGGAGGCTCACCTACTAATAGGTAAGGTATTTATTGGGGGACTGCTCTATTAATGCACAGCTTTGCCCTGGGTCAAAACGGTATGTTAAACGATCAAGTATTGCATAGAAATATTAAAATATCCATTAATATAACCAACCACAGCTAAAAATACATGAGTTAAAAAATAACCTACTACATAAAAGTTTCATAAAATGCTTTCTATAATTTGTATTTTCTTAAGGTGGCAGTAAGTATGGTCTAAAAATGTGGTCAAGTGTTCGATAAATTGACAATATTTTGCAGAAAAACTGTAAGCAATAGCCTCTCTAATGGCTCTGCAGTTACAAGTGACAAATGCAGACTTCACGTATATTTTCTTAGGTCAAATAAATCAGGAAACAGACAGTTAAAATGTTAAATAGATTCCTCCCTATAGCCACATAAACAAAAGTTATTTGAGAACAAACAGTTCAAATTCCAAGAGCCTTCAAATTGACCTAATGGTATTAGAATAAATCTGAATGTTAAATACTTAACATTACATTAGGGTTCCAGATTGTACGTAAGATATGCCTATTTTATGCAGGAATATGACACTATGGTATAATGTGCATTTCTGTATTTCTCTATGGTTATCAGGTCAGCTGCTATAGAATTCTTCCTCATAGTTTAATTTATTAAACACTTATGTTCGGAGCTAGGCAATTTTATACGGTCTCTTAATGGATACAATTTATTTTTTTAATTGCCCTGTTAACTGCTGCAAGACTCAAGTCAAAGGTGAGATCATTCGTGAATGTCAGTTCCTCATGTATACAATCTTTTGAAAAAGTCTTCATCAGCCACCATACAGTCACAGATGTAATTTAACATTGCAGCAAAATATCTTGAAGTTAGAGATAGATAGTTCAAATCTTAATTTGCTGTGCAAAGGGGATGAGCGGAGAATAAATTAGAATCTGATTTCTTTTACAAATATTTTGTTGAAATCATTTATTATCTTTGCCTGGAGCACTATTGATCCGTATAATAGTGAGGGTCCTAATTTAGATTCTATTACCTTCAAGGGTTGACAAATTGCTTGTCCCCCCATTGGTGTTTGAGAATCTTTTAACTGATTGTGTAATAATGTAGGCCTTAGTTTTCATATTTAAAATGTGATTTGACCATGTTAGCTTATTGTCTACAGTTAAGCCCAAGTAATTACATGTTGTTACTTCTTCTAAGATGGTGTCATCAATTTTTAGACTGAACACAGTTCATCATGTAGATGCCATTCCCCCACCATAGACATCACTCACTATTTGAGCAACCGTCTTCTACATACAGTTATCGCTCTTTATTAAGGTCTTCACATAGAGGTCAATCCCCCACTACAATCAACCTTTATTGCTTATGCTTGTCTCTTCCACATACATCATTTGCCCTGAACAGAGCTCTTCATGGAGAGGCCAGTTCTTCTCCACAAACAGCACCTATAACTTCCCCAAGCTTTTTCTAGATTTAAGTTTTGCCCTGAATACATCTGTACAAGAAGAGGGGTGTCCCCCACAACAGAACAGCTCTTTAACACACACATTTCACAGACAGACCAGTACCCCACCACAAACACAAGATGCACCTTAGCCAAGACTCTTCAACATACAGCTTTTCACCTGAACAGACCACTTCACTGAGAGGCCGGTCCCCCACCAACCACATACATCACCTATTAGTTGTCAAACCATCTTTTACATATAGTTTGCACGCTAAACAGAGGTCATCATGCATACACTAGCCCCTCACCATGCACATCACGTAATAGTTAACCAAGCCTCTTCTACATACAGCTTTCACACTGAACATACCTCATTATGGAGACACCGGTTGACTACCACAAATATCACTTATTAGTTTGACATACTTCTTCTACATACCATTTTTACCCTGAGCAGAGCTACTTGTAGAGGCTACTACCTCACCAAACAAATCACCTAAAAGGTGTTCAACTCTCTTCCTCATTACGTTTTAGCTGTGGTGCGATTTCTTTACAGAGATTATACCATCTTACCATTAGAATCTATTATGTTAAAACCACATAGGACGTTCTTTTTAAAAGATTGTCATATCCTTACCATAGAGCAAAAACTTTGTGTTACTCCCATTTGTTTTGCTGTTTTATATTTATCTTTAGTACACATTCTTTACTACATACTAAGTATTCGTATGCATAAACCTGCAACTTAACAGACATACCTACATAATACATCAAATAGAAACTTGCTCAAAGTTCATATCCATAATGAATAAATGATGGATGTGATGGATGTAATACACTTATATTTCTGTATGTTGTGTTCATCAATAGCAATTATAATCAGTAGCATTAAAAGACAATAAAAATTTAAACATGTTAGCTTATACTTGTTCATCTAAAGTACTACACAATGTTTCCAATATGCAACCACTTACATAAGTACAGAAAATACTTATCTATACTGAACTATGGTTTCCTCCTGTATTAATGAAGAGCAGAAAAAATTTCACTCCACAATCAACATATTGTACACTATAAAAAATGAATGTACGCATTAGAAAAAGAGTAAAGAATTCATACTCAGTACAAAGACCTGGAAAAAACCCCTGTTGATTTAATGTAGTTGAATGAAGAGATTTGTACCACATCTAAATTAGCACACTTCCAGAAACCAGAAGCAAAAGAGAGTTTACCTCCTGTAACCCCTCACCAATCAAAGATAAACTCAAGAGGGAACGGTTATATATGGGGTGTATGTAGGCTTGAACTCATCACCCAATCACAAAGGAGCATTTTTAAACATTTTTACTGGCACGAATTGTTACTGGATTATTGGATTAACCTAATGTAACCTCTCTTTACCTGTTGTGCAGGATTCACGGATCCACCTTGACTTGTCAACCTGCAAGCTTCATTGTGTGAAGTTTATGTATTGGGATCTGCAGAACCATCGTTGCACTCAGCGTGGACCCCCGTGTAGCTCCACAATGTATCTGAAAACCCTCAAAACAATCAAAGTTGGGAGGCGTGGCCAAGATGGCGGACAAGTAGGACGTGCCTGCTCGCCGCTCCAGTCCCTTTCCTGAGCCCTGGCCCACTAGCCGCGTACTGCTGACCCCAGACAGTGTGCATACTCGCCCATCTTGCAGGTGACTGCTGATGCGGTAGTCCGGTCCCGGGAGCGGACCTGATCTGAAGCACGGGCGCCAGTGATCGGCGTTCCCGACGCTGCACCACAGCACCTGTGGCCTGCCTGGCGGACGGCAGGTGAGCGCGGCCCTGACTTGAGGTGGAGGCCTGGGGCGCGCCCACCCGGGATCGTTGCCTAAGGGGGGCCCCGCTGGCAAGTGACCGGGCCGCCTCATCGGAGGTGCCGTCTCACCCCGGGTGGAGGGCAGGTCTGGCAGCTGGAGCTGCCTTGGATGTTGGCCGGACCCGACAGGGCTTGGTTCCCGCGGTGCGTGGGTGGCGGGGCCTGCCCCACACGAGTGCCGGGACGACTGTGACTGCTGTGGCCTGGGTGGGTGAGCCTGGCCGCGGAAGCGAGTGGATCTTATCCCCTCAGGTGGGCCTGCCCCCCTGCCTGCGCTGAAGAAGGGCCTGGTGGGACCCAGTGGTGTCGGGCTGGAGCGGGGGCCGGGAGAAGATAGGCCTGCCGGCCGGAGAGACTACAGGCCGGAGCCAGACTGCCAGTGTGCCTACCTGCACTGAATGGGAGGAGGAAAGGTGGTGTAGCACCCTGTGGCCCTCTCGGCGTGGTGTGGCAGCGGGACTTCGGACAGGCTGAGTCGAGGTACGGTCCTGGGTGAAGGGATCCAGCATGGGACCTGGCACTGTCGCGCTGCTCGGCGGGGGAGGGGAGCAGTGCTGCATATTTCCGGGCTTCCCTGCACGGCGAGGATGTGAGAGCTTCGAGAACGGAGGTTGGCCCTTGAGACATTCCCTTCGCGCCAACCCACGCGCTGCTCCGCACTTCGGGGGGGACCAGTACGCTTACAGGTGGACACACGTCCAGAGGGAGCCTGTCCCGAGAGCGGCCTTTGAGAGGCGAGAGTTTTGAAGTGGTCACCCCGGGGAGCTGGTGGCCGGCTCCTGCAGCCTGCTGATCTTGGGCCTTCCCACGATTCCTGCTGTCACAGTGCTGCCGGCCGTTGCCTGTGCCCCGATACCTGATCTCGTTGCGGATGGCGATCCCTCGGGACTATGGCGGCTGTCAAAAATAGGAAGGAGCAGTCGCTTAAGGACCATCTCATCAAGGCGGGTGCTGGTGGGGCTGAGGCAGCGCCTACACAAGTGGGGCACCCTGCAGAGAGAGATCAGAGCGACGCGGAGGGCCCGGTCACCCGCAGTGCCCTTGAGTCTCTCTTTGCCACTCTTACCGGGGAGTTCCACACGATGAAGAAGGAAATCTCCTCGGAGCTCCGCGAAATCCGTAGAGACATTGATTTCGTGGGCGAAAGAGTGGACACCCTGGAGACGCAGGCGTCGGCAAGGGACGAAGAGCTCACCCAGCTTCAGCAGGAGGTTCTCCGACTTCAAGACCAGCAATTGGATCTCCAGGCCCACGCGCAAGACCTCGAGAACCGATCCAGGCGGAACAACATCAGGATCCGGGCGGTTCCTCAGGGCATTGAGGGACAGGATATCGAATCCTTCGTCGTGGAGCTTTTTCGTCATATCTTGGGTGCCCCCCCCCGGAACAACGGATCAAGCTGGACCGGACCCATCGAGTCGGACCTCGACGGCCGGCGACTGCTCCCCCCTCGGACATTTTAACGTGCGTCCATGATTTTCAACTCAAAGAAAAGATCCTTCGGGAGGCACGAGCCAATCACCCCATAGAGTTTCATTCAGCTAAACCTATCCTATTCCAGGACTTAGCTGCCTCCACTCTACAGAAAAGGCAAGAGTTTAGGCCCGTCACGGCTTTCCTGCGCTCCAAGGACATTCCCTATTCCTGGGGCCGCCCCTTCAGGGTTGTCTTTAAGTGGGAGGGCAAGTTATGCCAGATCCGCTCCCTACAGGAGGCCTCATTGCTCCTTAACTTGCCCGAAGAGGACGCGGCAACCCCGGCACGAGAGGACACCGGGGATCGGTGCTGGCGAGCAGACAGGTGGCAGCGGGTGGGGAATGCTTCTCTGCGCCTGCGCCCCAACCCGGACACCATGGCGAAGGAACGTAAGGAAGTTATTGCAACCCTAGCGGAGGACTCGGCTGCCGCGGACTGAAAATGATATAGATCTGATATCACTGGGGCAAGTTGTTAGAGGGGTCCCTTTGGGCCTTTGAGGCTGGGTCTCAGGTGGGATCGGGGCGGCGGGGGGTTCCTGCTGGACATCTCACGCCACACCATGGGGTTATTCACCCAGGACACTTATGGACCGTTCCAGTTCCAGTTCAGTTCGGTTTGTTTTGTTGCTGGGGAATTGGTTCCTCTCCTCCTTCTTCTATGCTTGAATACCTTGTTAGATTTATGGGAAGCGGTGGGTTTCGGGGACTTTTGGCAGGTCATGTCATGGTGTGGATATTGGTGGGGTTAGGCCCTTTATCCCAAGCCTCTTCCTGGGCATCTTGATAATTACTCTAGTGATGGCTTCCGTTAAAATCCTGTCGCTCAATGTCAAGGGCCTTAATAACCCCACTAAGAGGCGAGCGGTACTGTCCTTTCTGGAAAACTCAGGTGCCCACATTTGTCTCCTCCAAGAAACGCACCTTCTACACATAGGTTGCGGTCCAGAGCATTCCCTCACCAACTGTTTTCTTCCCAGTCCACAAACACGGCGGGGTTGGCAATCGTAGTCGCTGCTGGGTTTCAGGACACCATAGGTCTCAAGCGGGCCGAGCTCAGGGGTCGACTACTAGCTTACACCTTCACAATAGGACAACACGCCTTTACGGTGGCCTCAGTATATGTCCCTAATGAGGGGCAGGAGGGGTTCCTGCGGGAGGTGATCCAGGAGCTGAC
Organism: Calotriton arnoldi; assembly: GCA_963921515.1. NCBI lineage: Eukaryota > Metazoa > Chordata > Amphibia > Caudata > Salamandridae > Calotriton > Calotriton arnoldi. The sequence goes on from CAWUFW010013693.1 coordinate 373,584, forward strand.
GAGTCTCCCTGACAGGTCCCTACTTATAGGGGGGGACTTCAATTTGGTTCTCAATAACGAGATGGATAGGTCCTCCCAACGGACGGGACAAACTGAGGCCATCTCTAGCAAAGGGAAGCGCCTGCTCACGGACACTTGGCTTACGGATGTCTGGAGGTCCCTTCACCCGACATCTAGGGAATATACTTTCTACTCGCATTCCCACAAAACGTATGCTCAGATTGACTATATCTTAACATCTGACATACTTATGCAACAGTCTCAGAACTCAGAGATTCTTCTGTGCCCTTTATCTGACCACTCCGCGGTTCGGGTGGCTCTGTCCCTGCTGCATGGCCAACCCCCCGCCGCCTTTGGCGTCTTTGATAAACAATGCTGCAGCGCCCCTCTGTGGTTCAGCAGGTCACCGACACTATAACGGACTACTTGGCGAACAACGATACCCCTGACGTCTCGATAGCGACCCTGTGGGATGCTTTAAAGGCGTTCGTCAGAGGGGAATTTTTGGGGATCTCTGCGGCGGACAATAGGCTTAGGAGGGAGAAATGGGAACAACTTTCGAGCGCAATAACAGAGCTAGAGCGCATTCACCAGAGAACAGGCGCTCCGAGGGTCTGGAAACAACTTAAAGCAGCAAGGGCTCAGTTAGCTGGCTTGGATGTGGACAGGGCTGAATATGCCGCCCTTCGGCATGCCTTTTACGTGGGGGGGGACAGGTGCGGGAGGCTATTGGCCAATAGGCTACGCGCACAGAGACAGGCATAACACATCTCCGGAGTCGTGGATACACTGGGCTAGGTACAGTACTCGGACCAGGGGATAGCTGCAACTTTCCGGCAATTTTATGAGACACTATACGGAGCTCAGAGTCTCCTGAAGGAGGGTCCAGCCCAATACCTGGATGGGGTGGCCACAGCCAGGTTAGCCCCGAGTCAGGTTCAGGAGCTCGAGGACCCTATCCGGCTGGAGGAGGTGGTTTTGGTCATATCTAAATTGAAGCCTCATAAATCTCTGGGCTCGGACGGCTTCTCTCCCGCCTTTTTTAAACCTCTTGTTTGATCCTGGCTCCGCTGCTTGTGAGGGTGTATAATTCCATCAGGGCTTCTAGCCCTCTCCCATCCTCGATGCTGGAAGCGCTCGTTACTGTGATCCCCAAACCCAGCAAGGACACACAGCTGTGCGCTTCCTACCGCCCAATTTCCCTCCTTAACGTTGACTTAAAGATTTTTACTGGGATCCTGGCACAGCGTCTTTCTCCCCACTTGCCCGGATTGTTAGACCCGGACCAGTCCGGCTTTGTCCCTGGGCGTCAATGCTCTGACAACACGAAACGTCTTTTACACTTAATAGACAGGTCCGAACGCTTCCCCGCTGAACGCATGATTTTCTCAGTCGACGCTGAAAAGGCGTTCGACAGAGTCCATTGGCCATACCTCGCTGAGACCTTAGCCCACTTTGGCCTGCCACAGCGCTATATCGCCTGGGTGCTTAGTAGCTACTCTAACCCTACTGCCTCAGTGAGGGTGAACGGGCTCCTCTCGAAGGCCTTTCACATCCGGTGAGGAACACGACAGGGGTGCCCTTTGTCACCCCTTCTGTTCACCTTATATATGGAGCCTATGGCTCAAAGGGTCAGGGACGACCCCTCCATTGCGGAGGTGCAATTCGGGGGGACGAGGCATAAAATCAGCCTCTATGCCGATGACGTGGTGGCCACGTTGGAGAAGCCTGGGGAATCTCTCTCTGCCCTGCTGGCGGAGCTTGATCGGTTCGCCTCGGTATCTGGCTTCAAGATTAACGTGCACAAGTCTCAGGCCCTTAACCTATCTCTGCGCCCTGACACCCTGGCATTGTTGCATCGGTCCTATAGGATTCAGTGGGCATCGGGTACAATTCCATACCTGGGTTTGCTGCTTTCCGCCGATATTCAGATGACTAATAGCATAAATTATACAAAGATACTACGGCATGTACAGGGCTGTCTTCGGAAGTGGCGGCCTTACTCACTCTCATGGCTGGGCCGCATTGCGGCCATAAAAATGACCATACTTCCCAAGTTGGTATACCTGTTTCAAACGCTCCCGCTGGCTCCCCCGTCGGGAGTCATCCTCTCCCTCCAACGAGATATAGAGCGCTTTATCTGGCGCGACCAGTGACCCCGGATGCGCAGGGAATTGAGCTATAGAGACCCTGTCGACGGTGGCTTGGGTGTTCCCAATCTGCGGGCTTACTGGTGGGCTGTGCAGCTGAGAGCATTGGTCGAATGGTCTTGCCCAGAATCCGAGAAGCACTGGTTGTTTATGGACAGGTCTCTGGCCAGGCAGCCCTTTTGGGGTATTCTGTTCCTCTCCCGCTCGGCCAGGCCCCGGAATATGTACCTCTCTAAGGTGACTCACCCAACCCTGCTAGCATGGGATAGGGTGGCTACCTCCCGGGAGCTTACAACCTTTCCATCACCACTTACACCAATAGTGCATAACTCAGACTTCACCCCAGGGCTGGACTCGGTGGGATTCTCCCACTGGACCATGGAGGGCCAACACTCTATAGGGCATTTTTTCGACACAATAGGACCCCTGACTTTCTCTGACTTTCGGCGGGAATGGGCTATTCCTGAAATGGAGCGGTTCAGCTTCTTACAGATACGACACTGGGTGATGCACCCTGAGGTGCGGGAAGGAGCGGTTAGGCACCTCACCTCCTTTGAGAAGTGGCTCCTTACGAGACACACTGATGACCATTTGACAACAGACTTGTATAAATACGTTAGGGACGTTCCTGGTGACGGGAATTCGCCTAGTCAGCTGCGCTGGGAGGGGGAGCTGGGACGCTCACTGATACCGAAAGAGTGGTCTGATATCTACTATAGGGCTAGGCACACTGCCGTAATGTGACATCCATTGAAACGGCCACGAAAATTGTCACCTACTGGTATTTGACCCCTCCCCGGTTACACAAAGGGAATCCTTCTCGCAGTCCTCATTGTTGGAGGGCGTGCGGCTCCATGGGCACTCTCACTCACCTCTTGTGGGATTGTCCCTTGCTGTCAGGATACTGGACACAAATCCTAGATGATATTGATTTCAAATTTGACACTGAGCTCCCTCGCTTCCCAGCGTACGTTCTCCTGGGCCTTCCTAACCCGCTCACCTTTCCACTCAGGGCCCGGAGGGGTCAGCAGATGGCTCTAGCTTTAGGGGCTGCCCTACAAAATATCCTCTGCTGCTGGGGTACTCCGAAGGCACCAACTTACCTGGGGTGGCTCCACAGGCTTTGGGGAATCATTGGGATGGAAAAAATGTCACTCTCTCTCACGCGCCCAGGTGCCGCCTTCCATGACCTGTGAAAACCTTTTCTCTCTCTGCTGACTGCAGAATTCACAGAGCTCACCTGCCCTAAGTATCTGAGGCTCTTACGGCTAGCAGATCCACCCACACGTGTAGACTCGGACGCTCACGCACACCATTAGAACCCCACAATTGGTGATGTCTTGCAGTGTATACTTTGGTCACTCACTGTTTTGATTTGTACTGCTTGAAGGTTGGAGGAGGGGGGAGGGAGGAGGGGATTGTGGGTTGGTATTTTGTTATGGTATATCGCCCATCGAGATGGTCCCACGGTTGGGCCACAATATCATGAACATTGCTTTAGTTGGGCCTGTATGTTGATCTATGTTCTTGAAATCAATAAAAGAAATCTAAACATAAAACAATCAAAGTTGAAGACTAAGAGGCAGTGAGAGACAGGTTACTTTTATCTATTCCTGTTCCTTCCACTTCAAAATTAACCAGCATGTTGTGTCAACCCAGTTTCTCGCTTAATTTGCAATATTAATGTGCAATCTCCATTACACCTTTCCCCCGTAGACATTTCCACAAGCTCAGTTTCCATGGCAACCGATTTGAAAATCCTTATAAGCCAACTATAGGTCAAAAGCTCATGCAGCTTTGTCAGCTCTGCAGGTCTGATTAAGAATTTAATTGGAAATTACCTTTATGAGAAATTGGGTTGTTGGTTTACTGGGTGTGGGCCTTGGTCAAGTAGCAACCACAGTCCTTGTCAGGGTGAGGCACAAGCCAGCCCTAAATTAACCTGTGCTCAAACCTCTGGTGGCTTGGCACAGAGCAGTCAGGCTTAACATAGAGGCAATGTGTAAAGTATTTGTGCAACACTTCAAACAGTTATACAGTGAAAACACCAAACAAAAAGGATCTCACACCAAGTTAGGAAATAGAACTTTCTTTAATAAATAAAACAAGACGGCAATGACAAACATCCAATCAGTAGAACTGTAGATTAGTAATTTTAAATATTTTAATGAAAATAGTGCCAAAAAGCACAAAGGGCCAATTATGTATGTCTGGTTGCTCCATACTGGGACAAAGTCACAAGCTCTTCGATAGAGCATGGGCTGGCTACAGGGACCCAGTTAGGCCAGCTGAACAAAGTACCTTTAACCCTGATTTGCGGAGTGTTGCAATGATCTAAGTCGAAGAGGTGTTGTGCAGCTGAAGTGATGCATCAGTTCCAAGATGCAGGGAGGCTGCAATGTGAGGGCTGGCATTGCCATGGAGGATCCTGTTGATAGGGCTTGCAAAGCAAAGTACGGTGTCAAGGATGCAGCACACAGTAGTGGCGATGGGTTGGGTCCGAAGAGCAGCTAGGCTGCGCTGCAGAGTCCGATGTCATCAAAACTGTCATCCACAAGGAATGTGAGGGCCTGCACCGAGGATGTGTCGCACAGTGGTGGTTACAAAGAGCTGTGATGGCGATGCGGGTCTTTGTGATGGGTCCAATCCACAGAGCAGCGTCGAGGCGTCAGTTCTGCTTGGGTTTGTGCTGAGCAACAGAGTAGATATGTAAGTTCCACTACATCCACAGAGGCTGGCAGAGTATCCTAATCCCACTTCAAAGAGTCCAGAACTGGGGTGGCAACCAAGTGGCAGGGTAGATTCAGAGATGGTTAAGTCCAGGTACAGGTGCAAGGCTGTTGGAAGCCTGTTGTGTCCCTGAGGCTTCAGATCAGAAGGCCAGCCAGCTAGCCCTTGGAGTCACTCTGGGTTCTGGATTTAACAGATGCAGGTCCAGTCTTTCTCATCCATGCAAGAGGGCAGCAGGTCAGCACAGCAGGGCAGCAGTCCTTCAGAGCAGCAGTCCAGCAGAGTGGCAGTCCTTCCAGCAGCACAGCAGTCCTTCTTCCTGGCAGAGTATCCACAGGTCCAGAAGTGATGTCTAGTATTTATACCCAGTTGTGCCTTTGAAGTACACAGGTCCTCTGCCTTCCTGGCCATGGCTCCAGACTAACTACTGGTGGTAGGCAGCCTTTTAGTGGAGACAAGACACAGCCTAATCAAGTGTAAGTGGGGCAGCATTCAACCTTTCCCTCCTTCCCTCCCATCCTGCCAGTGATGGCCCACCCAGTCGCACCTTAGCTCTCATTGTATGTGGGTGTCTAGGAGGAATACGCACAGCCCAACTCTCACCCACACCTAGTCATGTGACCCTGAGACAGGTTGCAGGCGCCAAATGCCTAAGACAAGAAAATACCATGACCTAGAGACTTGTTCCCATTTGGAAATTATACTTATAAAATGTAACAAGATAACTTCAATGTTATTCTACAAGAGAGGCCTTGCAGTAGTAAAATATGAATTCAAGGGTTTTTCACTGCCAGGTCATATAAAACTTAAAAGCATATTTCCTTCCTTTTAAGTAAAATGCACCCTGCCATCTGGGCTGTCCAGGGTCTACCGTAGGGGTGACGTTTATGTATTAAAAAGGAAAGTGTTTGCCTGGCAAACATTTATTTTGCCAGGTCGAAATGGCAGTTTCAAACTGCATTCCCACAGGCTGCTATCTCAGGCCTGAGACATGTTTAAGGTGCTACTTAAGTGGATGGCACAATCAGTGCTGCAGGCCCACTAGTAGCATTTAATTTACAGACCCTGGTTAATAGTAGATCCACTTTACTAGGGTATTACAGGTAAATTAAATATGCCAATTGGGTATAAGCCAATCCAACATATTGTAAGGAGAAAACACAAGCACTTAGCACTGATTAGCAATGTTCAAGTGCATAGAATCCTATGGCTAGGAACAACAAAATCAGCAAAGAAAGGTCTGAAGGCAAAAGGGTAAGGGGAAAAACACTCTAATGATGCCAGATCTCACAACCTTATACTGGTAAAAAATATGCACTTATTACAAACAACATGACAGTAATTATATTTTTCTCCCAAACATGCAATGCAAACAACAGTTATTGACTACCTAACCAGGTATTCAGCAATACAACGTCAGCCAACCACAACATTTACACTGCGTTCTTTGTTTTAATTCTCTTCACACTCTATGCTGTTTGTGAAAAAATCTCATTCTGCTACTGACTCCTCCTGTGTCCTTCTCCAGCATACCAGCATCATGGTTAGAGTGTGGACTGTGAGTCACAGCCTTGTCTTTTGGGCAAGAGAGCATGTCAAAAATGGTGGCATTGACATTGATCTTGGGTTGCCCCATCTGGAAATTACTTGGATTGGTCACTGGGCTATGAAGTTGCATCAATTGTTGTCTATGTTTGAGAGCATTTCGGATTGTGAGCACCCAGACATCATGGCTGCACTGTGGTGGTAACGATCTGGGCACAATCACAGGGGTTGGACTTGAAATCCAAATGAAGGAGACAGTGGCAACATTGAAGACTCTCTTACCTCACACTTCCTTTGTATATTGCAACTTATTTTCAAAGTCAAAAGTATCAGTGGACATCTAAGTTTTGTCCAAAGATTGAGAACTCCAAGATATATGTAAGTAAAGCAATTTCAGCATTTCTCCGTGACCATAGGTTAGGGGCCATTTACCTCAATAATATCAGCTTTAACATGCAAAAGCAGAAGGGAACCAGATCGTATGAAGACAAAGGCTCTTTTCCGAGACACCCAATGAACAAATGACAGTATTTTCTTTTTTCAAAATTCTTTTTTATGCATTTACTGGATCCGCAGGTCCACTGCGATTCTAATAACAGGTGAAGAAGCCATGTTTCTGTCTGCTTAAGGCATCCACTGAGCCAATAAAAATTTCTATAAAAACAATCAACATTGCATCCCAAGTGTGTGTGGAGGTGTATGTAACAGTATGTGAGTGTGTCGGGGTGCAGTCATGATGGGCCTGGATGAAAGAGAATGTGTATGAGGGGGTAGTAGTCAGTTTGTACATGAGTGAGGTAATGTGCATAAAAGAGTGACCATGGGTGTGTGTCACAGTGTGTATGAATGAATGGGTAAGAGTGTAATTATGTTTGTTTGCAATGACTGTGTGGTTCTGTGTATATGTGAAGGTGTGAGTCTGTTTGTGTGTGCAAGGGAACAGGGTAAAGTTTCAGATAAGTAGTTGTGATCCGGTTCCCTTTTACTGTGAAATGACAGAAAGTGAAAGATGTATATGTTGCAGTATCTGGAACGGAGTGTGTGGGGGAGTGTGTATGACTGTAGTTGTGTATGTGTATGTCTGTGTGCTAGAGAATGTGTGTTGTGGTCAGTGTAAGTGTGTCTGTTGTATCTGTGTGAGTGAATATGTGATAGTGTTGGTGTGTCTGTGTGTGTCTCTCAGTGTGGGAGTGTATGTGTGGCTGTACTTGTGTATGTGTATGTGTGGGTGGATGTGTGGGTGTCTTTGTGAAGATGAGGGCCTAAGTGTGTGATTAATGGTGTGTGTGTGTGTGCATGTGTATATGTGTGCAAGGGCTGAGGTAGATTAACTTTTTTTTCAAAGGTTTTGAGCAGATATATCAAACGGCACCAAATTTAGTACAAAAACAAAAATGCTCTTCCTCTGGAAACTCAAAACTAACTATAACTACAGAGTGTCGATCACCTTTGACTGTACGCAGCAGGAGGGTGGCCACAGGGCCTCTGGTAAGACCCAGCACCCAACCCCTCTGCAGGCATCCAACCCCTGATGTGCATAGCTGTTGGCTGGCCATGGTGGAATTGGCAAAACCCCTGCTCTGTACGGCTTAAGATAAATATAAGTATAAATATATATATATATATGTACACTTGTATATTCTCACACACGTGTTCGTTCACACTCCCCCATCCTTCCTTCCCAGTGTCGTGGCTTTTCCTTCCCCTTCCTTGTTTCCTTTTGGGTGAATGCTTCTTTTGTCATATTATGGTCACTGGACCACTGATCTGCAGCATAATTGTACAATGTGGGACATAAATATACTTTCACTCTCTGGGCAAGGGAGGAGAGTATGTAGTAGATGCTTCTACTCGCACTTGCATTTCTCTTCCTCTTTTCAAATTCTGATATTTTACCTTTGTATCTATATTTTTCTTTTTGCAGGTGAGACACCCTTTATTTTATTTAATTCTTGGGATGAAAACATATTTTTTTTCCTTTTTTCAATTTGACTATTCTTAGTCTTTTTTCCTTTGACCAATGAGGTTGCATTTTTGAATGCCTAAAGTCTTTTTCCTATGTTAATTCATTTGGCAACTGTGTCTCACTGTATGCTACAAATACACTGCCACAATGTTTCCTCCCCAGCTTTGACAAAGACCTCTTGGTCGAAACGCATCAGCTACAACAATAAACTATTATTGGACTTACCTGGAGTGGGGGCCTTTCTTGCGGCGTGGCGCAGCGGCATCAGCAGGGATCTTCAAGCATATATATATATTACCTACTGGCGGTCGCCAGTAGGCAGTTATAGTTAGGACCTCGTTTCTATTCAAAAAGTGTTTTTTCTTTTGCCAATATCTTTGGCGCCGGTTGACGAATCTTCGCGAAATTTTCCAAACTAATGGGGCACTCTGGTCAGCTCCTGTCTTGAAAGTTTTGGGGTGATTCACTCTGGGGACCGCCACCCCCCAGGGCCGGCTCCTGCAATGTCCCAGGGTGCCCACTCCCGGGACATTGCCATTTGCTATGGCAGGGCGGGAGCCGTGCGGCTCCCACCCTGCATAGCCAACTCTGCTTTGCTTCATTGAAGCGAGAGCAGGAAAACCTGCTCTCGCTTCAATGAGGCAAAGCAGAATTGCTTTTGAGCATGGGGAGCTGCATGTTAGCAGCTCCCCTTGCTCAAATGCAATGCCGGCTCCTGCGAGATCATGGGGGCATTGGGGCTCCCCCCCGGTCCCCAATGCAAAGGGCCCGCCCCGGGGGTTGGGATCCTTGGGGCCAGGAGTGGCCCGGGAGGGGGGCCACAAGGCCCCCCTCCACTTTAATTTTTTCTTAAAATGGCCGGGCCCTGGGGATGGGGTCCCGGGCCGAAATTGGCCTTGGGAGGGGGGCCGCGCAGCCCCTTCCTGTTTTTGTTTTTGTTTGTTTAAAAAAAAGGGGTCAGGCCCCAGGGCCCCAAAAATAGTATTACCCTAGTGTATGTAGGTGTTTTCACTGTATTCTAAGTGTCTTTTAGCATAGCACTGGCTCCGGGCCTGGTTAGGCAGAGTCAGTTACCACCAGTACCAGTCAGTAAAAAGTTGGGGGCACAGGAGGACTTTGCAAGAAGGCCTCTTTCTGCACCTCTGTTGGTTCTTTCTGCATAGCTCTTGCTTTTTTCTGCACCTTTCTTCGTCTTTCTGGACTTCTGTTGCCTCTTTCTGCATTTCTCTTGCTTCTTTCTGCACCTTTCTTCCTCTTTCTGCACATGTCCTACCTCTGTAGGCATAGTTAGAAATTAGCCTTTAAAAAACCTTTGAAATTCACTGAAAAAAACATAGGTTTCAGGGACGTTATAGGTAGAAATTAGCCTTTAAAAAACCTTTGAAATTCACTGAAAAAACCATAGGTTTCAGGGACGTTATAGTTAGAAATTAGCATTTAAGGGAGGCGCTAGAGGGCGCACGGCAAAATGGCCGCACTTGTGTGAGGCTCTGCCCGACCGAGCCATAATCCGAATATTATCTGCCTGCAATCCGCCACATTTGAGTCCCTCTGGCATCAGCTGGGAGTAACGGGTGAGCCGTACACTCGCTGCGTGAGCGCTTTGGAGGAACTCACTGATCTGGCTGAGTGGCGGGGAAAATGGCGGCGCCCGCGAAGCTGTAACGGCGCATTCCGGCTCCCCTGTGGTGCAGAGCTATGCGAGCCTGAGACGTTCTGCCTAGTGACATCTGCCGACCTGCACTACTGAGCGACTGCGTGCTTGGCGGAGGAGCGCTGAGGAGGTCGCTGCGCCCAGAGGGAACGTGGGCAGCGGATCCCGGCTGTCGTGGAGGCCCCATTGCGGCAGAGATCGACTACTACTGCCCGAAATTGCTGACGCCTGCCGGCGCCGGTTGCAGTGAGTGGGGGTGCGGCTCGGCCCGGGCTTTGGCTGCGGTTTTGGGCGGCGGCCTGGCCTGAGGCCGCGGCCTGCAAACGGTGGCTGGTGCGTGGTATGGCCTTTGGAGGCCCGGATTGCTGAGAGGTGGAAGGCGCGATCGAAAGACTGGTCTGGCTGGCCTGGGTCTGATTTCCTTGGTGCTGCAGGGCTGATGGTGCTCCCGAGAACTGGCCTGCAACTAACAGTGATTGATAGAGCACTGCTGCGGGCACCGCGTGTGCAAGTTCATCACCCGTGGTTGATTACCAACACTGGAGTCACTTTGCATATTTGAGCCTAGAGGTTCAGAATTGTATGTGTCTGGGCCTTCCCTGGTCACCGCTTGGTGGAACATAGCTGAGTGTGGGGTGGTGGCGAGACTCGGCAGTTGGTGGTCATTGCTGGAGGCCGGGCGCACGCTGGCTGGAGGCAGTGGCGGTGCCCACATTGGTTTCGAAGGCAGTCGTGCACTCCTGGGGACCTTGCGCTTCACCCTACTCCTAACTCCCCCTCTCTGAAATTATCATTGCCATGTGGAGGACAGATAAATCTCAGCCGCGCCTCACCTTCGAGGCGCGCAAATCATCCAAAGCTCTGCAGAGGGCTGCATCTGACTCGGAGGCGTACGCCCAGGCTGATGGTCCTCCCACGTTGGAATCCACCTTGCTGGCCATGCAGCGCAGTCTACAATCTATTGAGGGTACAATGGCGGCGGTCAACCACCGACTTGACCACATGTCCTCCCAGCTAGAGAAACAAAATGCCCGCATGGGGGAGGTGGAGCAGAGGGTTTCGGCCACGGAGGGCGGCCTGAGTACAGTTTCCGGAAAGGCACTCAATATGGAGAAAGTACTAACCCTCATCCAGGCCAAAAATGAAGATTTGGAGGCGCGGTCCCGGCGCAATAATATCAGAATTACGGGACTGCCGGAGTCCACCAATGTGGGGAAAATGGAGACATATATAGAAAACCTCATTCCAGAATTGTTTGGCGCTGATCAGCTCTCTAAAATGTTTCTTGTGGAGCGCGCCCATAGATCTCTTGCCGCCAGGCCAGCGCCGGGGGCTCCGCCTCGCCCAATTATAGCCAGAATATTGAATTATAGGGACCGGGACACCATACTGCGGCTGGCAAGAGAAAAGGGCACTGTTATTCACCAAGGCAACACATTGGCCTTCTTCCCAGACTTTACGGTGGCGGTTCAGGCGGCCAGAAGAGAATTTGCTACGGTGAAGAAATTTTTGCAAACAGAAGGGGTCCCATACGCGATGCTATATCCTGCCCGCCTCCGAGTGGGCGCAGATGGGGATTGTACAATATTTTCTTCTCCGAAAGCTGCTATGGAGAATGCTAAGCAGTTAAAGCGCAGGAGACGTGAGGCCAGTGCTCCACCAGATGAGGAGGAGTAGCAGTTGGATGCACAACCTTGCTAGACTTTCACCTGCATGTAAAGCATTAATGATTGCTCTTGTTGTATTTTAAATTGGCTTAGTTATTTCCCGGGCGCATGCAGCAATCTTCAAGTGGGATGCATGCACTGCTTGCCAGCTGCGATGTGATGGCTGACCTGAATTATTTCTGATATTGTGTCCATATACCAATGGGTTCTATTTCTTCGATTGGTTGTTCCTTCCTGAACGTCCTTGCCATGGTTGTTGCAAAGTTTTTGTGGCCTGGTATCTCATGGAGATGTCTCTCTGCCCCGGGGGTATCACACCCTGTTCTCATAAGTGTCAGGACATGGACGTATTATTTTTTCTAGCGTGAATTAGACCTGCTCGGTCACCTCCTATGATGTGGGAGGATAGTAGCACTCTGTGCCCCCGCAACTGGGTGTACCCCAATTGCTTACTGTTTCTGTTGGGTTTGTTGGGGGGGTTGATGGGTATTGGGTTGGCTTTGGCATGTTGGGGTTGCTGATGTGGGTGGGGGGCTGGTGGGGTTGTTCCGTGGCAGGCAGAATGCAGATGAAACTGAATTGGACACCCTTTGTTGGGGTGTGTTACGGTACTTTGGGTGTGTATTACCTGTCGTATTATGCACGTGCTCAGTTAATGCTGGATTTACATTATGAATAGCACCGTAAAGTTCCTCACATGGAATATACGCAGGCTTAACACACCTAAAAAGATAAGATCGGTGTTTGCCTACCTGGATCGTATGGGAGTGCAAATAGCTTTCTTGCAGGAGACGCATTTAACCACAGATTCGGCAACCAAGGTGGGTGCGCGCTGGGCTGGTGCCAGAGCTGCGTCATCCTACTCTACCTACTCTAGGGGTGTGCTGACGCTGGTGAAGAAAGACATTCCTTTTACTGTAATTCGATCAGACACTGATGATTGCGGACGAATAGCGATTCTGCATGGGCTACTGGGTGGCAAAAGTGTGTTGCTTGTGAATGAGTATGGCCCAAATGTTGATGACCCCTCCTTTTATTCAGATGTGTGGCGTAGAATATCTACATTCCCTTCTGCGGCAATTATTTGGGGAGGTGACTTTAACGTCTGTCTCGATGCTGTAATGGACAGGGTTGGTAGCAGTGAGGCGCGACCTAAGCAGGCTGCTGAAGTACTACGGGGGTTATTAGATGCAGGTCACTTACACAACATCTGGCGCAGCCGTCACCCCGCAGGCCGGGAGAGTACATTCGTGTCTTCGGTGCATGGGTCTTGGTCCCGCATAGATTTTTGGCTTGTATCGGAGATGGTTTGCACTTGGGTAGTTGCGGTGACACATGAAGCACGCACTCTGTCGGACCACTCCCCCGTACTTCTTGAATTGCAAATTCCTACCTATGGGAGACCGCCTTTTGCCTGTAGACTCCAACCCTCAGAACTAAATGACCTGGTATTCAGACAGGCGATAAAAAACTTTTTTAGAGAGAACGAGGGGTCGGTGGATAGCGCGGGAGTGTTATGGGAAGCGTTTAAAGTCACTATTAGGGGAGCGTGCATAGGGGCCCAATCCGGTGTATTGCGAGATATTCGACGGAGGATAAAAAAACTGGCGTCTGATATCACTCAGCTAGAATGTGAATATGCATCGGATCCCTCTACCACAAATTAGCTGCAATAAGGGAACTTGTTACGGAGCATAATGAGACGGTGGACCAGGAGCTGTCGCACTGCTCCCGAAGGAGAATAGCACAATATTATGGTGAGGGGGGCCGCCCTGGTCGCTCCCTGCTGCACAAACTAGCAGAGCCGCGCAGTCAGGAGAATATAATAGAACTCATTGGGGTGGACGGAGTGGCCCGCCACTCGACAACGGAGCTCTGTGATACCGTGTTACAGTTTTACACTCGCCTATATGCTTCCAGGGATTCTCTGTCGACTGCAGAGATTGATGCATACCTGGATGATGTTGCGCTGGGATGGTTGTCTACCTCCCACCGCGAATATCTCATACAACCATTTGATGAAGAGGATGTCAAAGAGGCCATAATGTCCCTACCAACTTGCAAGGCCGCGGGGTTAGACGGGCTGCCTAGCGAATTCTATAAAGCTTATGCGTCAGATCTGGCCCCTCGGCTATTTGAAGTATATGCAGAAGCATATGAGAAGGGGACACTGCCACCTTCTCTCCGTGAAGCATTGCTGGTTACATTACTAAAACCAGATAAGCCCCCGAATCAGTGTGAGTCCTATAGGCCACTATCGATCATTAATATTGATGCCAAGATTCTGGCCAAAATGATAGCTACTAGGATACAACCGCTGGTCCCACTCTTGGTTCTGCCGGATCAATCTGGGTTTGTCACGGCACGCTCCACGACACATAATTTGCGCACGATCTTCTCCACCCTACATTACTTCGAACCAGACTTTCAGGCGGTTGCTGTGCTGCTTGATGCAGCAAAAGCCTTTGATTCACTACAATGGCCTTTTATGTTCGCGGTTCTGAATAGGATGGGCTTCCCTCCGTTTTTTTTTTACAATGGCTCAGGGTGCTGTACAGTGGTCCAGTAGCCCGGGCTCAGGTTAATGGGTGGGTGACATCATTGTTTCATATTGAGAGAGGCACGCGGCAGGGGTGCCCCTTGTCACCCATGCTCTTTTCACTTGCTCTAGAGCCCCTTGCCTGCAAGTTACGCCAAAAGCACGCGGCAGCTGCCCTGCGCTTTAGGCAGCGCCCATTGATCGTCTCCCTTTATGCAGACGACATGTTACTATATGTCCGTGAACCTGCTGTGTACCTGCCTGCGCTTCTCAGGGAGTATGTGAGGTTTGAGGGATTCTCAGGCCTTGGAATCAACTGGTCAAAATCTGTGGTATTCCCCCTTACTGCGCACACGCAGGAGGTGGAGATAGAATATCCACTGACCTGGATGACTGATCCCGTAAAATATCTTGGGGTATGGATCCACAGGGTTCCTGATAAGGTTGTAACTGAGAATTATGGTCGTGCGGTTACGCGCATTACTGAACTGGCCGAGCGATGGGCGCACTTGCCACTATCATTGGCAGACAGGATCGCGGTTGTGAAGATGGCCTTTCTTCCTAAACTCCTTTATTTCTTTGTCAACATTCCTATAAAATTAAATGTGGCAATGTTCCAGACTTTGCAATCGTCACTGTTGACGTTTGTATGGGGTGGTAAGAAACCCAGATGCAGATGGGACCTTCTGGTTCAGCCCTTTGATCGGGGTGGCTTTGAGGCTCCTGACCTTCGATTATATTATTTGTGTGCGCAGGCGCAATTCGCGCACTACTGGCATTTCCCCCAGCGCTTTCAGCCTCATGTAGCTATCGAATCTGATGCTGTCCTTCCAATGCCACTGCAAACGGCGACCCTCTCGGGTGGATCGGGTGGCCCACGGACTGAAATAAACCCTGCGTTGTGCACGGCATGGGCATGGAGAATGCTTGCGACATGGGCTAAATTATCTTCCTTATATGCTCCGTTACTGCCCCTAACTTCACATCCTGATATCTCCGCAGCACGAGAGCCGCCGGCACTGAGGGAGTTGGCTCAGGTGGGTATCTCTCGGCTCGGTGACCTTTATAAGAACGGTCAATTCAAAACATTGCAGGAGGTGCAGAAAGGCACGGATCGTGGCTTCATGTTTGGTTTTACATACGTCAGAGTCCGACAGGCTATCCGTGCGGCGTATCCCGAGTACCCGGCGGAGCCAACTGCTCTACGGGCATTGCAGGCAATGCTGTCGGGAGAGGGGCGTAAGGGTTTAATAACTAAACTCTATAATGCTTCCTTGCATGAGCGGGAACAAGGTGATCACCCCTCTTGTATACGCTGGCAGGCAGCGTTGGGTATTACTATTGCGCCGGAGGTTTGGACGGCGTGCTGCCAACTCACTGGTCGTCTCACAGCTAACTGCAATCTCCAAATTATTCATTTCAAATTCCTGCATCAGGTGTACTACTCCCCTTCACAATTACATAGGTATGGTCTGCGAGAGACTGCTGCTTGTGTGCGATGTGGAATGGCGGATGCTGACTTCGTGCATGTGGCATGGTTGTGTGCGGGTGTATTTGCTTTTTGGACTGCTGTGGCGACAATGCTTACTGATATCGTGCTGGAACCCGTGCAGTGCACTCCTGAAATATGCTTGCTGGGTTATGTTCAATGCCTTAAACCCTGCAATAGGCGAATCGTCGCCGTTTCCACTCTATTTGCGAAAAGGGCTGTGGCGCAGTGTTGGGGCGCTAAGACATTTCCTACAGTGAAAAAATGGCTCCGGGACTTGATCTATTGTAGGACTCAGTTGCAGATATATGAGGAAGAATTACCAGAGACTTCCCGTCCTAAAGACTTTTGGGCCCCGCTCACATCATATTTGCTATCTCACCCAGACCTACTGTGAATCTCTAGAATGGCCGCGCTCCTTATATTTTGTTTTAGCTCCATGGATTCTGTGATGGTGCCTGCCTGCTGTGCTGGTATATGCCGCTCCATGAATGTCACCTTGGATTGTGTGCACTTGTTTTCCCGGCTCATAGTTTATCCATTGCCATTATTGTTATTGCCTTGCATACGACAGTCTACTGAAGTACAGGTACTTTCCGAATGTACTAGAATTATGATTTCATTCTGCCTGGGCGGGGGGGGGTATGGGGGAGTTTTTTGGGACCATATCGTTCTGTAACAATTTGTATTCTTTGGCTGCTTTTATATCTTTGAACTCAATAAACATATTATAAAAAAAAAAAGTACAAGAAGGACGTAAAAAAATAAAAAAAATTAAAAAAAAGAAATTAGCATTTAAAAAACCTTAGAAATTCACTGAAAAAACCATAGGTTTCAGGCACGTTATAGTTAGAAATTAGCATTTAAAAACCTTAGAAATTCACTGAAAAAACCACAGGTTTCAGGGACGTTATAGTTAGTTGAACATTTCACTCGTACAAAACCAGAGAAATTCCGCCGTTATAGTTAGTTAAGCTAACTATAACTCGCGCTCCACAATGCACTGCTGATAACGTCACATATTACATCATTCATGACATGGACAATGACATCACTGATGACATCACTGATGACATCTCAAATGACATCACTGATGACATCACTGATGACATCATCCAGTGACTGTGTGTTTCTGTAAAGTTTAAATATGCTTTATCTACATATATATATATATATATATATGCCAAGGTGTATTGAAGAATGAATGGGTGTATAAGTGTCTGAATGGATGATTTAGTAGGTGCGTGACTGACTGTATAAGTGAGTGATTAAACGTGTCTTACTGAATGCATGCATTAGTGACTAATCTGTGTGAATGTCTGTATCAGCCTGTCAGTTGGTGTGTAAGCGGCTGCCTGGGTTGGTGAGTAGCTACATGAGTGTCTATATGGGTTATTGATTGGATGTCTGAGTATCTGTATGGGTGCCTGAGTGTGAGTGGGTGATTCACTGGGTGTATGGGTTCAAGAGTGCATCTGTGCAGGGCTGTATGGGTGGGTGAGTGTGTGTATGGGTGTGTTGGTGAGTGAATGGATGTCTCAGTGGTACATGTGTGAGTAACTACATATGTGAAAGGCAGTATATGTGAGTGTTGGAGTATATAAATGACTAGATGTGAGAGTGAGTGATTGTGAGAGTGGCTGTATGGATGAGTATGTGCTTGTATCAGTGATTGTATAAGAGAGTAAGTATGTGTTAGTATCTGTATTGACAAGTGAGGTGGTGTGTATAACTGTATAGGTGAGTAAATGGGAGTGTGATTGATCAGGGGATGAAATCCACTTGTGTCCTGAGGTCCTCAGGACACATGAGGACCTCATCGCCCCACCAGCAGTGTACCAAGAGGCATGTTTGCAGAGTGGTGTAAAAAGGGGCATGGCCTCAGACCACCTCTCAGCAATTCAGCTGTGTGGCACTTACAGGAGGTTCCTGGTGGGCTAGTTGGCCCCCAGGGACCCTCAGTATTCAAGGGGACTTAATTCCCCAACTTAGAACGCGCCAGGGGGCATGTTTGCAGAGTGGTGCAGGGAGGGGGCGCGGCCTCCGGCGAGATATGGCCTTTTTTTTAAAAAAAATGTAAGTGGGGCTGTGTGGCCCCTCTTCTTTCAATGTTTTTTGGGCCCTGGAGACCCCATCCCCCAGGGCCTGCCACATTTTTTTTTAAATGGGTAGGGGGCCGCGCGGCCTTCCTCCCGAGGCAAATTTCGCCCCGGGGACCCCATCCCCCCGGGGCATGGCCAGTATTTTTTTTAAAACAAATTTGTAGGGGGGCCGGGGCCTGGCCAGCCTGAATTTTTTTTTCAGGATGGGGCTGCGTGGCCCCCCTCCTAAGGCCAATATTGGCCCCGGGGACCCCATCCCCTGGGACCGGCCTTCCTATTTTATTTTATTTTTTAAAATAATTTTCCCGGGAGGGGGGCCGCGTGGCCCCCCTCCCCTGGGCCACTTCTGGCCCTGGGGACCCCCTCAAGTTGGGAACCATGGGGGGAGCCCCAATGCCCCCACGGTCCCCGCCTCCTGCGGGAGCCGGCATTGCTTTTGGGCAAGGGGAGCTGCTAACATGCAGCTCCCCTTGCCCAAAAGCAATTCTGCTTTGCTTCTTGGAAGCGAGAGCAGGTTTCCTGCTCTCGCTTCCAAGAAGCAAAGCAGTGTTTGCTATGGCAGGGCGGGAGCCCTGCCATATCAAACAGCAATGTCCCGGGGGTGGGCACCCCGGGACATTGCAGGAGCTGGCCCTGGGGGGTGGCGGTCCCCAGGGCCAAGGAGGGCTCCAGGAGGGGGGCCGCGTGGCCCCCCTCCCAACATGCAAATAACCCCCGTATTTCAATAAACAGTGCCCCGGGGAGGTAGTGGTCCCTGGGGCAGTGTGGGGGGCTCAAGCACCCCCACACTAATTATTTGTGAAAGCCCCGGGGAGGTGGCGGTCCCCGGGGCTTGGGGGGCCCATGAGGCCCCCCCACCTTATTAGAATAAAGCCCTGGGGAGGTGGCGGTCCCCGTGGCTTGGGGGGGCCCATGAGGCCCCCCACTTTTAATTACTAATGCCCCTGGGAGGTGGCGGTCCCTTGGGCAGTGTGGGGGGGGAGGAGCCCCCCACGTATTTTAATAAAAAAGCCCCAGGGAGGTGGCGGTCCCTGGGGCAGTGTGGGGGGGCTCAAGCACCCCCACACTAATTATTTGTGAAAGCCCCGGGGAGGTGGCGGTCCCCGGGGCTTGGGGGGGCCCGCGAGGCACCCCCACCTTATTAGAATAAAGCCCTGGGGAGGTGGCGGTCCCCGGGGCTTGGGGGGCCCATGAGGCCCCCCATTTTTAATTACTAATGCCCCGGGGAGGTGGAGGTTCCTTGGGCAGTGTTGGGGGAGGAGCCCCCCATGCATTTTAATAAAAAAGCCCCAGGGAGGTGGGGGTCCCTGGGGCTGCGGGGGGCCGCGTGCCCCCAGCGCATAATAAACTAAGCCCCGGGGAGGTGGCGGTGCCCAGGGCTGCACGGGCCCCCGCTTATTATTTGCGCATTGCCCCGGGACCTGGCCCATCCGGGGGCTTATAGATAACGAAGCACGGGAGCACGCGCTTTGTTTTTTGGGGTTTTTTTGGCCGGATTTGCGCACCCAGCACGAACTTGGCCAATTTCTTTGTTAAAAAAATGCTTTTTTTGGCCCTGAGGGTCCTTGTGGGACCCCCTGAGCAGGCCTAGGGGGTCAGGGTGTTTCTACCCTGCCCCCTTTTCTGTGCCCAGGGCCTGTAAATTAAATGCTACTAGTGGGCCTGCAGCACTGAGTGTGCCACCCACACTGATAGACCCTTAAATATGTCTCAGGCCAGCCACTGCTGAGCCTGTGTGTGCAGTTTTACTGCCATGTCATTTAAAATCCCATGCCAAGCCTTAAACTCAGCTTTTATTACACTTAGATCACGCCTAAGGTAGGCCTTATGTAGCTCATATGGCAGGGTGCTGTGCAACTAAAATGTAGGATATGTACTTTTAAGTTTTACATTTATTGGTAGTGAAAAACACCCCAATTTATTTGTCACTTCTGAGAGGCCTACTCCTCTCATAGGTTAACATTGGGAATTCCTTTTAACACTTTTAAGCTGTAATTCCTGATTGAGAAGGAGCAGCTCTGTCATGTTTTATAGCGTTGCAATGGTAATGCCAAATCTTCTTTACTGGTAAAGCTGGCTTTAACATTTAGAAAGTTGGCATTTCTCTGCTCTTAAACCTCTGTATGACTGCAGTTTGTCTCCGATACACATCTGGAGTGGGTTACAGTTTGACTTTGTGCATTCCCTCCAGACAGCCAATAAGAAGGAAGGTTAGGTGTGTCTGAGTGGCCACCTGCATCCTGATGGTTCATCCTGAACAGGATGGAAAGGAGGAGCTGACACTCACACCTAACTAGGCAGTGTCCTGTTCCCACACAAAGGGTTGATTACTCCCCTGTAGTGAGTCTGGAGCCAGGACTAGGAAGAAAGTACCTCTGTGCACTTCAAAGACCCTTCTTTGAAGTCACCTCCTCTTTAGATGCACAACTGGGAATAAGTACTGGGTTTCTGACCCCACCAAATCAGACACTTCTGGACCTGAAAAGAAACTCTGTTAGGAAGAAGCAATGCTGTGCTGCTACAAGGACTGTCACTTGATGAACTGCTGCTCTGGAAGAACTGATTTTCTGCTGTGATGCCCTGCTGCTTGCTTCCCTCTGACCCTGCTGAGGTAGAACTTGACTCTGCTTGAACCCAGAGTGATCTCTGAGGGCTTGTTGGCGTGCCTTTTTTTTGAGACTCAGGGATATGAGTTTCACAATGTGCTCCTGTGCGTAGTCCATTGGAACTGGAGCCATGTGCTTTCTCCAGTCAAACTGATGTATCTCCTGTCTGCATGTAGAAGAACTGATGCATCGCCACTGTTAAGGGAGCAGACGCCTTGCTCTCGGAACCAGTGCATCGCCTTAAAGAACAATGCATCAGAACAAACGCATCACTCGTTGCCGCTGCAGTGTGGGAAGATCAATGCATCCCCTCGGCTGCCTGGAAAATCCTGTTGCATTGTCTATGGAACCAACAACTCTTGGCTCAACGTATTGTTTTCCAAACCGGCGCATCGGCACAAATGTGAAAAGAAAATGGACTCATTACCTTGACTGCAGGGTTGATACTGACACATCGTTAGGCTGCACCATGCATCGCGCTGTTGCGACCAGGATCAACATATTTTTTAGGCCTGGGAGTAGTTAACTCAGCGAAGTGGTTAAAAACTCAGCAAGCTGCGCAAAGTTCCGCAAACAGGCTTAATTGCTTGCTGTGCCCGTTCACATTACGTATGGCAAAAAATGGCCATCTTGGTTTTGCTCTGTTTTATGGTGCTGTTTTATGGTGATGGGCCTATTTTTCAATCGCTCCTTAATCTTATTAATCTTACCCCTCTAAAACATATCTACCCCTCTTACCCTGTGTATTTGTGTTTTTCTATTTTATGTTTTTTCCAAATTTTTGGGTATTTTTGTGTGTGACTTTTGTACTTTATTTTTCACATTACTTTCTTTTTATTTGCTTCCTTCTTCAACTGTCTTTTCTTCCCAGGCCCCAACTCAGTACCATGGCAGAGTAGGGGAGTGGCAGTGCCAGGCCCCCCAAACCACTAGCCGCTGCCGACTACCTTGCGGTAGGCCCCGCTGTGAAGGGGTGCAGCCCTGCACACTATTCGTGGAGGTGAAGGTGGCAGTACTTGTTTTTTATGTTTTATATTTCTTCTCCACCCTCGCAGCAGGCGGCAGGCCGAGTTTTTGCTACGCCCTCTGGAACCAGGTTGGGAAAGGGCGCGCTGGGATGTTGTCTGGGCGGTCATACTGGATCAGGACCAGGACCCGTTAGACCCGCAGGGCGTAGAGGTTGCGGGGCTCGGTGAGTAATCATTATTTATTTATTGTGTTCTATCTATGCTAAAATATTTTTTCTCAAATAGCAAGAATGCTGCTCACACTCAGGTAATTTATGTTTATTTTACAAATATATGTGATGATCATCCTAGAGTATACAGGTGCTCGGCGGCGCTACCTCATCCTACCCATGTTGTTGGTGCTCGCTTGGACTGTTTATTTAAGACGTTATGCAGAGACTCCTCTATCCTGTTACTGAGATAGTGGTAGTTATTGGTATATTAGTGTGCCATCTTTTGCAGCTCATACATTCCTAACTCCCAACCCCAAGCGATTTCCCAGTTATCTGTAGTAGGTAGCTAGTAACTATGCATGCAACAGCATGCATGCATTGAAAAAGAAATGCAGACTGAGGTGACCCGTCAAAGGTTGAGAGATCGAGAATTCAAAAATTTGGAATAGGGTTAGGAAATTAAGGAATAGGTCCACGATAGTAATAGGAGAGGATATCTGATTTATAAATGGTATAACCAATGTTACTTTGTTTGCCTCTTCCAGTCAAAAACGTTTAGGGGAGCTTAACTTTACCAATAATCTTTTTTTAATTTAATTTTGTTTATTTCTTACATAAGCATCCAGGGGCAGAAGGGACAGGGCGAGTACCCCCACCCCGGTACAGGCAAGTGTGGGGGCTGGAGGTGCCTCCACGAGTGCCGATGGCTCGGCTGGGAACAGTAAGTCCTCCTGTTGATATTATTTATTTCCCTATCTTGATTCTTCTTTTACCGCTCTGCATTTAGAATTGTTTTTCCTTTTTTACTGTGCCTGTCTCCTAATTTTTTTCCAACTCCACTTTGATCTGTTTCCTTAATCCTTCTTATCCCTATCCTATTTACTACTTACTTTCTCTATATTTCAACTATCTGTACTAGTCGGTACCTTCCTTTTTCTCCTGCTTTGTTATTAAGCTTTCCCTTTCCCCTTATAGCCTTGTGGTACAGTAAGACTCAGAGAACCCATTTTAGGTCAGGTACCCTACAGTGAAGATTGCATGCCGAATTAAGGTATTCTACACTTGTTTGTTGAGAAGGCTTTCTTTTTCTTGCTCATGCTCAAACAGTACCATAAAACAGGAGAGTGGCCATGGTCATGGTGGACTCCCCAGTGTTGTGCATGTATTATTATTATGGTATACCAGCAGTTAATGATCGTGCAGTATGACTGGAAGCATGATGAGGAGGACGGCCTATTGCATTTGCCAACTAACTAAGGCCCTATATCGTTCATTGACCGATTATTGAACCAATTCATTGCAATTAAATAACTCAGATTGATTATAGTTCTGCCCCTTCATAATTGCAAAAAGTTTTGTTTGGCTTGACTACCTGGCTTTTCAATGATTGCCAACCAACAAAATACCCAAGGTAATGATAGAAGATTGTAACCGAAATGTAGTGATGTTTTATTTTGTGATTGTCTTTTGCTTAAAATAAACCAGGGGAGGTTTATCTGGCATCTGAAATTATAAATGTGTAATGTTTTTTCTAGCCACACAGACCACCAGTCCCGGGGATGGCAGCGTCAGCTGAGTGGACGCGGCGCAGTGGTCACCAGTGAGGGGGGAGAACCAGCGGCAGCAGGGGCATGCAGTGATAAGTCACATTGCTTACTTATTGACAAATAGTAATATACTCACTGGAGGGCATTGACTGACTCATGAACAACACCCTGCTTTAGCAGATACAGTGGGAGTTGAGTAGTCATGTCCTCTTCTAACTGCAACTCAGCAGACAAAGGTTCATAAATGAATGACAGGATAGTGGAAAAGACAAAACAGGATGGAAGGAGAAAGATTGGGTGACATATATGTAATATATGAGTGAAAGGATATGTATGTGAAAGGATGCATATAGGTGGGTGATGATGATGGGAATCAATCTGCATGGTTGGGTGAAGGATGGTTGAAAGGAAAGCTTGGGTGGGTTAAGGCAAAGCAGGATGGGTGAATGGAATGGGTGAAAGCAAGGATGCTTGGATGGCTAAATGGATGTTGGTGAAAGGTTTGTTTAGACTATGTTTGGATGGATGGATTGATTGGATAATAATGACTAGTTTTCTATGGTGAAAGATTAGATGAGAGAATGTAAAGCTTAAATGGTGCATATCAGAGTCAAGGGTGAAGAGTAAGAATACTAGACAAACAATGCGATGCTGCATGGATAATGTAATTTGATTAACCTCTTTGGATGGGATAGTCTGACGAACGTCACTGACTGAACTGCAGTATATTGCCTTTCCCACCATCTACTTCCTCAAAAGGATGTAGGTTATAGCAGGGGGAGTTGAAGGTTAAATAGGCCTGAGGTGATAACAAAATGAACATGCACATAGTAACAGAAGATTTCTTGTTTGGCAATCCCTGTTGACAGCTTGTATGACCAGCTATTAAGATACAATGTAAATACCTCGACCCAAGATCCAACAGGCTTCACAAACCTCACAGAGAGTAAGACAAAAGTCCAATCACTTCGAACAGTTTATAGTGGACTGATCTCCTATGAAAATTATGCAAATGAAAAGGCCAGACTAGATATGCTAAAAGAAAATTCAAGTTGTCTGAACATACCAGAATCATTATTGTAGCTAAAACTAACCCATTCATTAGTAAATGGGCCTAATTCGTGAAGCCCCAAACCATCTAAGCACTTTACTACGAAATCTTTCAAAAGAATAAAAATAGCAGTTTTATCAAACTGGTGTGTTGCTGTGTTTTTTTTCTGCCTTAATTATGTCAGACAGTTAGAGCTTTTGACATTTGCCTTTAGTTTTATGAGAGCGGGCAATGGTGGCTGTGACACATCAAATTTAATGGCCCTAGGGATCATCAATCTATTGCTACTGTACCACCCACTACATAATTTGAAACAAGTTTTTGGCACAGAATGACAGAGCAATGTTTACAATTTGTGTTTTTTTTCTTTCTAGCTGCTAGTCACCAGCGACCAATCATTCAATCTGGGTTTTGTAAAGCGTACTACTCACCCATGAGGGTCTTAAGGCACTAGGGGTGGGTGTGAGCATCTCCGTTGGGGGACCAGGTTGCCAGGAAGCAGCAGCCCGAATGTGGCAGTGGAAGCTGGAGGCAATGCGGGCTGAATACCAGCTGCTGATGGCCCAGAAGGAGGAGGAGGAAGCGGCCCAGGGCCCCAACCAGGCCCCAGCACCTCCAGCTTCCCAACCACAACATTGGGCCGCAGTCTGCAGGCAGCTGCCTGCCATCCAAGAATACCCACTGCTGCCCCCTCTCAGTCTCAGACCGCACCTTACTGTGCTGTGTCCTGTCTAGGTTGGCACACATTGAAATCCAGCAGAGAAGAATGGACCGGGACCTCGAGGAAATCCTGCACTTTGTCTTGTTCTTCTCTGCCCCTTTTTTAACTTTTATTTTTGTTGGTGGGACTTGTTTGGTGTGGGTGGGGAGAGTGGGGATGTGGGAGTTGGTATCAGGGTTTCTGGACTTTTTCACGGACAATGGTTGGGGAAGGGGAAATTTCATTTATTTGGGGAGAGGGGTGGGCCAGTTGTTGTTGGAGGTTGGTGGAAGAGGTGGTCTTTTTGTTTGACTAGAATAATAAATATTTAAGTTTATTTATGCCTCTAATCAATTTATATGAGGGTGTTTGACTTTTCAAAGCTGCCTTTTAGCACAAAGTATTTTTAAAATGTGCTGAGAGTGTGTAACAACAATTAGGTATGTCCTATGCCTATGTGGTACTCTTGGCCTACTACTCTCCTAATCTCTGTAGTCTGCAACTAAATTGACCACTAAAGGGGGGTGGGGGTTTGCTATTGCCTTTCCTACAGCAACTTAGTAGAACAATGAACCATAGTTCTCTTAACGGATAGAAGAAGCAAGGGCTGCAGGGTTTCCCAAGGTACAACGGTGGTGGTAGTAGTAGCAGGATAGCGCACTAACAACCCTGCAGGACTCAGAAGTCAGGTCCCACTCCCACCTAGGTGAACTTCAACTGTAGGATTTTAATCAGAAGGATTATTCATCGCAGGCAACTAAATGGAAATAAAAAAAACTGAGTTAGAGTATTATATATTATTAGTTTTACAACACTTGAGACCAGACTAGCACACAACAAAGAATACCTTATGCAGAATACCAAACAAGAAACAATACTAAATTAGTCAGAGCAATGGTTGGTGAGCTAGTATTTCGAGGAAACAAAAGTGACTCTTAGTCGCGCATTATGATTCATTAAGAGGACTTGAAGTCTGGAGTGGACATGGTTATTGGTTACGATTTAACGCAACACACAATGCCTGAATGATGATACTAACGAATTATGTTAATATATAACTAAAATATCGATCACCTTTATGTGTGGGTGGATAAATGGGGCCAGTGTGGACTATTGTTTCATAAATAGGAAGATCCTGGAGTGAGTTGGTGTTGCTTTCACCATATCCACCCCACCAAGTGTGTGATCCATTGATGGTGTAAATTAAGCCACACAGTAATAAATCACACAGCATGAGGAAGAGGGCTAGCGTTTGATGAATGGATGGGAATGGGGATTTGGGGCAAGGTTTGACAAGGACAAACACTACACAAGGAGAACATTCTTCTGGGCAATGAACAGCCAACCGTCATAAATCTGTTATAGGGGGAAAAGGAAACAAAGGAATGAGTACAGGTAACTTAAATGCAATGCAAACCAAACTGTCCGTCTTCCCCCAGGGAGGCCCAAGTTACATTATATCTAAATGTTCTGTTACCTAACTTTGAAAGATAGCAAATATATTACAAATTATGTGGGAGTCAAGCGAATAACACACACAGTTAGAATGATTATTAAAAGAAAAAATGATACTGTATTGCCAAATTCGGATTTGTATCTGCATTCTTCTTGGACTGTCCGTCAATCTTTGGTGCCTGGCTGATGCAGTCCGGTACGGTAGGCGTGAGTGTTATGGTGCTACAAGAAGGCCAGAGATAGACCTCTGTTGGGTCATCCAGGTAGGCCTGGACCATCCGCTCAATAGTCATTGGTGCTCCACCTGCAGATTGTAAAACAAAAAATATATTATAGAATCAAGGAGCAGGTCAGAAGGTAAACTTCATAATGAGTGCACTGAGAAGGCACAGAGGCAATGTAAGAGAGAAGAGAAGAATAGTCCTTTTTGCACTCATTCATTTTATGACTGATGTGTGAACAATGAGGTTAGAGCAATTTACAACCAACAATCACACAAAAGTGGCCACATGAAACTATCAGTATCGGGCTGAACAAACTTGCAACTGTCATGATCATCAATTCATCATCATCATAAATCATTATAGTATGTAGCCTAGCAACACGTGCATAATGTGATGATCATTCATGACCACATGTCTGTCTCCAGTTATCTACAACAACAACCCCCCTACCTAACCACAACTTTGAGCCAGACAGCACTGAGCACACACACAGCAACATTGCATTTTCACAAATCAAGTAAAATCAATGCACCACTCTCAACACCACTCCACAGAGTTGGGTAGGCCACTTTAAAGTCATCACCAAATTGGTTGGTTTCAGTGAAGTTTAAAACTTCCTTCTTCTGGTGGCAGTTCGTGAAGTAGTCACATCCTGAGTCCGAGTAAGGTGTCCAACTCCATTCCGACTGAGTCCGAACTCAAATGCAGTAGATCGACCTGTACTACAATATTGTTAATGCACAATAAGAGAAACATTGCGTCATTTTTTGTGTAGACTAGATTTGTGTTTGTGTTAAATAAAGAGACTAGTCAGGTCACTTTGAGGAGTGTGAAGCAGAAAACAAAGTAGTGTGGAGTGTACCCGTGAACAAATCTTGCAAAGTCTCAAAGGGGAAGGAAAAAAATCACCTTTAGGAAAGAAAATGATCAGCCGTTGTTAGGCCATTAACATTGTAAATCATCACAAACACATTCAAGCGTAATAGCTACAGATAAACAAACTCCCAGTGTCACTGCCTGCCACCACATGAATCATCTCAACACACTCACAAATAACAATCACTCAGCGTGCAATGCATGCCATTTACCTTTTCTTCAAATTCAAGCATTGTCACTGTGGTACATTGCTGATCCATTGTTTCATGAAATAGACTTTGGCCAGTCTTGTAAATAAAATAATGTGGGGCAGTCCAGCTAAGGGAATAAACTAGGAAAAGATAGATAGGCACGGTATGGAGGCAGGCAAAAATGTGTATCTCCAATGTCTTTGAGGGAAATGGGTTGGGAGGGCTTCTTCACTGCACACTGGTGCAACTCCAATCCAGCAATAAAATGTGTCTACGACAGTGGGCCAGACGAAACAAACAAAATAAAATTATGTTCCCCTAGCTATATCTTCCTTTGTTCTGGGCATTAAAGCAGATCAGCGTTAGAGAGAGAAAGTTCTATGGTTGGTGGCCCAGGCCTAGTAGTCAAGGTTCCGCGCTAACATTTTAACCAGATTTGCGTTGTACAAACGTGCCATGGTTGCGTTCGTACTGCCCCTCCTGACTAGACATGGCAGGAATAGTAGCCTAGATTTTTTACCTTTTCTGGTGCCACTGATGCAGGTGTCTTCTTTAGAGCAGAGAGTGGTAGGCTCAATGTGAGTCCCAGCGAAGAAGTCACTGTACTCTCTTGCCTTGGTGCCTTGACCTGAGTCTTGTGCCGTTGCGATGTTGCTGATGTGGGTGATACTACTGCACTGCTGGGGACAGGGCTGCTTTGTGTAACAAAAATGTCTTCCTCTTCTTCACCTTCCACTGTGATCAGATCAGATCCCCTGCTCATCCTTTCACCCCCTTCACCAACACCACTTGCAGTTTTTTGGCCACTAAGGTGTACCTCCCACTGGATTGTGTTGTGTTTTCTCAAATGAGTTGTTTGGCCTCCGGTACCATAGTTTGTACCAAGCAGACCCCGACCTACCCTTGACCTTGCCAGGTAGGTCGCTCCCCCACCACACAGCTCCGCCTGTGTTGGCCGCCCGCTGCTGCTGCTGGTAAGATCGCCGTTCCGCTTGTGGCCTCGGTGCCCGCATTTCTTGCTTGTCTCCCCATCTTCCCTTCTGTACCCCTCGCTGCCCCATTTGCATTGTGCCCGTATTTGTGTCTGCTTTTCTCTCCCCATTTTCCCTTCTGTACCCCTCGCTGCCCCATTTGCATTGTGCCCGTATTTGTGTCTGCTTTTCTCTCCTCATTTTCCCTTCTGTACCCCTCGCTGCCCCATTTGCATTGTGCCCGTATTTGTGTCTGCTTTTCTCTCCCCATTTTCCCTTCTGTACCCCTCGCTGCCCCATTTGCATTGTGCCCGTATTTGTGTCTGCTTTTCTCTCCCCATTTTCCCTTCTGTGCCCCTCGCTGCCCCATTTGCATTGTGCCCGTATTTGTGTCTGCTTTTCTCTCCCCATTTTCCCTTCTGTACCCCTCGCTGCCCCATTTGCATTGTGCCCGTATTTGTGTCTGCTTTTCTCTCCCCATTTTCCCTTCTGTACCCCTCGCTGCCCCATTTGCATTGTGCCCGTATTTGTGTCTGCTTTTCTCTCCCCATTTTCCCTTCTGTACCCCTCGCTGCCCCATTTGCATTGTGCCCGTATTTGTGTCTGCTTTTCTCTCCCCATTTTCCCTTCTGTACCCCTCGCTGCCCCATTTGCATTGTGCCCGTATTTGTGTCTGCTTTTCTCTCCCCATTTTCCCTTCTGTACCCCTCGCTGCCCCATTTGCATTGTGCCCGTATTTGTGTCTGCTTTTCTCTCCCCATTTTCCCTTCTGTGCCCCTCGCTGCCCCATTTGCATTGTGCCCGTATTTGTGTCTGCTTTTCTCTCCCCATTTTCCCTTCTGTACCCCTCGCTGCCCCATTTGCATTGTGCCCGTATTTGTGTCTGCTTTTCTCTCCCCATTTTCCCTTCTGTACCCCTCGCTGCCCCATTTGCATTGTGCCCGTATTTGTGTCTGCTTTTCTCTCCCCATTTTCCCTTCTGTACCCCTCGCTGCCCCATTTGCATTGTGCCCGTATTTGTGTCTGCTTTTCTCTCCCCATTTTCCCTTCTGTACCCCTCGCTGCCCCATTTGCATTGTGCCCGTATTTGTGTCCGTTTTCTCTCCCCTTTTTTCCTTTTGTGCCCCCGCTGCCTCTCGCCATTCCTGCCGCTGCGTCCCCTGCAGCCCCGCCCCCCTGTCTGCCCATTCGCTGACCCTGCCTCCCGCCTCCCAGCTGCTCCTCCCTCCCACCTCCCCATAAATGGCGGCCGCTGGGCGGCCGCGCTGCGCGCGCCGAAGGCGCGCCTAAGGCAAGCCCGTCTGCGCCCGTCCGTGCCTGGACCGCGCCCAGCGCCAAACCCCTGGCCCCCGCAGCAGCCAACCCACCCACCGGACTTACGACACCGCCACCCTCAACGCACTCAACACCGGCCGTATCCCCGGCTGCCACCGTGCCACCCCAGGTCGCACCCACGGACCCTTCGGCTGCCAATCCTGCAAGTTCTCCTGCCTCCGGACCTGCACCGCACCCGCCAAGCCGAGCACCAGCAGCAACCACCTGAAGTGCATCCTGCTCAACACCCGCTCCGTCCACAGACACGCCGTGGAACTTTGGAACCTGCTCGACTCCACATCACCAGACGTCGCTTTCCTCACGGAAACATGGATGAACGCCTCCTCAGCGCCCGACATCGCCATCGCCATCCCGGACGGATACAAGATCACCCGAAGGGACCGCGCCAACCAGACCGGAGGAGGCATCGCCATCGTCCACAAGAACACCATCCGCATCACGACCAACTCCGACGACACCTTCACAGCCGGCGAACACCTGCACTTCCAGATACACACCAACCCCAAGACCACCCTCAGAGGCACCCTCATCTACAGACCCCCAGGACCACGCACACAATTCAGCGAAGACATCGCCGACCTCATCAGCCCGCACGCCCTCCCCTCGGCTGACTACATCCTCCTTGGGGACCTCAACTTCCACCTAGAGAACAACAACGATCGCAACACCACCACCCTGCTGGACAACCTCGCCAACCTCGGACTCAAGCAACTGGTGACCACCCCCACACACCACGCCGGCCACACGCTTGACCCCGTCTTCTCCTCCAGCAAGGACATCTCCTTCAGCCACACCACCGGACTCCACTGGACAGACCACAGCTGCGTCCACTTCAGCTTCAGCAGGATCACCACGCACCACCACCCGCAACAGTTTCCGCGCAGAAGCTGGAACAAGATCACCACCAACCAACTCACCACATCCCTGAGCCAGAACCCTCCCGCCAGCTCAACGAACCCCAACCAAGCCGCCAGCAACCTCACAAGATGGATCACCAACTGCGCAGACGACCTCGCCCCATTGAAGACCCCCAGTCAGACCCGGCAACAAGAAAGCATCCTGGTTCACCGACGAACTCAAGAAATCCAAGAAGAACTGCCGGGCCCTCGAGAAAGCATGGCGCAGAGACCCGACTGCAGACAACATGACCACCCTCAAGCACGCCACCCGAAAACACCACCAGCTGATCCACACCACCAAGAAAACCGCATTCAAGGAACGACTGGACAACAACGCCCACAACAGCAAGGAACTCTTCATCATCGTCAAAGAACTCTCGAACCCCAGCGCCGGAAACAACGACATCACTCCCTCGCAAGACCTCTGCAACTCGCTCGCCTCGTTCTTCCACAGCAAGATCGCAGACATACACAACAGTTTCAGCACACAGCCGACGTACCCTACGACCGTTCCAACGTCCCCCACCTCCACCCTCCGAGCCTGGACCCCGATCAACACCGAAGACACTATCCGCACGATGAACTCCATCCACTCCGGATCACCAACCGACCCTTGCCCTCACCACGTCTTCAACAAGGCCGACGCCGTCATCGCACCCCACCTCCGGGACATCATCAACACCTCCCTCGACACCGCCACCTTCCCAGAGAGCTGGAAGCACGCCGAACTCAGCGCCCTACTGAAGAAACCGTCAGCGGATCCCACCGACCTCAAAAACTACCGCCCCATCTCGCTCCTTCCTTTTCCTGCCAAAGTCATCGAGAAGACCGTCAACAGACAACTGGCCGCCTTCCTCGAGACGAATGGATCCCTCGACCACTCGCAGTCCGGCTTCCGGGCCAACCACAGCACCGAGACCGCCCTCATCGCAGCCACCGACGACATCCGAGCCCTGCTCGACAACGGGGAAACAGCGGCCCTCATCCTCCTGGACCTCTCCGCAGCGTTCGACACAGTCTGCCACCGCACCCTAGTGCAACGCCTGAACAACGTCGGAATCCAAGAGAAGGCACTGGAGTGGATCATCTCCTTCCTCGCCGGAAGAACCCAGAGAGTCCGCCTCCCCGTTCAGTTCCGAGGCCACCGAAGTCATCTGCGGCGTACCACAAGGATCATCACTCAGCCCCACCCTCTTCAACGTCTACATGAGCCCCCTCGCAGCCATCGCACGCCAACACAACCTCAACATCATCTCCTACGCCGACGACACCCAGCTGATCCTCTCCCTCACCAACGACCCCACAACCGCCAGAACCAACCTACATGAAGGGATGAAGGACGTAGCCGAGTGGATGAGGAACAGCCGCCTGAAACTGAACTCAGATAAGACGGAAGTCCTCATCCTAGGATCATCACCCTCCGCCTGGGATGACTCCTGGTGGCCCCCTGCCCTGGGCAACGCACCCAAACCAACGGACCACGCACGCAACCTGGGCTTCATCCTGGACTCCTCCCTCTCAATGACCCGACAAGTCAACGCCGTCTCCTCGTCTTGCTTCAACATCCTACGCATGCTGCGCAAGATCTTCCGGTGGATCCCCACCGAAACCAGGAAGACGGTCACCCAGGCCCTCGTCACCAGCCGACTGGACTACGGCAACTCCTCTACGCCGGAACCACAGCCAAACTTCAAAAAAGACTCCAACACATCCAGAACGCCTCAGCTCGACTCATCCTGGACATCCCCCGACACAGCCACATCGCCGGACACCTGAGAGACCTGCACTGGCTCCCCGTCAGCAAGAGAATCACGTTCCGACTCCTCACCCACGCACACAAAGCTCTCCACAACCAAGGCCCCAGATACCTCAACGACCGTCTGACCTTCTACACTCCCACCCGCCAGCTACAATCGACCAACCACGCCCTCGCCGCCGTCCCCCGCATCCGAAGAGCCACAACGGGAGGAAGATCCTTCTCCTACCTGGCTGCCAAGACGTGGAACTCCCTACCCATCCACCTCCGCCTTACCCAAGACCACCTCTCCTTCAGGAAGCAACTCAAGACCTGGCTGTTCGAACAGTAGCGGACCCCCCCCCGAGCGCCTTGAGACCCTCCGGGTGAGTAGCGCGCTATACAAATGCTTGATTGATTGATTGATTGACACTTGCTCTGCAAATGGAGCATATGGCAATGTTCTGCTCCTTCATGCTAACCGTAAAGAAGTCCCAAATTGGGGAGGTCCACTTTCTGACGGTGGTGGCACTGCCAATGTCAGATTATCTGGCGGAAGGTGGGCGTTTTGACGTTTGCCTCTCTGCAGTGCCTACTTCTACTGAGATGGTTTTGGGTGTAGGTCGCAGCTGGGACTTTGCAAATATGACGCTGGTGGTGGTATCTGTGGTGCGGTGCCACATCCCTCACAGCAGGTTGGGATGGGGCAACATCATTCTCCACTGGAGGTGGGTTAACATCCATGAAAGCTGGCTCATCGTCATCTTCCTGCTCGACATCCATAAGTCTAAGGCTTTCAGGAACCTTCCTTTTCCCTAGCCTCTTTCAGACTGAGGCGGGATCCAAGTAATGTCTAGATCATCAGAAGAGGCTGGCTATGGCTGTTGTTGTCCTCTTATCTGACTTTCCCTCAACGATTGGGTACTACTTTGCAAAAGAGATAAGTCAATTTCAATGTCACTGCTCATCGGCGTTGCTGTGATTAGACTGACTGCCTCTGTGACAGACATGGGCTTGCACCTAGGTTGGGGAGGGTCTGCTGATGCAGGGGTGCTGTTCCTAGCATGCTCCCATGGGACCAGTGTGGCAGGCACAGGTTTTTTCCCCAAAAAAGGTCTGTGTCGACATACCAATGGTGGTAAGCTCCTTCTTCTTATCATTTGCCACTTTCTTTGGGGCCATCTTGAAGCTGTCAGTTGGCAGAGGCACTTAGCTTCACAAGTTGAAGAGAGGTCCTTGATATGTGGTCAGATCACATATCATGTTGTACACAGACCTTGTATCTGGCAGTACTGTGGGTGATTATGTCTCTTGTGCACCTAAAAGCAAACAAGCAAGAAGAACATCAGTGAGATGTGGCATTGTTGCAGTACAATTAGTAGTAGATACAAACAATATAATTTAGTGTGATCAATCGTTACTTAAGTTAATATATAAATAATTAACAATACAGTGTATCCACTATCCATCTGTAAAACCACATCTACATAAACTTTAATGGTGTGTACACTCAGGAAGGATAGGAAAGTGCAACAACATACAGAAGTAACAGTTTGCTTTATGTGCATCACGTGGGATGTGGCACTCAGGGAGATGCAGCTGATAAATGATGACAATGGAATAATCCCTAGACAATGAATTCTGTTGTGCACCTATTGGAGGCATGGGGTTGATTCATTAATGCCAGATATTATGAAAATGGTTAAAAAAAGAAATGTAAACAAATAAAATTAATAAAAAAATAAAACAATAATAAATCTCACAAACTTTAAGTAAAAGATTTTTGAAAATAATCATAAATAAGTGAAATTACTCTCAAGCATATATCATTTATTAAACATCTCATTTGTCAACCACCCATGCAAGACAATAACAAAGGGCCATACTGGCCGGATGCACAAAATGGCCACCGACCACATGGTCACAACAACCAGCAAGGAGGCATTGCCACAAACAAAGAACAAGTGCAAGGCTATGGCAAAAGCCCACTGACTGCCTACGCAAAATGGCCACCAGCCACGTGGTCACAACGAGAAGCAGGAGGCCTGGAAAACAAAGAACACATGCAGGCCTATGGCGAAAGCACACTGGCGGGCTACACAAAATAGCCACCAGCCACATGATCACAACAACATGCAAGAAGGCATAGGAAACAAACTAAGAAGAACACATGCAGGTGTATGGCGAAAGCACACTGGCTGGCTACACAAAATGGCCACCAGCCACATGATCACAACAACATGCAAAAAGGCATATGATAAATACTAAGAAGAACACATGCAGGCCTATGGGGAAAGCACACTGAATGGCTACACAAAATGGCTGCCAGCCACATGGTCACAGCAACAAGCAGGAGGTCCGAAAAACAAAGAACACATGCAGGCCTATGGACATTGACTATACAAACCGACCCTGAGCCACATGGCATGTGGAACAAAGACAAATGGTGGCCTATGGCAAACAAACTCACATACTTGCCAGACAAAGGAGGCATGGTAACACAGAGAACAAAGCCTTAATTCAGCAATACCAAAAACAAAATTTAACAGGGCAAAAAATGTTTACAACAACATGTATCCTCCAAAGGCATTACCCCACCTATACACTGTTTGCAGGGGAAAAAACTTGAAATACCACAAAAAACACATTTTGTATTTTAATCCAATGCTATTCATGGCCTAAATGATGTTTCAATTCAACAGACACCACAGAAACAGTTGTTTCATGCACCCATGACTAGCAATGGGCCTACTGGCTGGAAGGCCTATTGGCAGACTAGGCCACATAGTCAAGTCAAGTCAAATATACTTTATTTGATTCGTTAAAAATCATAAAAGGATGGAAAACCATCATGAAACACAATACTTTAAGTGTACATTTTAAAAGCATATTATTAAAAGGCCTTAAGGTCGTAACCGCGAACGGTGGACAACTAGTTGAATTAAAATATTGACAGGTGTAATGGTACATTTAAAGAATATGTGCTAACAAGTTATTATTTGGCTACTTGGATTGAGTCACTTTTTTCCAGTTCTTTTGCCGCGATTTTCCAAAATTTTATGGCTCTACAAGACAGGGGTATCGACGACCCTCCAAGACACCTGATGACTGCTGCTCTGCATGTTCTTATTTGTTCCTTCCTTAGAGCCTCCCGAAGGATGGTTTTTCGAGTTTCCAATAAAAAAGGGCAAGTACATAGTAGGTGTAATAGTGACTCGTCCCCTTGACCGCAAAGGCGGCATTCCTTGGATGGACATGTTCCATTTCGGGGTCAGATCCTTTGAGGGAAATGACCCCATTCGTCACAACGTCAGATAGTGCTTTTTCTGGTGGGAGAAATGTTCAATCAGATACGGTTGCGGCTTCAGCCTCTGGTAGGCCTGTATCACAGCCCAAGCGTGATTTTTTTTGCAAAGGTGGTTTTGTCTGTTAATAAAGAGATCCGCTTGATGGCATTGTTCACCATGCTTTTGAATCCGGAGTACGTTGCAGGGGTGAACCAGGCCTCCTCTAGCTGTAATGCCGACTAGGCCACATAGAGAATTAAATCAATATATTGCAAATTTATTAAGAAACATAGAGAAAATGTAGTGAACTTTGCAACATTTTTCCTTTATAAAAGAAGAAAAATGACATGCAAAAAAATAACTAGGCCCTTACTGAAACTGCAGGCCACCCACCACAATGTATTTTAAAAATCAATTAAAAGTACAAATTAACCCAGGTGCATGCCCCCAATCAAACAAACAACACCCTTATACACCAGTTTTTCAACTTAGTTGTGAAATCTCAAATACAAAATTCTTAAATCCAATGGTATATATGCAGCAGACAAGGAGAGTGATCCTTCCAGCTCCAAATCCCAATGAAAAGTGACCAGGAGAGAGACAACGCCCTGGGAGGACCTGCTTGACAGGAACAGGAAGTTGGAAAGTCTGGGGTACTTCCTTCCTGTTGGAAAAAAAGTTTTAAAAAAGGACTCCTTTCAGAAACCAATGCCAACAGTCCCTTTGAGGAGGTTTTGACTCCAAATTGACATTTCTGGAAGATTCTCATGCTTTTTGTGGAGAGAATCTTCTCCAGATTGCAGCCATGCTAGCTCCTGTGCATTCAGGATCACATACATCAATAAACATCTGCCGGAAGTTACTGGCACGCCCAATAGACATGTTGGCGACTGCAAAATCTCGCTAGAGCTTGAGACCGGCTAGCGAATCTCGTGGCACTCCTGAACAACCCTGAAATCTCATGGGCGTTCATGAGCAAAACTCTGCAAACTCCGCAAGCGGAGCAGAGTTTTACACCCAGGCTTAATACATTCCACAGTAAATAAGAGATGGGCACCACACATTTTCCTCAAAGTTACCAAAAATTAGACCATATGACTTAAACTATATAGACCTTTATTTACAGCTTTGAAAGATGTTATGTTAATGCAGCATTAAGAGTTCATTGTCATGAATCATCCACTGCAGCAAAACATAGAACAAAAGTATGGGATATGGCTTAAACAAAGGAGCTGGAAAAATCTGAAAAATTAATTCTTCTAAAGTTATTGCCAGTGAATAAGAGTACCCCTTCTTTCCCTGAGAATGGAATACGGTCTGCATACCATTGAAGCAAACAATAAATTAGCATGCTTTTGTTGTGTGGCGAATTTAGTTAAGCCTCAAAACATGATCTTATGGCCTTGTTTATGATCTGGCTGGTAAAGGATGCGATGTTTATCAGACCAGATATATTC
This sequence comes from Calotriton arnoldi, assembly GCA_963921515.1. Classification (NCBI taxonomy): domain Eukaryota; kingdom Metazoa; phylum Chordata; class Amphibia; order Caudata; family Salamandridae; genus Calotriton; species Calotriton arnoldi. The sequence continues at coordinate 410,940 of CAWUFW010013693.1, forward strand.
CTACACTACAGGAATCAGAATTTATCGGATGTGATAAATGGAACCCAATAACAAGTACTCCTGTGGAAATGGGGTATAAATTGCGGATTTTGGTGCTTAACCCACTAAAACCCACATGTCCTGTTATTTATTGGCCATTTTTCCAATTTAGGAAGGTTTCACCTGCCGAAATATATGTGGCGTGTGCAGTGCTTATCACACAAATTGTAACTGAGTTACCGCACATATCACAATTCATTGGCCTGACCATTATCATGGCCTAAGAAATCAAATTATTTATATATGTAGTCAAGATAAAGCCTAGGAAACTATGGGCCACGTGTACAACCGCTTCATTTTGCAACTTCCTAATAGCGACCACTTTTTGTGACTTGCAATTAGGGAATCGCAAATTGAGATATACTAATGTGTCTCAGACACATTTAGCGATTCCTGATGGGTTCGCAATTGACCTAGCTCATCAATAATCATGAGTTAGGTTGCAGTTTGCGACCCATTGGGAATAGCTAAAAACACAGGGATGGTGGCCTGCTGGGGACAGCAGACCACCATGTCTGTGTTTGCTTTTAAATAGAGCAATGTTTTTTTCATGCAGCCCGTTTTCCTTAGAGGAAAATGGGATGTGTTTCAAAAAGAAAAATGAAACATTTCAGTTTCATTTTTTAAGAGTAGGCAGTGGTCGGCAGCACCACTGCCTGCTCTTAAAAAACATTTTTGCAACCATTCACAAAGGGAAAAGGGTCCCCTAGGGCCCCATTCCCATTTGCAACTGGCTTACCACCTACTTGTAGTAGGCAGTAAACTGAGAATGTTTTGCCACCAAATTCCGGTCACAAAACATTCATACATCCCCCTACAACTTGGTTTTGGAAAGGGACGCCCTTGACATGCCCCTTCCTAATACCGACTTGCAAATCTAATTTTACGAGCAGGTAATGGGCTACCATCTTGCAAAATAGGGTTAGTACATGTCAAAAAGCTATCTACTGGTTGCAAATGGCCTGATTCTCCATTTGCGACCACTAAAACATTTTGCACATGTGTCCCTATATGATTAGCCCACATGAAATAACTGAGAACTGTCCTAAGTATGAACAATTTGTGTCACAATCCAAGAACCATTTTTAACTTTTAAGTACTAATAATGAGAAGCACTAGGAGTCAATTAGAGCTGGTGTTATATGAATGATTGGAAGTATTCAGATTCCAATGGACTTTTGAAATGTAAATTGTAGCTGTACTGGAAAGCTACCTCTCAATGAAAAATGCTATTTGGAAAAAGAAACTGTTCAAGAAGAGGAGGTAGGGAGCTTTATAATATAGTGAATAGATAATTATTTGACAGGAGAACTAGAAAGTGTATGAGTTAAGAGAAGATCAAGACGTAAAATTTTCATTTTTTTTCTTTCATTCCATTACATGACAGCATAGGACCATGCTGGTTAAAACCTCTACCAAATAATTTTAGTATTAGACACTTAGGGCCTGATTACGATCTTGGTGCCTTACCGCCATCCCACCCCGGTGGCAGGACTGAGTACTCTGCCAGCTGAAGTCCTTCCCGCCCGCCATATTTAGATGTTGCGGCTAGAGTACTCCACCTCCGTCAGCTTGACGGTATACGCTGAGTCTCTTGGGGGCGGAGCCCTGACAGAGTGATGTTTTGCTGCTGTAAAGATAGGTAAGTTCTACGTGTTAATGTCAGAAAATACATATATATCTTGTGTATGTGTCATAAAGTATATGTAGGTCATGTGTACTATTTGTTTTGTTGCATGTAAAATAACATGAGCTGAAAGTGATTGTGAACATACACCACATAGGAGAAGTGAGAGAGAAGCCTACCTTCGATTCTGGCAACAACGGGGTTGCTGAGCATCATGGTCTGGAGGCAGCAGCACAGGAAGGACCTGGACAATGGCGTCCGCAGTGAGCCCCAGAAAAAAGGTGAGTTTGCACCTCCTTTCCTGCCTTCCAGCCAAGTCACGCATGGCAATGTCCCGCCAGGAAAAGCTTGACGGAAAGGCAGCTCGTAATCTGGATGATGGGAATCTTGGTGGGCCTCTGGCTCTCCCACCGTCGACACCGGAGCAGGAGTCTCAGCGGAGGCGGTGGGACTGCAAAGGTCTTGTAGCTGAGTTCCCGCCAAGATCTAAATTAGGCAGTTGGAATACAAAGGCAGCGGGCGGGAAGACTACCGAAAGAGCGATGGCGTGACCCATTCCGCCAAGATTGTAATCAGACCCTTAGATTGAACAATTAAATTATGTACCTCGAAAGTGAACACATTGCTTTGGCTGATGATCAAAATGTGCCTCAAAAGCCTGGGTGATTAGGACAAAGAAATAATCATTGCAGAAATTAACATCTAAAAATATGAGCTGAATATATTATTTATTACATTTGGAGGAGGAATAGAGGAAGATAAAATGTTCAGCGTTGCCATAGTTATTGTAATTCAGAATTGCTCTTAATAAATACTGCTCTGTTTTTGACTTATTGAATCTTCCCCAGTTCTTGGATAAAATGGACCACCCTACTCTGATGAATTCTCTTTATGCACTTGGTATCGCTGGCTCTCCTTGGGAATGTTTTCACTCGTATCTCTCCCTAGCCTGAATTATTTTATTTAAATCCCTAGTAATAGAACATGCAGGTTTTTGTAGATACATTATAACATTAAATTATGTACCTATGGTAAACCCATTCCTGAACAACTTATAAACAAAGGGCCCGATTCACAAAGGTACATTTACATGTGTACATTTTCTCACATGTAAATCCATTACTACCCCTGTAGTCATTTGACACTTTTTGACACTTTTCGCTATTCACCATTTTGAGTGTACAAGCTTCTGTCCCTGGTGGAGCCTACTAGAAGAGGTTTAACAAGTGTAAAGTTACTACTCATCTCACACTTTTTTGCTTGTCTTCGTTTCCGTGTGTAAAGCTTACTAGAACAGGTTTAAAAAGTGTAAAGTTACTATTTGTAATTTTCCACATGTAGACAGAGAGCTCCGCTACTGGGGCAGGAATCTCCATATGGGGAAGCATAGAGAAATATATTGATGTTTATTAAACTTTGAAAACAAATAATACAATTATTTTGTCATAAAATCATAATGTGATTTGCTTGTTTTTAATATTTCAAATCTATAATTAATCAAATAAAATGTGCCACGGCATATTAACTTCATTGTGCATTAAATATTTATTTTAAGTAGATTTATATATTTAAAAATAATATTTCAAAAAATTAAGTAAAAAAATCACTCACATTAAGACATTTGCTGGGGTAGAATACAATTACAATTGTTTTCGGAGTATCTTGGTTTTAACTTTGAAAGTGTAGTTTGTGAACAGCAATGGCATTACTCTTTTGTAGTTGGGTGTTTTGTATTTATGTGTCTCTTACTAACCCCTCCCATTTACTTGTAAGAATTCCCTTTTCCCAGTCATTTCCCTGACCCACCTTTTAAAATGTAGATCTCTGTGTGCGGAGATCTACACATAGAAAGATAGAAACATGTGGGAAGTATTACTGTAGTAGTACTTCACATACTACAGAATTTGTGGATAGGCTCTTAAGCTTTCATTTAAACCTTTTTCTAAAATCAATACAAAAGAAGGGATAGAATTGAAGGAAGAAGAAAAGTATGTAGAAAAAGTAAAAATATGAAAACAGAAAGTCATAACATAGGGTGACAATATAAGTTAAGGTATAATAGCAGACATAAATGTATTGTAATTGTTATATTAGGTAACTAGTATTATCACAATACACAGTAAAATTAATAAAGAAATAAAACCTGAAGATGGTATGTTGGTTTTCACAACTTCTTCATCACTAACTGAATTATAGGAAACATTCAAGCATTTTTAGAAAGAAAGTCTGCGAAGTGAGACCATATAATAAAATTAATTTCGGAGGGATTGAAATTGTTAAGTTATATTCTATTCACTTTTGATTTAATCATATAGCATTGAACCTCATAAAAAAGGTTTTCATAGTCATGCCAGTCAGAAGCTTTTTATTGAACTGCAAAGCAATAAAATGGTCACCTATTTTTCCTCTGGCAGATAAAGTATGCCATTCCTCAACAATACCTGCTAATTTAATATTTCTGCAATAATGGAAATGTTATGTCTGTAGTGAAAATATATTTAAGCTTCTTCCAAATTAATAACTAGAAGGTTTTAACCATTGAACATTCAAAAATAAGTTAAAAGTGTCCCTTTGAAGTTTTACATGAATTAATATTCTTGAGAGTCCCAGGAGTGATAAAACATTTTTTAAGAAAAAATGATCATTGTGTTCAGTATTCTGGGAGTAGCCAAATATTTCCTTCAAATATTTCTACCTTTCGGTTGAGTATGTCATATATAAGTCTGATTCCCACTCCAATTCATGTTTGACTTTGGCAGCAGGTATATTAGACTTGTTGAGAAGAGAGGGTTTTTTGAAGCTTTGAGTAATTAAATATGGTGCACCTTTTCCAAATACAGAAACCATTGTATGCAAATTAAATCTAGAGAAAACCCTCTTGGCAAATTGAAGTTTATCTTATTCTGGAGATAAAGAATTGCATAATATATAGCTGTTTTGTAATTAGGGAAAGTTTCAAAATTTATTCTCTTTGAAAGTTGATGGATTCAGTTAATACCCTTTTCTTTCCATTTTTCAAAATAATATAACTTTGTTACCAGTTTTAACTATCTTATATACCAAATAGAGGATGCAAAGTATGAATTAGTTTTAAACAAAATATTACAATTTATAGAATTTATTAATTTGCATGTCTTGTTAAGCATAGAGGGCAAATAAAAAGGAGGTTAATGAGGGCCCAGTGTCATAGATATAAATGCTTTAACCTTAAAAGCGAGAAAATCTCTTCATGTATTAATCCAAATAGGTAAAATAACCAATATTGAGCCTGCTTCACAGTAACGGAAATGTAATAAAGTGAGAAATATGGGAATTCCACCCCTCCATTGTCATTAAATAATTTCCGTCTAACCAGTAAAATCCTAGACTTCTTTGAATTTCATAAACATTCTGGGCCCGATTCACAAACTGCAATTTCCAGTAAATTAGTTCAGTTCAGTTCAATAATCTTTATTCGGATATAAAATGTCCATAAAAGTACAAACAATTCTCACAAAATTAATCACTTAAACATTTGCATAAAAAACATCATCTGAATTTAAAACATACATCAAAACTTTAACTATATAAAAATAATTTGATAAGTCATCACAAAGTTGTCACGGGTGTATCAGGTTATATATATATAGCAGCATCATATAATAAAGTGCCAAAGTGCAAAGTGCAGATGGTTTGGGGGAAAATAGCAGCAGGGGAAATAAGTTATTGAATTGAATTCCAAGCATAAAAACTCCACACATTTGGATATTGATCTTGAACCAAGGAGCATATTTCTTTATCAGCATAAAGCCAAGAAGTGCATATAATACAATTGGGTCCATTTATCGGGGGTTCATAGAAACACGTGAACGAATAGCCATTTTAAAAAAATACAAATACGGAGTGTTAAGTTTTCCCCATTAAGTTGAAGAATAGTCCCGTAGGCAACCTTGAAATCCGTTATTCCACTGGCCCTAAAAAACGGAATCAAAAGTTGCTTACTGTACTTTTGATAGAAATTACAAAAGAACATAAAATGCAACATGGATTGCTTACCTAAATTACCACAAGGGCAAGGCAATTCCTCAATGTTAGGCTGAAAGCCTAAGGGGAAACACAACAAATATTTTAATGTACCAGATCTAAGGCGAAAAAGCAAACTTCGTTCCCAGCGAGTAATATCTCTTAAAAGGTAACTAACTGGTAAATAAGAAGGAGGGCCTCCGTCGTCTTCCATTAATATGTATCGTGCAACGGATACTTTAGAGAGCTCTTGTGCGTATCTTATGTCCCCATAATATTTATATATGGCTTCTCGGATAGTCTTTTTGTTAATTCCATCTAACTGGTCTGGGTTATGAAAATGTGTCCAAGATTTACTCTAGTTAAACTTGCCCTCACTTCTGCAAGCCACGGTATATCTCCGCGCTTGTCGCTTTTTAAACAGTCGACTATAATTTCCCTGGTTAGTGAGGCTGCCGGATTTTGCCAGACCTTCAACCAGAACAGGGCGGGCGGGACCTGATATAATCTTCTAGATAAAATAATTTTAGCTCATTATGGCAGACAAAGGATGAAGAAGAGATAGGTATCCCCAAAATTCTCCTACAAAATCTATTTTCTTCGACCTGGATGCTTTTAGAATTTATAAAGCCCCAGATTTCAGCCCCATATGTTATAGTGGGTACACACTGTGTTCTATAGATTTTGAGTAGGGACCACACTACCTCAATTCTTTTCGGTTGGGGGAGATTTAAAATCGAATTAACTGCCTTTAAAAATTTACTCCGACCATAAGCCAAATGGGATGCCCAAGATCCATTGTCTGAAAATTGTAAACCCAAATATGGGACAGTGCGTGTGCGTAGCAGAGTTTCAGAGCCAGAAGTAATAGCATTAATAAGACATTTTTTAGGACCACAACACATTAAAAAAGATTTCTTAAAATTCGTACAAAGATTCAGACCATTCATAAAATCAACAAAACCCCTAACTAATATACGCAGTGCATTGGGTGTACGACCCATTAAAACAGCGTCATCCGCATATAAAAGGGCGGGCAGTTTGTTACCATTAATCATTGGGGCATCTGTAGTCAGATCAGACAGCACATTATGTAGCTCGTTAATATATAAAATAAACAAGAGTGGGGCTAAGACACACCCTTGTCTTACACCTCTTCCGACCACAATGTCCCCCGAAACTGCCCCATCCGTGCTTATTCTCACCCGTGCCCTTAGATCCCTGTGTAAATATGCCAAAAAGTGCACTATATCCTCATCCAACCCGTAATTTAAAAGGCATTTCCAGAGCCTTGATCTATTAACAAAATCAAAGGCCGAGGTAAGGTCCATAAATGCTAGGTAGATTGGGCCGTGTCGAGCTATTGTGTATTTACCTATAATCAAATTAAGGTTAAGACACTGTTCCATCGTTCCAAGATTGCTTCTAAAACCTAGCTGACATCTGTTTAAAATGTTTTCCTCCTCGGCCCAGGTTCTGATTTTGTTAAATAGTACCCTTCCCAATATCTTAAGGGTATTATCAATTAAAGAAATTGGTCTATAACAACTCGGGTTGGATCTATCTCCCTTTTAAAAATTGGAACGATAACAGATGTAGACCATGTATTGGGGATTTCAGTTAATGTCAAATTATTAAAAACATTAAGTAAAAGAGGGGCCCAGAACTCTGCCCTAAATTTTATAAGGTCAATAGGGAGCCCGTCTGGGCCAGGGGCCTTTGTTACCCAGACTTTGATCAATGGCATCCTCAACCTCCGATATTGATATTTGGATTCGGGTGGCAATGAAATTATCGACGATATCTTCGCACTGGGACGTAGCAGCATATATATTGGAAAAGTGGGCTACCCAAGCTTCACTCGTTATGTTACAACTTAACGGGGTGAGTATATTGCCCAGTGATCTCAATGACTTGTCCAAAAACCATTTGAGTTATTAAATCTTGCAGCACAAGCCAAGTTGTTCCATTGTTCTTTTAGGATCTCGTCTTTCCTCTGCTTAGTCACTCTTTTGTAAACATGCCTCAATGATCTAATGAGGTTAGGGTTCCTAGGGGAAGCTGAAATAGCAGCTCTGAGCTCTCTGTTTGCCCGAGAGCAAATGCTGTTAAACCACCTAGGGTTAGAGTTGGATACAGGTGCAGGGCTTGAGAGCAATTTTTTAATGCCTGCACATAGTTGAACAAAAGCAGAAACTACCTCTGGGTTAGGATCAACAGGTGAAAGACAAGTCTCACAAAATAATCGATAGGTTTTTAACATTTTTTGGAACACACTACTGTTATCGATACCTTTCCATTTGACCCTTAAATTGTCTGTAGAAGATTCTAGGTTACCGGCCCCTATCTCTTTTCTAGGATCAGGTCTGGAAACTACCCTAAATAAAACTGAAATTGGGTTGTGATCCCCAAAAGTGGATGGTTTAACCTCTGCTTTAACTAAGTAATCTTCTAGTGTAATCTATTATTGAGGCGCAGCCATGACCTCTATAAGTGGGTATTGGACTATCCCCATTGTTTGTAGCTGCGATATCCATTACATTTGATAGACTACTATTTAATAAATGGTCCAATAACTCAAGCCCCCTTTTGCATGGATTGACCAGAGCGGAACGAAGGGGATTTAAAATATTTCCCCCTGCAATCTTTGCGTTAAAATCACCACCCAGACAAATCCCTGCAAGTCTTTGATTTCCTATAAAATTAGGTATATCCGAAATAAAGTTAAAAAGATTGACAAAATTCATATTAGGTGTAGTTAAAAATCATTATTATAAAAATTAATAAAACAAATCGAAACCCCCCGTGTGTATACCAAGGCTTGGATGTTAGCATTTTTGGTGGGGAGTGTTTTCACACAGCCACCCGACGCAATGCTCACCCAGATGGATAATCCACCCGAGGGTCTGCCTTGTTTAGGGGGTGAGGTAATATTAAGGCATTCATACCCTTCAAGATATAACTCTGTTGTTGCCCAAGTTTCTTGGAACATTAAGATATCATATTTGTTTACCGTCTTGACCCATTCATCACTACTTAATTTGGAGGCCAGGCCGGCAACATTCCAGCTTAGCACATGTAACATTGGGTCATAAGGCTCAGAACCGTTATTTTCTAAGATAGCCTCAGGGTCAGAACCGTCATTTTCTGAAATAGCCAGCATAGATGTCAAAGGGGCAATTTCAGTATATTTTGGTATAAATGACGGTCAATCTAAGCTATCAAGATCAAAGAGGGCAGAGAACCTATTCGCAGAGAGATATGAAGGGGTAATTGAAAGTTGCTGCTCAGAATTTGGTCTATAAAAGAAACCAAGAGGCAATGCCCAAACATTTGTAGGTAAGGAGCAATTAATCTCTTTTGCCATCAGTATTGATCTAACAAGTGTTGGTCGTCGAAAATTAATAACAATACAGTCTCCCTCGATGGTCTTTTCTGACGATCCAACCCAACCAACCCTACGTACCATTATAATATCATTTATGTTAAACCTCCTGTACCCTTTATGTTTAGCCAGCCAGTCAATACTTTTATTTCGTAATTGGTCCCAAGACTCAGATTTATTCTTCTCTAATGGGGGAACCCCTGCGAGAATCAGGACATACGGACAGGCTGCTGGTGGTAAACTTAAAACATCTTTACTTGACTCAGCATACCCACTAGCATTGTCACTAACAATATTGGCGGAAGCTATAAAAAGAGCTTGATCGACAATTTGACTAGATGGATGAGATGTAGTGTTAGAGGCTAAGTTTTGGGTATTAGCGGAGTCGGGGCGAGGTTTAAGAGGGATACAACCTTTGGCTTTACGACAGGTATCACAAGAAACAGGAGACTGCGTAGAAATTATAATCCCCTGTTGATCTTTAGGATCTTTAGAAATTCCATCACTCAAGGTCTGTTTTTTGTGGGTGCTACCCTGTAAGGATAACTGCTTAGATACCTTACTGGGCGAATTTAATTTATTAGTTAAAGTTTCTAAACGGTCTAAGCGCTTCCATAAAGTGGCAAAATTCTTGTCTACAAGCACTTTAACTCGTTCGTACATTGTATCTATGATAATATCAATGGCAGTATCCCCAAGTCTAAGATTAGAAAAAGGTGTCGGTACAGATTCAGTTTGGGTATATACAGAGTAATTTAATGTCTCTGAAGGTGTTAGATCAACCGAAGCGCTAGAAGATACTAAGTCAGCTGAAGCTATCGAACCCTGAATCCATGAAGTTAGCGCAGTGCATTGAGAATTCGAGCGTATGGGTTGTTTCCGTTTAGAACAGACCGGCTTAGCTGTTTTCCTTTTCCTTTTTGCCCCGGAGACTTCTGGGTTCGGGGATGCATTCACAATTGCCGATACAAGAGTGTCCCTAGGACAAACCATAGATGCAGAATCCTCCATTACCCCAATTTGTACAATGTCCACAATTCCTTCAGCGCCCAGTTCGCTTTCTCGGGCTGGTAAATATAAACTATGATCAACTTGTGTAGGCAACATTAATTGAGAGTCACTAATATCAGTATTCCCGATTTGTAGTGGAAGATGGGATTTTGTTAGGCCCAGGGACATGCGCCTCTCAGTTAGCTCAATTTCGGTGCTAACAATGTTAACTGCTCTCTCCAGCATACTATCAATGGACGTGGTGTTACGTAGTGCTGGAGTAATATTGCGTTTGCCCATGACAATTGCTGGCCCAGACATAGAGCTAGTATGCCCCACTCACCACTGCAATGCACGGCTGATACGACGTGTCAGAGGGGTGGCCCTGCCCGGCCTCGTACGGCCCCGGACGGGCACAGACGGGCCTGCCCTTGGACCGGGCTTCGTCCCGCACGTGTCCCGCGTCGCGGTGGGAGAGGCTGCGCTATGAGCGCGTTGGCCACGCCTCTCCCTCACTCGCGGCAGCTGCGGGGAACGGCAGGAACAGCTGTGCACTCTGGAGGTTGCAGTCCACTCCAGAGTGTACAAACCAGCGTTGCCCCTGGGACCCTTGTCCCACCAGGGGTGCTTCGCAGGATGAGCGTGGTATGGGCGAGAAACAAGGAATCACCACCAAACAGACAAAGAAAACTCCCGCACCGCGGGGGGAGAGGCTGCGCTATGAGCGCGTTGGCCACGCCTCCCCCTCACTCGCGGCAGCTGCGGGGAACGGCAGGAACAGCGGTGCACTCTGGAGGTTGCAGTCCACTCCAGAGTGTACAAACCAGCGTTGCCCCTGGGTCCCTTGTCCCACCAGGGGTGCTTCGCAGGATGAGCGTGGTATGGGCGAGCAACAAGGAATCACCACCAAACAGGCAAAGAAAACTCCCGCGCCGCGGGGGGAGAGGCTGCGCTATGAGTGCGTTGGCCACGCCTCCCCCTCACTCGCGGCAGCTGCAGGGAACGGCAGGAACAGCGGTGCACTCTGGAGGTTGCAGTCCACTCCAGGGTGTACAAACCAGCGTTGCCCCTGGGACCCTTGTCCCACCAGGGGTGCTTCGCAGGATGAGCGTGGTATGGGCGAGCAACAAGGAATCACCACCAAACAGGCAAAGAAAATTAGTACTACTACTTACATACTACAAAATGCAATTCACAAACCTACTAGTGGAAATCGCTACCTCAAACCCACCTATTTTTTCTATTGAGAAATCTCTAAACATGTAAGTTTACTTCTTTAGTAAATCAGGAATGGACCGGGGAGTGGTGGAAAAAGGGGGAATATCTAGTGCAACATAGAGGGTATTTAGGGAAAAGTAAGGAGAGGTTTAGGGAAGGACAGGATACTACAAACACCCACCCACAAAAGAGTAAGGAAATTGCTATTCATAAACTTTACTTAGAAAGTTACTATTCTAAGGTGAAAAAATAGTAGGAAAAGTATTCCAGCCCAACTTGGAGTAACTCTGCCACCACACATGGACACTCGCAGGAACTGCAACACACTTCCATCAAAAATAATTGTAAGAAAAGGGCAATTTGCAGGTTCCCCCACACACACTTTGTACCCCCATTTGCACTATTAGCTGCTGGTTTGTCGACTCTGGGAGTGCACTGAGGCCTGCTGACCAGACCCCATGGCAGTGTCCTGACCCATTACAAAAGGTATGCTGAATTGGATGTCTCTAATTCGAAATTACTGACTTATAAATCCCTAGTATTTAGTAGCCAAGGCATGTAAGACAGTGTCTACCCACTGTGCCACCATGAGTGTGACAAAATACAAAATGGCTACCAGCGTGCCACTGGAGACTGGAAGAGCAGTGTGTGCACACTGCTAGTTCGACTTTGCCATTAAAACCATTGGCAGAGTCACCCTTCCCTTAATAATATATGTAAGTCTCCCCTAAGGAAGGGTATCGAGCCCTATGGAAGGTAGCATTATTAAGCAAGCCATAGAGGTTTATATATGTCTTAGCAGCAAAACCCCTAAAGTTGTTGTTTTTGCTGAGGAAAGTTAGTTGCGCCTTTGGCTAACACAGGGTTATTGGCTGGCATCCTAGCCTGACTAACTTCTGAATGGGACTACCTAACTGGGTACTGTAAGGTATCAAATTAATCATGGCATTAAATCCAACTTGATGCCTATGTCAAGATTTATGACACTTTTAAAGTTAAGCAGCTTTTTGAAAGTTGCCACTCTGTGCCCTAGCTAGTCCAGTGGCCTCACAAAGGCCCTGACACACAGACAGCTTTCTGCTTGCCTGGGGAGACATGTGAACTACTCCCAGGCTCAGAAACCAAGACAGTTGCTGCAGAGTGAGGTGTGACCTCCTCTCCCAGGAAGGCTGCAAGGGGTGTTAGCCCAAAAGGTGAGCTTCAAGGGTGCAGCTACCTTTTAAAGGCTGCCTGTGACAACACACCCAAGCTGGCTGCCTTTTGTTCCTGTAGACAAGTTGGAGACAGGGCCACAGAGGGAAAACCCGTCCCCAAATCGGTTTTCCCATGGGTGTGTAGCCCTAGGTAGTCACACCTCTGGGGTGGGCTACCCAGCTCCTCAAAGTTGATGGAAGATTCGGACACCTTGAGAGTGGCAAGAATATTGCACTCTGGGATTGCAAAATGCCACACATTGCCAGAACTTTGTCACCAAAGAGGAGGGGACCTACTAGCCCATTGGCTAGTGACCACGTTGTCCCCTGAGGGCACTTTCCCGGGATAAAACAGGCACCCCTGGTACCCTGAACCTCAGTATACATTGGATATGGAGAGAGGGACTAAAGAGGACTCCAGTGCTGCCTTTGAAGCTGCACAAAAAGAGATTGCATCGTCGGAAGGCCTACATCTGCTGCACTTTGGCCTACTGATATTGGACTGTGCCTGTTGCTCCTGGCTCAGGGAAAAGTTGTTTCTCAGCCCCAGATCAAATCAGTGAGTCCAAGGGCCAGTCGGTTGGCCCTTGGAACAGCACCAGGTACATCAAAGCTGAGGAAGCCCAAACCACCAAAGCAGTTGCCACTCTTGAGGGAACGCTGCCGCCAAGCATTCGAAGAGACAAATCCAATATAGCCAAAAGTTGCACCCATATCTGTTGGACCTAGAGTGCTAGCAGAGATCAGATTCAATGCCTAAGAGGGACACTAGCCCCCACCCAGGATATTCGCTCTGACCACTGTGCCGTGAAATTGATAGCCCAGCCACAGCTGGCCTGTTACTGTCGCAAAGAGGACATTGTGGGATCCAAAGTGCCATAGGTCAAAGTCATCTCCACCCACCTGTGGACTGAGGAATCAACCGCACTTCACCCCCATCAATTGCACAGCACCAGGTGCCTCCTTTAAGCATCTTTTGCCTGTGTCCTCAGCATCAGGACCACTTCATTGATGTTTATGGCGGCCATCCTGTAAAGTTTGGAACTTGCCTTAAAAATACTCTGATGGCCAGGTAACTGTCCAAAGTATTCTTACTGGACTCCCAGACCTCCTCCCTGTTTGATTTGGTCTCTCAAGCCAGGCCAGAGTCAGTTAACTAACTGTTTCAAACATTGCAAACGTTTGCAAAGTTTTTGTTGAACACTACTTGTTTGCAGTTACATTTAAAAGTATTTGTTTCTTGAAAAATCTGCATCTCCAGAACCCTCTGATAGATTTTGATGATCAAGGACTCTAAACATTCATACAAATATGCTCTCTTTCTATAAATTGTTGCTGTGTCTCTTACTTTTTGTGTGACTTTCTTATTTTGTTGTTTGGTGCTGTTAAATGCTTTACACTAGGTTCCTTCGCCAAGCCTTACTGCGCATAGCCACAGCTGCCCAAGGTTGAACTAAGGTTAAGTAAATGAGACTGACTGGACCCAAGACGGTATTTGTGAGTGTACTCCATGATAAGGCCCCATAGCCATATCATATAATACACCCAAATCCTCACAGTAATGGAGACAGGAACTTAAAATAACACCCCATTTGAAATAATGTTACATAAATAAAATGTTTTCAACTTTTAAACTATATACATGCATTTAGTTTAAGATTAACATTACATATAATTCTTAACAAATTATTTTACTATTTTAAAATGTAATAATAATATTAATTTACCTTAATTTAACAATAAAAATAAAATAGAATTAAAATAAAGTAAAATGTATTCAATATTTTAAATTCATTCAACACATATATTTTAAGAAAAGGTAATACATAATAAATTAAAATTAAAATGTTACTGAGGGAGAGAATTATTTTCAAATATTCTTCCAAAATTACATTTTTAAATTAAATAAATTTAAATGAATAACTGAATGAGCCAGTTCTCTGGTGGATTTCATTTTATTAGTTCTATGTTTTAAATTATTATCATTTATATTTTTTATTTATATTAAAATATTTTTTCAGACACTTTCTCATACTTTTCCATGGGGCTATCTCCACCACAATAGTGGAGATCTTCTCCTTCATGTGAAAAGTTACTGGCAGTAGTTTTGCACTCATAATTGTGGCTTCACCCCTTGTTTCAGGTCGTGGAGACAGATAATTAAATTTACACTCAGAGATAGGGAATAAGCAAAAGTAGTACATTTACTACAAAGTGCAAGGATACATTTAAATGTGTGCATTTACTTACATATAAATGTACCTTTGTGAATAGGCTCCTTAGTGGGTATGGATTTTATATACTTAAAGAGGGGTTTGGAAGATTAACAGGTAACATAGAAATTGGACATAAAATAATGGGAGCAAACATCATCTTAACATTGTCCAACTGGTGCTTTTTTACAAATATTGTCTAAGCATGACCCAGCTCTTTGACAAGCACATGTATAAACCAGTTTACCAAGTCTGGGTTGAAGGAACAAAAAGTTATGATCTGCACATCTACCTCAACTTGCTTGAACTTAATGAGTATTTGGCACATAAAAATGCCAGAGAATAGCAGTTATATTTTATTGTTATGGGCGCTAGCATTTATTCGTTACAAAGGCACACACATGAGAAATCCACACTGTTATTTTTCAAGGCATTATTTTAAACCAGTTTAGCATAGAATTAAATAAACAAAATAAATGCAGAAATCGGAAAATAGTAGTGGAAGAATACACAAGAAATGTGAATATTATGAAAATTGGCAAGATATTATATGCAATGCATTTTTAGAATCCCTACATGCCTAACTTTACAGCATCAAAAGTATTGTCATAATGACATTCAGTATTTCAATAAGCTCAACACACATTCATACAGGTGCTTCATTTGTATTTGTTCAGTGAGTAGGGCTGTTCACAAAACCTGGCTAAGTTATTTGTCTGCTGGAAAATATATTATGAGACAGACATCCTCAAACTGCATTGACTGACTCACTAAGGAGCCATGCTGCTATGCTAGCTGTAATATCCTTGAGGTTCCTGCATTTCTCACTGAGAGAGCTGTTAACATCTATTACAGATCATTCTGAGTGTTTATTTTGAGAAAATGGAAGATAACACTACTTTTCCCTCTTCCTTTCAAGACACTGCATGGTCATCTCCGCAACAGCAATGTGTGCACCAGAGAATTGGAAACTTTCCTTCTCAGCCTTGCTAGTGTGAATGGTGTTTGAAAAATATGAAGTTCTAAATTGAAAACATGGCATTCAAGCACACATTTGTTAGCATGAGTATTCAAGCAGACAGTTTATTTAGGCCCTATATTATGCACACATTCTGTAATGTCAAGTATTATCATGTTTCAATGCAAACAGGGCACTTTTGGGTGTAAGATTCATTATTAGCTTAATTGAGTCCTTCTGCCTATGACAAACCTTTCAGTAATAAGCTAAGAGCTTGTGACTCCTGCTGGAACCCACAGCATGGAAATGCTCTCCAAGGGTCAAGTGGTTGGCCTCCTGTTTACCTGCTTCAGAGACACAAAAACTTGAACTTCTGGCTCCAAATGAACTGGCTCTCTGATCACAAACGTCTGGACCCTGCAAGAGAACTGGCTAGAAAGAGACCTGGTCTCCAGGTGTCTGTTCTGAGACGCTAGGTGCTGCAGGACTGACTAGAAGTGATTTTCCTAGCACTTGGGGACTAAATGCTGATTTAGAGTTTGGTGGTAGATGGTTTACTCCATATCAAACATGGTGGATAACCCTACCGCCTTATTACAAGGACCATAAGATGTAATGTACTTAAACTAAGGAGGGTGGATATCTGTCATGTTTGTAACGGAGCAACCCATCCACCAAACTCTAAATAAGGCCCTAAGTCTGAAGGTAAAATCTGTGATCGGAATGTCCTGCTTGGTGTGTCTGTCCTCCACTTCATCACAGTCGGCTGAAATTGCACCTAAGCCCTCAAATGTTGTTTTTCAATGGTATTTTACTTTTTCTAGGGACCATTTGAAGTTACAACTTCAAAATGTAATATCCCTGAATCCCCTTACCCTAGTTTAATGATTCTGGTGTTCTTTTGCTCATGGACATTTTCACACTTTTTTAAAGTTGCTTTGCGATTTTTTGTGTTGTTTTCTTGACTTTAAAATAGTTGGTTCTGCTTGAAATTAACACACACTTCTCTAGGGATTGCCTGATACTTGTGCCATAGCTATCAGCGGCAGAAGCCAAAAAACTGTGTTTTGACCTAACCCGAGTGGGTTTCTTGAGTTGGTAGAGGTAGCCCCTCCCAAGTAAATAACTTCATTCCTGATACCTTGGACATGCTTCACAGTGTACATACTCTGCAGCTTCCTGTGGTGGCTGTTGCTGATCCACTGTTAAGTAATATCTCTGAGCTTATGAACCTCAGGTACGTTTTTAGTTGGTATGCACCTTGTCTTTTAGGGTAGAAGAGTATCAAGAATATGCTGTAGTGTTGTGAAAGTCAGTTTATCATCAGTGTATCTAAAAGAACTCACTCCTAAAGAAACCATGTAGCACTGACAGCTGTGGCAAATTCCCATTGTTACTACCAGAAGGCTAAAGACCATTCAGAACTTGGTGGCCAGAATCACTCTCAACATCCCATACCACACTCACATCACATAACAGCTGAAGGAGCTCAACTGGCTTTCCATTCACAAATGAGCACAATTCAAACTCCTCACTCACACTTTCAAGGAACTACATAACAGTGGCCCAGAATACCTCAACAAACGCATCTGCTTACACAAACCTTACAGGCACCTGGCTTTTTGAGTAGTCCCACTAGGCCGTAGGTGTGGCTAGACTCACATCTGCTCAGCGGCAGAATATCCTCCGGGGTGATAGTGCAATCTACAAATCTGCATAACGACATAACATAACATTGTTGCCTTGATTCATCAAAGGCAGATATGGCTTAGTTCACCTGAGAGTTGTCATTTTCCAGTTACTTAGGGGCCCATTACGATGGCGGGCGGAAGCACTACCGCCGTGCTGGCGGATGCAAAAACCACCAGTTACCGCCGGCACGCAGCAGTCCACACGCCCGCCCAATTACGATGCGAAAAGCAGGCCAAACACCGCCGGCAAGCCAGCAACACCGTCCGCCATCAAAGTGCGCCCGTACACGTAGCGGCGCAGCCCAACTGACACACACCGTCCGACGAAACACGTCCCGCCCGGCGCATAAATTACGATGCCGCAAACAAACGGCTCCCACGGCTAAGAGACACCGTACGTGAAAGAGAGGCGGTAACACGGACGCAGAGCACGGACAACGAAGAAGCGGCATCCCGGGCATGAATCCAGCACTGCAGGCCCTTCCCATGCTTCTGCTGATGCACCACCAAGGACGCAACGCACCGCGGAGACGCAGGTAGGCACACACACAACAAGTGCACGCAAACAGCGCACACAGTGCAAGGGCGGAAAAAGAGGACAACCCCCCACCAGCGCGTGTACACAACACATCCACCATCGCATCCACAGATGACACACAGGCCAAATCGTAACATCGCAGAACACATGTGTACACACCACTTGGGACTAGGAACCAACCACCCCGTCACGGCCCCAAAGCGCCGATGACGCCGCCACACATGCGCACAACGCAGAGGCCAACCGCAGCGCCATGCATGCGTCGCACACAGACACAGACACACAACCAAGCAGCACACACACCAGCCCCACCCCGAACGCACATGACACGTGACAGGCCGGCCACAGACATGTCCCCAACGCCCAATTCACGGACAACACCCAACGCCACACAACCGACGCACACATGTCAGTGAAGTCACGCAACAGCAGGACACACCCCAGTGTAACAAACATGGCGAAGCACACAGCGGCGGCAACACCAACTAGGAGAAGCAGGGCCCCTTCGGGAAGAGGAACGCCAGTACCACACTGAAAAACCCATACCACCCTGCACATATGAACAAGACACATGAAACGGAACACCAAAGAGCCCGGTGACCGACAACAGGTGGCCCAAGAATTACATCCACACACAAGGCCCAACGCAGAGCGGAAAGGCAGGCTGCCGCCCACACAAGGGAGAGCAGACAGCACTGAATGACCTTCCATTCCAACACCGAAACCACAGCCCTACGACAGAAGCCGGTGAATACAGCCATTGTCCAAGAATAGACCAACACAGGCTTGCCGAGGAGACCGACCACAGGGCAGATAGCGCATATCACAGAAGCACACAACGGACGGGGAAGAAAGAAGAAAACACTCCCCCATGTCGGCCACATGCAAGTTAATTGGAAGGAGTCACACAGCACTGACCTTGAACTGTCTGAGAAGCATGTGGGAAGAGGGCCCGTGTCCTCCAAACAAGCAAACAGAACACAAGTCCTGTCTCCCCACGACAACACAGAGCTCACAGCAACCCCGGAGCGTGCACATTGCAGACTGCACACACAGCCGGAGCACGCCACCTCTACGAACCGCTGCGAAATGGCAACCGCAACACACCTACCCAACTACGCCGAAGAGCTCAAGCTGTACAAAACCAACCTGTTCCATACATTGGGATGCGATCTCCTGTCCCTGCTGAACGTAAGTTACCGACTGACTTACCGCATCACATTGTTCAGCTGCGTCATGCCCGTCTTCTACTGTCGGAGGTGTCCCTACCAGCATCCCGTCGAGATATGCCTCTCCAACCCGGCATGTCTGAAGGCGGACCTGCTACCACTACTCCTCCCTCTGGACGCACACGACAGGGCCTGCTCTGCCTATGGGGGCATGGCGTATGTGGCCAACATCGCACGCGCACTGAAATGGAACCACTGTGCCTCCACACGACGGATCATCGAGAACAGCTACATCGAATGTCACCCAGCATGCCCCATCATGGTCCTCCAAGGGACAACCTACGAACAACACCTTGACAGCCACCATCCGCTTCATTGGCTGGCAAACATGGACACCACCAATGACATCGAAGCCCTGCTGGACGGCATCGCATACCTGACAACCTGTAAATACGTCGGACCACAACGCAGGTTCCCCGAGTGACCTATGAAGTCCAACCCCGCACCCATGCTCAGCTTCCGCACGGACTGGCCAGTCACCACCACAACAGCCATACCAAACGACCGGCAACTGTAACCACACCATCAACGACATCGCCATGACATCGGATATGACCGGGACATGCACACTGTTCCCCATCACATCCAGGAACACCGCATGCATCGTGGGAGGCAGTGGCATGGGCTCTGTGCATCGCACCCACATGGACGGAACTGCACGAACAACCAGGACACGACATGGATCCAGCGCACATGGACACACACACCGCTCAGTGGACATGAATAGGTCGCCTGGAGTCTGTGGGTGCTGCACCCCTCCCACCCCCGCCCCGGGAATCCCATACCAGGACCTTTGCATGGACGACAAGTGCATACAACAACAACACGACCCCAGTGACTGTGACATGTCCAGTAACCACCACAGTGCAACAACAAGTGGCACGCCGCTGCATGCACGCAAGCACATGCCCTGATGTCATCTCACATGCACGCGTGCATGAGGAACAACCGCAGCAAACCTGTCACATGGAACTGAGATGGACTGTGCCCATGATGCCGAGCGGTCTGGTAGGCTACATGTATACCGTCTGTGTCAAAGTCCGCAGCTCCGCAGCTATACGTAAATGTACATTAGCACAGCCTTGGCCAAGCAGATGTAACCCCACACCCTATCCCATTTGTAATCATGCTCAGTATATCCTCAGTATGTATTCCGCTGCCAGTAGTGTCCACTATACTGCATCACAGAGGACAGAAGACTCAATATAATGTTTGAAACCAGAACTGTCTCCGCTGACTCATTTCACAAGTACGAATGAGAGAGGATGAGAGGATGTGAAGTACACGGCAGTCGTGACATGACCATGTAGTCCACTGGTATTGGATGTCAACGCAAATGAGTAGCACTACTGTGGAAGACACACATGTGTCGTGTGAAGTCGTATGGACGCAGTGCTCAGGTGGGTGGGTGCGACGGGTAGATGCGCACATGCCAAGTTGGAGCACGCCGTGTTGGGAGGGCTCATGAACAGTACACCACCGCTTCCCTGGGCATTGTGAGAGGACACCTGTCGGGGGGAGTGAACACGTGTGTGCACAGCAGCCGGGCACACGTACAAAGCGGTACCAGGCGCACCTCAGCCCACCCTCTGTGGACGAGCTGGATCCTGTTGTGCGCCCGCCATGCCCCTTGACAAGGCACACACAGCCCCAGTCGACCAGGTGTAACCCCAACATAGTCAATCCGCACAGGCGATACAGGGCACGGGATGGCAGTGGAGCATGGTGTGTGAGAGGTCTCCTCGCGCTCCTCCTGCTCATATCACGCAGGCAATAGAACCTCAACGTCCAGCATGGCAAAAAGTCAAATGGAAGTGTAGGGGGACGCACCACAGCACGAGCAGCACTGACGTCACGGGAGGTGGCTCGCACCATCCCATCCATTGCCCATCATACCAACCACGCCACATGCCATTGCGACTAAGTGCAAGCGCGTGCGCCACCACCCCTGAGCCCTCCCCAGAGAGGCCAAAGAGTGAATGTGTGGGCCATCAGCCACAGACGGACGCGGCATGGCCGCAAGGGCAGCCACAGCCACTGGGTGTCGCAGGTGGCGGATCCGGAAGGCGAAGACTGTGATGCATAGTCCATGCAGGCCGGGTCTCCATTTGGGGCACCACGCAGGTGGACGGCGTCCCGCCACACATCATACCCTGAGACAGCCCACTCGTGCAACTGGACCCACACATACACTCCTTGCCCTCTCTGGTGCGAGCTTGCGGCTGCCTGTGCAAGCGCTAGCCTCGCAGGTGAGCATGCATATTGGGGGGCGAGGGGAGGACATGAGGGCTGGGGCGAAGATGACTGTATCACTGTCAGTTAGTACAAGGGATGACCCAGATGTGGAAAGGAAGAGACGTGTCCCGTGTGTACTGCAACTAGTCGCCAATCCAACTACCCCCCATGTCCGGAATGTAAGCCCGCACCTAGGCCCGCCCATCCGCCACATCGAACATACCACCAGCACGACAACCTTCCCATTCGAAACACTGACTGGGGGTGGCGACCAGTGAACAATCATGTGTAGCCTACCCACGCGTACATGTGGGCCCTCCATGATCATTGGGGCCTAGATCCCCATGTGCATGCACATGGCAGTGGTATGTCTCACTTGCCATTGCCATTGTTGGGAGACCTGTGTAAGTGTATTGTGGCCGTGCCGTCCCAGCTTGACAGCTGGGCTGTGGCTCATGTGCTTGCTCAGTCATGTCAGTGATGTGTATGCGAAATTGCTATGTGCCGTGTTGCTTTGACATGTGTCCTCTGCCATTTAACCCAGGCGGAGACCGAACATTGACCGCCCATACCAATTGCTGGCGGACATGGACGACACAGAGGTAATCAGGAAGTTTCGGCTGGACAGGCCAACTCTGCATCGACTGTGTGCCATGTTAGAGCCCCATCTCCGTCCCCGCAGGGTGTATCCGACTGCTGTCACCCCCACGGCTAAGGTGATGGCCGCCATGCATTTCTTCGCCACTGGGTCATTCCAGCACACAGTGGGCAGTGGAGGAGGGATGTCCCAGCCCATGTTCAGCAAGGTGCTGAGGGATGTACTGGCAGCCATGATGCTGTACCGGAACAGGTACATCAGATTCCCCAGGGCTCGTGAATTGGCGGCAGTGAAGGGTGCATTCTATGCCCTTGGCAGAATCCCACACGTCGTGGGAGCCATTGACTGCACTCATGTTGGCCTTGTTCCACCACAGGCCACTGAGCACCTGTACCGCAACAGGAAGCACACGCACTCCCTGAATGTGCAAGTGGTGTGCCTTGCGGACATGGTGATCACCCACGTGTGTGCAAAGTTTCCAGGCTCGGCCCATGACGCACACATAATGCGCAACAGCATCTTGCCACGACTGATGGCCAATCTGCAACAGGATCGTGGCTGTATTGTCGGTGAGTATGTGGAGTGGTGTAGCGTGCTGGTTGTGCGATGCTGTCCCCTGTCCAGTTGGAATAGCAACGGTTCTCTGTGTCCCTCACACCCAGGTGACTCTGCGTATCCGAATGGGGCATGGCTGCTCAGTCCATTGAGGAATCCTCGCACCCCAGCAGACGATCGATACAATGAGGCACATGGGAGGACCAGACGTGTGGTCGAGCGTACCTTTGGCCTCCTCAAGTCCAGGTTCAGGTGCCTGGACCGCACCGGGGGTGCACTGGCGTACTCCCCACAGAAGGTGTGCCAGATAGTGGTGGCGTGCTGCATGCTGCACAATCTGGCCATTCGGAAGCAGATCCCCCTCATTGTGGATGACGGAGATCAACCAGGGCCCCAGCCCGCAGACCAGGACAGCTCGAGTGAGGTGGACAGCGGAGAGGAGGAAGCTGGGAATGTGCGCCAGCAGCTCATCGCCCGCTACTTCACTTGACGGTGAGTGTCCATGTACGACGGATGATGTGTCTGTATCTATGCAGGTGTGTGTGTGCTGTGTCAGGGTGGCCGTATGTTCACTGCGTGCAGTGTGTCAACGCTCCATGGCCAGGGTAGTATGCCACTGTTGGTGGCTGTGGCATTGTGCCCTATTGCTCTGTGCGACGTGTGTACATTGCTTGTAGTTGTTGACATGTACTGTGTGATGGGTGTGTGACACACTCATTGAATGTGCTCCTGTTCTGTCTCCCACCCCTAGGTCCCTACAGGCCCTCCGGATTCCATTTCCATGCCACGCATCAGGTGCCTTTCCGCCCAAGGTGGCCGTTGTATTCCGTACAATAAAGACACAGGGCACAAACAGCAGTTAGTGAAAAAGGTGCATTTATTACAAACTGTGACATGTGATTGTGTGTAAGGTGATGACAAAAGTGGTGCGTGCAGTGACAATGAGCTGTCGGTCATGGCTGCGTGATGATCAGGGTGTACCCACTGGTTCTATGTCCATAGTCCAACACACACATGCCATCCAGATGGCTGTGTGGAGTGGGATCGTAGAGCAAGTCAATGCAGTGGCTGGTCAAGGAAGGCTGGCGGAAGGCTGGCTGGCTGCCTCACTTGCGACTGGAGCGTGCGAAGTCCTCCCGGGAGATCTGTTTCCTCTTCGGACGGCCCCTTCCACGTTTGGGAGGGGGTGTGTGGTGGCGACCTGCTGGTGGTGGGTGAGGTGTGCTCACTGGCTGTGGACGCAGGGGAAGTGGACACTGCTGGCCGAGCCTGCGCCCTAGCAGGTGGTGGCGGAGGTGGTGTTGCTGGCCTTGCCTGTGACCCCACCGCCACCACCAGCTGGCCCATGAGGTCCACGAGTTGGTCCATACGGGACACGAATTGGCCCATATGGGCGTCCATGGACCTCAGCACCCCCAGCACCTCCCGCGTGTCAGTAGCAGACCTGGCCCATTGTCCTTGGGCCTCTTCATAGGCCCCAAGGACTCTGTCCATTTGAGGCAGGGCATGGCTCCCAGGGGAGGCTGGCGTTTCCCTGACCCTGCTCCTCCTACCAGTCCTGCTGCCACCGGCCTGCCCACTAGCCACATTGCTCACCACGGTCCTCGCTGTGGCTCCCAGGGTGGATCCAGTCGGCCGGGCCACCACCTGCGCTGGGGCTGGTGCCAGCGAAGACGTGGTGGTGGTGGAGGCGGTGGTGGTCGGTGCGGCGATGGTGGCGGTTGCGGCAGTGGTAGTGGCCGCAATGACCGTGGGTGTGGCCGCAACGACAGTGGCAGCAGGGGACTGGGACTGTTCAGCATCCCTGGATGATGGGTTGGTGGGTAGGAGGGGTCCTGGGGAGCGGCTGGGCCCTGCCACGCCAGATGGGCCAGCTTGGTGGTCCGTGTCCGAAGAGGTGGACAGATCCTCCAGATCCGTGTGTCCTCGTTGGGGGCTTGTAGGCTGGCTGTGCTGGCTGCTGTCTCCATCCCCAGCGTCCAGCAGTTCGTCACCTGTGGAGAGAATGAGATTTGTTATTGTGTTGCACCTGGCGAAGTATGTATTAGTCGTCTGACATTGGCAGTTCGTGCAATCTCGTACATGGGTTTCCCGGAGGCGAGTGTGTGGCTGTGGCATCTGTAGGTGTGTGTGCTAGGCAATGGGACTGTGTGCTGTGCACATGTGGCATGGGACGGATTGGCCATGCCGATGGGTGTGTTGCTTTGCCCCTACTCATTGTGACTCTGGTGTATGCGGGCTCCTGGCCCATCCTGGGTCTGGTTTGTACTTTGCTTTTGGAGTTCAAATGGAACGCTTAGGAACGCATATGGCAACATGGGGGCCATGCCCCAGATTCGCATTTGGGAGGGTATATGCTTTTGGGGTACATGCTGTGAGCCATGGGTGCCGAACGTGACATGTGTTGTGGCAGCATGACAGTGCATGGTCTGAGGTGTGTGCATGCCTGACATGCCCTGCATATTTGCTGTCTGTTGTGGTTACTGGACATGGCATTGGACGCATCGTTATGAGTGAGTGATAGTTGTGTGCCAGCCAACGTATTGCAGTTGTCCCATCTCCTTGGTGTGCGTGCTGCCCTGTGCCATGTGCATCACTGCAGTGCTCGGGGGGTGTGGCCCATGTTGTGTGTTGTTGCTCACAGTGTGTCGTGCGCTTAATTGACTTCTGGCACATGGTTGGTCATGGGCATGTGTCTTAGCGTGACTGCTGTATGTGTGGCAGCTGTGCGGATGACATGCCTTTCATGAAACTGGGGCTGACGGATGGGATGGATGGTATGTTGTATGTGCATGGTGTGTCTGTGTGTTTGATGGGTTCAGTGGTGTTCGTGTGCATTTGTGTTGTTCCGCTCTGTTGCGTCTAGTGTTGTTTGTCTTACATAGGCGTAGTTGTGGGGTGTGTGGTTGACAGGCAGTAGGGGCTACATGGACAGGACTTCAATGGTGTTTCGGTTGTGTGTGATGAGTTGCACAGTGGCTGCCGTGTGGGACTATATTCAGTGTGGCTTGTGCATGCAGACGTGGCTCCTTGGGTGTTGCTATGTCTGTGATGGGTCATGTGGGGTGTGAGTCTGCTGTTCATGTCCGTGTGCACATTGTTCACTTGTTCGTGACGGTGGGCGGTGCTGCGTGTTCGTGTGCTACGTGACATGTCCCATGTGTTGGTGGTGTTATGGTCCTCATGCCTCCAGTAATCCAGCCCTGTCCAGTTTCCCACCTGCAAGTTGTTCGTGCGTGCACTGTACTGGATGCCACATGGCTCTTAGCGGGGGGTGCTCCATGTTGCAGGTCTGTGGGGGTGGGGGGGTGTAGTGGGTCGTGGGGGTGGCTGTACACCCACTGACACCGATTGCTGTGGACCGTGATGTCTGCCTTTCGGCTGTCGTTGTGCACTGCGGTGGCTGACACGTGGGTGTGGGGTGTGGGGGATGCTCCTCCTTGCTGTGCTGTGGGACTGGGGCCTGGTGTGTGTTGTACTTGGGCTGTCCCCCTCCGACCCACTGCACTTTGTGTTCCTGCCACTTACCTGTTACTTGTCGGTTGGTGCAGCTGTGCCTGACACATGGGTGTGGGGAGTGCTCCACCTTGCTGGTCTGTGGGAGTGGGGGCCTGGTGGGTGTTGTACTTCAGCTGTCCCCCTCCGACCCACTGCACTTTGTGTTCCTGCCACTTACCTGTTACTTGTCAGTTGGTGCAGCTGTGGCGGACACATGGGTGTGGTGGGTGCTCGTTGTGGCGCTTCTGGCATATTTGTGGACCTGTTGGTGGTTACGTGGCTGGCTTAGTGTACACATGTCCCCACGCATCTTACAGTTGTTCGGTTTGGCCTGTGTGTGGTAGTGTCTGTTGCATGTGCGTGTGATGTGTTGTGTATTGTGTGCTGGACATGGGGGTGTTTGTCCCTGGGAGCTGTGGCATGGTGGTTGCGCATGTGTGTACATAGCGGTGTGCTGGTATACATTAGTTTGTACTTACCAGCCTCCACTCCCCCTGCTAATCCGGCGAGGATCTCCGGATGTATTACGACTCGCACCTTCTCCTCCCACGCTTTGAAGGTCTTAAAGAGCGCGGGATTCCCTCCGCCAGTGACGGCAGCCAGCTCTCTGTTTTTGCCCTCCTTCTTCTTGACCAGGCTCTTTACGTCATTCCAACGTTTGTTTATCTCGGTTCTGTTCCTGGGCAGGGTCCCGACTGCATTGACCTGGTCTACGATCCGGGTCCACATTCTGTTTCTGGTGGCTAGTGGTGTGTGCTGGACCATGTTCCCATAGATTTGTGGGTACACCTTGATGATCTCGTCAACCATGACCGTCAGCTCCATGGGCGTGAACTTGGGCATCCTTTGTGGTGCCATGGTGTTTGTGGTGGTGGTGCGGTGTGTGTTGTGTAATGTGCAGGGGGTTTGTGGTGCCGGTGGTTGGTGGTGGTGGTGGTGGTGGTTGTGATGTGTGCGTTTCTGTGGTGTGCTGCTGTCCTTGCTGTGTCACTGTGTCCTCTCCTCTCCTCTCTGGTTTGCAATGTAGCAAGGGGTTGTGGTCTGTGGGAGTGCTGCTTTTGTACTCACCTATGTGGGTGTGTCCTCATGGTCTGTTGTTTTCAGGTGTGTTGTGTCTGGGGTTCTGGCCTTTGTATTTTTTGTTTGTCCGGGGGGGTGTTTTCGGGATGTGTACTGTGCTTGTGTATTTGTGCGTGCTTTGCTGTGTGGACTTGTTGGCCATGTTGTGTGCTATTGGTTTTGTGTGCGGATGGTTTCTGTGCAGGTACGTGGGCGCCATGGCTTCTGCCGTGTCGATTCTCATCGGCGTTGTTTGCGCTGGCGGGCGGTATTTTTGTTGTTTTTCCGCGCTCATGGCGGTGCGATCGTAATTTCACATGCGGTGTGTCGGCCGTGTGGGCGGGCGGTTTTGTGTTGTCGTGCGTGTTTCCGTCCGTGGCGGGCGGTTTGACTCCGACTCGGACGATGGCGGGCGGTATTTTGTATGATTTTTCCGCCGATGGCGGTTTTCAGTTTGTGTACTCATAATGGCGTGGTCGGTGTTCAGGCGGTGTGTGCGGGCGGATTTTTGCCGCTTCCATGCCTGGCGGATTTTTTTACGCCGGGTATCGTAATGTGCCCCTTATTTATTATTTATCTATTTGTTGCATTTCTAAAATGAAAGCTAGTTACAGCAACAAAGGAGTGCTTTACATCTAACTAAATAACAGTTAAATGAAAAAGTACATTAGGAGGAAAGTATAAAGTAGGAGGTAATCTATCAAGGAACTATGTTCTACATAGGTATGCCTTTAAAGTGTTTGTGAAAGCTAAAAGATGTAAAATAAGTAGTGTATCTCATTTGGTTCCTTATGGGTCACCCCTTTGCTATTTACTCTTGGATTGTTCCATTTTGAAGTTGATTTAGGATGTTGGGTACTCTGGTCAGTTGGCCTGTCATGCGAGACTTGAGACATACCTAGATTAGCTCCGGAAAAACTCAGATACTTGCCTTACCTGGTTGTCACCTTTCTTCACTGGTGATGAGGATTGGATGACATGCAGGAATGACCAGTTGTCTTTACTCCTGTGATCATTGGTTCTCACCTCGAGCTCTTATTGTATCTTCTCATGACATTGAATATCACTATTGTTCTGTGAGGATGTTTGGAGCTATTGGTGGTGTCCTTTAAAGATGTTCTTAAAGGGTGTCACCTACAACACCTACACCTGTATCACTGCTGTTTCGTGGTTCATGCTGAGCGAGTCCAATGGTATACCACTTGTGACTCTATTAATATATTTTTTGTATGTGAAGTATCAGTTGGTGCCCACCAATCAGCGTTTTTTGCTCTCTCTAACTGTAGTGTGGGGCGCATTGAGTGCGGCAGAGTGGGGATAGTCTTAGTTCCTAAGGAGAGAGTGGAATAGAAGTTGTTGTCAAACTCGCTGTCATTGTGCCAAGGAATAATCTTTGAGGAATGTTCCCTCGATGTGGAACAGTCAAATCCTAGATGTGGTGCTTCCTATGAGGATACACTCAACAGGACATTTATCTGTAGTCCCAGCGGGCACTTGTCGGAGTATAGACTGCTCACCTTCTGTGCTGTTGTGACGCCTCTCTTCGGGGTCAGATACGGTTTGTAGAATGCAGCTCCAAGCCTTTATAATTGAGGAGTTATCTTTCCTTTCTTACGAAGCCCACTGGTTACTCACTCCTAGTACTTTGTTTTGCTGCCATATACCCATGAGCAGAGCCAGTTGATCTGGTGGCAGAGAGCAAAGACAGTTGAACGGGCGGGGTTCTCTGATCGATGTCAAAAATATCGAAATCCTATATTTATAATGGTAAGTACAAAAATATTGAAAAAAAATATCGATGTCAAAAATGTAGTTGTACAAAATATCATATATATATATATATATATATATATATATATATTCAGAAAAAGTTGCCCTCGACGAGAGTGCACTCCCAAGACAGGTTTATTTCATCTTTTTTCCAACAGAGTCAGCAAAGAACTTCAGATTCAAAGAGTCAGGCCTTACGCGTTTCAAGCTTACACAGCTCTTGTTCACATGCCAATGTAGAGTGAGGCAATGGAAAACAGAGCTGACACCTGTTTGCAATTAAATACATTCCGCCCCCAGTGGGCCTCAAGGTGAGTTTATCAGAAACATTGTGGTGCCGGTAATTCTGCTGTGCAATTTTGTCCCAAATAGGTTTGCCCCAAGGTCGACATGAAATAAGTCACAAAGTAAAAAACCCCAGTGGGTGAACCAAAAAGTACATTACTGTTTTTGCTGGATTTTCCTCAGAGCCTGTCGTCCCAGAAAGTGGCTGTGAATCAAAGCCAACCAAGGTCTGCTGGTTTGCGCAGTGGTGCACCCTCATGGCTGGACTGGCCGTTTTAATTATTCAGAAAAAGTTGCCCTCGACGAGAGTGCACTCCCAAGACAGGTTTATTTCCTCTTTTTTCCAACAGAGTCAGCAAAGAACTTCAGATTCAAAGAGTCAGGCCTTACGCGTTTCAAGCTTACACAGCTCTTGTTCACAGGCCAATGTCGAGTGAGGCAATGGAAAACAGAGCTGACACCTGTTTGCAATTAAATACATTCCGCCCCCAGTGGGCCTCAAGGTGAGTTTATCAGATGCATTGTGGTGCCGGTAGTTCTGCTGTGCAATTGTGTCCCAAATAGGTTTGCCCCAAGCTCGACATGAAATAAAGCACAAAGTAAAAAACCCCAGTGGGTGAATCAAAAAGTACATTACTGTTTTTGCTGGATTTTCCTCAGAGCCTGTCATCCCACAAAGTGTTCTGTGCTTTACCCTCCAGCGAGTGCTGTTCCACTCGAGGGGCAACTCTTTTTCCTTTAATATTGGTGGTCAGCCCGGCCACGGGACAGCAACACTGCGTGATCTGAGCGGGTCCGCCATGGCTTATTTGGGCTTTGATATGCGGAGCAGGAGGCGCATGACTATGTGGGAGCAACGATGCAGGACATTTTAATAACCTTTTAAAGAACTTTGGAATGTGTGCCAACAGTAGCGACCCACATGGGTAATGATCGAACTACCAGTCCCAGCATGCAATTTTATCACTCACCTGCGTGT
This sequence comes from Calotriton arnoldi, assembly GCA_963921515.1. Lineage (NCBI taxonomy): Eukaryota > Metazoa > Chordata > Amphibia > Caudata > Salamandridae > Calotriton > Calotriton arnoldi. Next base: position 441,002 of record CAWUFW010013693.1, read on the forward strand.
GATTGTTGGAAATTTAAATAAATGGAGGGAAAATACTGGTGCTTCCTAGTCTGCTGTTGGTCACAGGGATAGTGTCCATGAAGAAGGGCATTCACCCGAAACGCGTCGGACATCGTGATTTGTGAGGAGAGTGTCTTTGGCAGTTGCTCCTGTTCTGTGCTTTACCCTCCAGCGAGTGCTGTTCCACTCGAGGGGCAACTCTTTTTCCTTTAATATAAATATATATATATAAAAAAATATATATATTAACTATATTAGATAATAAAATTAAGTAAAAAGAAACTAGATTTAATGTACATTTTAACAAATATAACAAATAAACGTAATTAAAAAAAGTTAAACACACATATATAATAATTAATATATATATATTTACTTTAAAACAATTATTAAACTATTAGTTTTAATTTATTTTATAATTTTCAAATTATATAAAAATGTAACAAATATATATATATATATATATACATACATATATCAGTAACATAACATCTAATAAAAAAAAATTCTATTATAAATTAAAACATTAAACTATTTGAAAATTTTTAAACTTACATTTCCCACTCCAGTCAGTGCAACAATAGGGAAAGTGCTGGATAGCGGAGGGGTAAAAATTACTATTCCCACTCCAGTGAGTGCAACAGTAGGGAAAGTGCTGGATAGCATAAGGATAAAATGTACTATTCCCACTCCAGTCAATGCAACAGTAGGGAAAGTGTTGGATAGCAGAGGGGTAAAAATTAGTATTCCCACTTCAATGAGTGCAACAGTAGGGAAAGTGTTGGATAGCAGAGGGGTAAAAATTACTATTCACACTCCAATGAGTGCAACAGTAGGGAAAGTGTTGGATAGCGGAGGGATAAAATTTACTATTCCCACTCCAGTCAGTGCAACAGTAGGGAAAGTGTTGGCTAGCGGAGGGGTAAAAATTACTATTCCCACTCCAATGAGTGCAACAGTAGGGAAAGTGATGGCTAGCGGAGGGGTAAAAATTACTATTCCCACTCCAATGAGTGTAACAGTAGGGAAAGTGTTGGATAGCGTAGCGGTATAAATTACTATTCCCACTCCTTTGAGTGCAACAGTAGGGAAAGTGTGGGATAGCAGAGGGGTAAAAATTGCTATTCCTACTCCAGTGAGTGCAAAAGTAGGGAAAGTGTTGGATAGTGGAGAGATAAAATGTACTATTCCCACTCCAGTCAATGAAACAGTAGGGAAAGTGTTGGATTGCAGAGGGGTAAACATTATTATTCCCAATCCAATCAGTTCAAAATTTAAAAAAACAAAATATCAACAACAAAAATATTTAAAAAACAAAATATATAAAAAATATATAAATATGTTGAAAATTAAAATACAAATATATTTAATATTAAATATGTTGAAAATTAAAATACAAATAAATTTAATATTAAACATTTTTAAAAATAAAACTTATTATAATGTTAAATACATATGACAAATACCTACAAATATTAAATTAAATTAAATAAAAAATAATTTTCAAACAAATATTTTTATTTAGAAATTATTTAAAAACAAAAACATTAATTAATACATAAATTTAGTTTTTTTTATTTCCTTCCCTATAACACCACACAATTCACAATCCACATCTAAATTTAAAATAATAATTACTTCCATAATTAACATCATTAGTTATCAATTAAAGAAATTTTATTAATTAAAAAACAAATTAAAACACATAAAAACTAATTAACTTCCAAACCTTTACACCTATAATCCCCACAACCCACAGCTAAAATGAAACTGTAAAAAATGTATTACACAAGTAAAATTTATTTTCAATTAAAAAACTAATACCATTTAACAACTAATTATAAAGTAAGTAAAATTAACTTACACCCCACCCTTTACCCCTATAAAACCAAAACCCACACACAAAAAATTAACAATTACCCTACTTAATTATCAATTAATTAATTAATATTAATCATCAACTAATTATTAATTAATAAACATAAATTACTTTCTACACTTTACCCCTATAAACCCCACCACCCACACCTAAAATGAATTACACAATTTCCATATTTAATTTTCAATTAATTAATATTAATTAACAACTAATTATTAATTAATTAAAAATAAATTACTTCCCACCCTGTACCCCCATAAACCCCACAGCCTGCACCTAAAATAATTACAGAATTTTCATATTTAATTTTCAATAAATTAGTTAATATTAATTAACAACTAATTAATAATAATTAATAATAAATTACTTCCCACAATTAACACTATAAAATCTCAATTTAAAAAATAATAATAAATAAAAAAATCTTCATTAATTTATTATTATTACTTCCCACCCTATTCCCCTATAAAGCCACAACCCGCTACGGAACTAAAAAACGCAAAATTTAATTAAAATAAAATTGATAACTACTAAAATTTAACACATATAGTAAAAAACATAAACAATACTTATACAAAAAAATACATCACATACATTTAAAATATATACTAAAATACATAACACTAATTAAAAAATCGATATTTTAAACAAGTATATTTTTGCAAATGATATCAATGACTTATATATTCTTAAAAATGATATTTCTTACCTTAAAATCGATATTCTTGACCACGATATTCTTGCTGTCGATATTTCCGTGTCACGAAATTTACAACGCGATATTTGTGTAAGTCGACATTTCTAACTCACTATTTTGTCTGAATACCTCCTCCAGCACCCTTCCCCTATTGACTGACAAGCCTTCCTTCCTGCAAGCAATTGCACAAAACAGCCCACACCCTTCTTAAATGATATTGGTGAACCAGCATTGCCATGGGTCAATGGGTAAAGAGTTTTTAGTCTTATTTAATATCCATAGGCGGGCTAAAGTTCTCCCCAGTACACAGTAACAGCAAACACTACTACATAATTTGGACAAACAATTTAGGGAAATATTTGAAGATTTACCTGAAACCACTGATATAAACATGGAGAAAGTTAAAGAGACACAATTGGCTGTATATCAAGCCACATTAAAGAAATGAGAAGGACATTTCAGTGACAAAAATCAATGTTGTACTAGAGAGGAACAAATTATTTGGTAAAGCTCAAGGTAAAGTTGAATAAGTAGCAAGTAACATTGCTGTGCATAGAGCGTTATCTGCTACTTGTGATTTTGGACATTTAACATTCTCCTATTTAGAGACCAATTGGTTAGATGCACCAATGACCCAAAAACTCAGGAGAAACATCTGGCCTATTATCCTACTTTAGTAGAAGCCATTAGCATTGAGCACACTGCTATATTGTCATGTGGTTTGTGGCCTCATTGTCTGCATTGCTAAGTTGGCTTAGGCCTGGCTGCCATGATGCCTTTTTATGCGCACGTTACTTCGTGCCTTTGTTTTTCCAGACTCTGCTTGTGCCCAGCTATATTAGAACTGTCTGGCTTTCTGCCTTTCACCTTTTCTCCTGTTCCCTTTGGGTTTCATCTGCACAACATGTACAAGGTCGAAAAACAACATCCCTTGTTCTTGCTGATCTGGCCAGTCCCTCGCACTTAGACATAACACTAGGTACAGCTGCACTGGAGAAATTTGTGTGCTTTTAATATGGTGATCTCGCTGTTTGTGGCACTTGGAGAAAAACCTTTCCAGAGAGAAGAGCTGTGATTGTCTGATGATGTAAACCTTGCATTTAGATATTGAGGTATGAGGGTGCGCCTGACAATGCCCAGAGGTCTTCTATTTTTATAATAAACTAGTTAGTAGCACGGGGAGGGTGGTAAGGTCATTTAGCCCTATATCCACTGCTTTATGAAATGCTTTCCCCGTTTGTATTCTATGGAATTGTAACTATGCTTATTATTTTATCATTATGCATTATGTTGATAGTACTGGCACGTGTACTGTATCTTAGAGCACGATAGTTGAAATAAACATTTTAAACTATACTGTGTCTCTTACTACGCACGTTGTGGACAGGTATGAGTGAGTAATGAAAGGGTGGTCTTGCTCCCGTGAGTCCTGAGAGAGAGATACCGTGTTCTGGGTTGTCTAATCATTGGTAGCATCGCTGCTAATGAGACGCTAAAGCTAGTCGGATTGGGATTGTGGGTACTAAGGTGCATGGTTGGTTCACCACTATACTCCGAGGTCCTATTATCCTGTGCATAGCTCTGTGTATGTGCAGAATCCCTACAACATGGCGCTACCAATGTAGTGGGCTGCTTATCTGCGAGGCGCTTGAGTAGTACTTGTGCTTGTCCACAACACCCTTCGCATACGCTTCCGGAAACGTGTGTGAGGGTGATACCTCCTATATTGACGTTTTTATAGGTTCTTTCAAGCTTGAAGTTATTAAAAGGTGTTTAAGGTAACCCTATATTGTGCTGCCTCATATTAGGTTGACGATTATTTCTGGTCTTAATGGCGGATATAAATATACCGGCACATAGCCGCGCTGCGCTCCGTGCTCATCTACAGGCTCATGGAGTGCCTGACGCGGGTGTCTCACTCATCTTTGTAGTGCAGGCTGACCCGGCCCGCCATTTTGAGGTGTTTTACTCTTGGGTCACTTTTCCGGCGGTGGATGGAGCAGACGATTTGTTCCATGAATACACTGTCACTGCCCTACCCAATGCTTATCGGCCTTATCAGGCTCTTGAAGTACCGCTTACGGCATGGCAACACCGTATTTGGTTTAATGGCGCCCTCCCACATCCGGTCACACCGGTTCGTTTAGGCCCCCTATCAATAGACGGGGCCACTTGGCCAGTTTTGGCCGGGTATACCCCACATCCGCGTTATTTGACAATTGCGGTTGCTGAACTGCGTGAATTACATACGTCTTTGATACGCATTCACAGAGCTTTAGTACAGTATGTTACAGGCAACGTACAGGGAGCCCCTCCTGGAGTTGCAGTGCATCCTGCTGGACCGGGCGGTGTAAACATAAGTCCCGTCATGGTTAATTCGGTGATGGGCAAGCGCCCACAAAATAAGGACGATTTGCCTTATTGGCTTGCAGAAAAATTTGACCAGCTGGAGGCAGTTTTTCCCAATACTTCTCCTGTGGACAAACACAGGATTTTAACGATCAGTTTGCCAAAAGACTTAGGGGCCCATTACGATACCCGGCGTAAATAAATCCGCCAGGCATGGAAGCGGCAAAAATCCGCCCGCACACACCGCCTGAACACCGACCACGCCATTACGATTACACAAACCGAAAACCGCCATCGGCGGAAAAAGCACACAAAATACCGCCCGCCAACGTCCGAGTCGGAGTCAAACCGCCCGCCACGGACGGAAACACGCACGACAACACAAAACCGCCCGCCCTCACGGCCGACACACCGCACGTGAAATTACGATCGCACCGACATGAGCGCGGAAAAACAACAAATATACCGCCCGCCAGCGCAAACAACGCCGATGAGAATCGACACGGCAGAAGCCATGGCGCCAACGTACCTGCACAGAAACCATCCGCACACAAAACCAATAGCACACAACATGGCCAACAAGTCCACACAGCAAGGCACGCACAAATACACAAGCACAGTACACATCCCGAAAACACCCCCGGACAAACAAAAAATACAAAGGCCAGAACCCCAGACACAACACACCTGAAAACAACAGACCATGAGGACACACCCACATAGGTGAGTACAAAAGCAGCACTCCCACAGACCACAACCCCTTGCTACATTGCAAACCAGAGAGGAGAGGAGAGGACACAGTGACACAGCAAGGACAGCAGCACACCACAGAAACGCACACATCACTACCACCACCACCACCACCACCACCACCAAACACCACCACCACCACCACCACCACCACCAAACACCGGCACCACAAACCCCCTGCACATTACACAACACACACCGCACCAGCACCACAAACATCATGGCACCACAAAGAATGCCCAAGTTCACGCCCATGGAGCTGACGGTCATGGTCGACGAGATCATCAAGGTGTACCCACAAATCTATGGGAACATGGTCCAGCACACACCACTAGCCACCAGAAACAGAATGTGGAACCGGATCGTAGACCAGGTCAATGCAGTCGGGACCCTGCCCAGGAACAGAGTCGAGATTAACAAACGTTGGAATGACGTAAAGAGCCTGGTCAAGAAGAAGGAGGGCAAAAACAGAGAGCTGGCTGCCGTCACTGGCGGAGGGAATCCCGCGCTCTTTAAGACCTTCAAAGCGTGGGAGGAGAAGGTGCGAGTCGTAATCCATCCGGAGATCCTCGCCGGATTAACAGGGGGAGTGGAGGCTGGTAAGTACAAACTAATGTATACCAGCACACCGCTATGTACTCACATGCACTACCACCATGCCACAGCTCCCAGGGACAAACACCCCCATGTCCAGCACACAATACACAACACATCACACACACATGCAACAGACACTACCACACACAGCCCAAACCGAACAACTGTAAGATGCGTGGGGACATGTGTACACTAAGCCAGCCACGTAACCACCAACAGGTCCCCAAATATGCCAGAAGCGCCACAACGAGCACCCACCACACCCATGTGTCCGCCACAGCTGCACTAACCGACAAGTAACAGGTAAGTGGCAGGAACACAAAGTGCAGTGGGTGGGAGGGTGGACAGCCCAAGTACAACACACACCAGGCCCCAGTCCCACAGCACAGCAAGGAGGAGCATCCCCCACACCCCACAGCCACGTGTCAGCCACCGCAGTGCACAACGACAGCCGAAAGGCAGACATCACGGTCCACAGCAATCGGTGTCAGTGGGTGTCCAGCCACCCCACGACCCACAACACCCCCCACCCCCACAGACCTGCAACATGGAGCACCCCCCGCTTAGAGCCATGTGGCATCCAGTACAGTGCACGCACGAACAACTTGCAGGTGGGAAACTGGACAGGGCTGGATTACTGGAGGCATGAGGACCATAACACGACCAACACATGGGACATGTCACGTAGCAGACGAACACGCAGCACCGCCCACCGTCACGAACAAGTGAACAATGTGCACACGGACATGAACAACAGACTCACACCCCACATGACCCATCACAGACATAGCAACACCCAAGGAGCCACGTCTGCATGCACAAGCCACACTGAATATAGTCCCACACGGCAGCCACTGTGCAACTCATCACACACAACCGAAACACCATTGAAGTCCTGTCCATGTAGCCCCTACTGCCTGTCAACAACACACCCCACAACTACGCCTATGTAAGACAAACAACACTAGACGCAACAGAGCGGAACAACATAAATGCACACGAACACCACTGAACCCATCAAACTCACAGACACACCATGCACATACAACATACCATCCATCCCATCCGTCAGCCCCAGTCTCATGAAAGGCATGTCATCCGCACAGCTGCCACACATACAGCAGTCACGCTAAGACACATGCCCATGACCAACCATGTGCCAGAAGTCAATTAAGCGCACGACACACTGTGAGCAACAACACACAACATGGGCCACACCCCCCGAGCACTGCAGTGATGCACATGGCACAGGGCAGCACGCACACCAAGGAGATGGGACAACTGCAATACGTTGGCTGGCACACAACTATCACTCACTCATAACGATGCGTCCAATGCCATGTCCAGTAATCACAACAGACAGCAAATATGCAGGCCATGTCAAGCATGCACACACCTCAAACCATGCACTGTCATGCTGCCACAACACATGTCACGTTCGGCACCCATGGCTCACAGCATGTACCCCAAAAGCATATCCCCTCCCAAATGCGAATCTGGGGCATGGCCCCCATGTTGCCATATGCGTTCCTAAGCGTTCCATTTGAACCCCAAAAGCATATCCCCTCCCAAATGCGAATCTGGGGCATGGCCCCCATGTTGCCATATGCGTTCCTAAGCGTTCCATTTGAACCCCAAAAGCATATTCCATCCCAAATGCGAATCTGGGGCATGGCCCCCATGTTGCCATATGCGTTCCTAAGCGTTCCATTTGAACCCCAAAAGCATATTCCATCCCAAATGCGAATCTGGGGCATGGCCCCCATGTTGCCATATGCGTTCCTAAGCGTTCCATTTGAACCCCAAAAGCATATTCCATCCCAAATGCGAATCTGGGGCATGGCCCCCATGTTGCCATATGCGTTCCTAAGCGTTCCATTTGAATCCCAAAAGCATATCCCCTCCCAAATGCGAATCTGGGGCATGGCCCCCATGTTGCCATATGCGTTCCTAAGCGTTCCATTTGAACCCCAAAAGCATATTCCATCCCAAATGCGAATCTGGGGCATGGCCCCCATGTTGCCATATGCGTTCCTAAGCGTTCCATTTGAACCCCAAAAGCATATCCCCTCCCAAATGCGAATCTGGGGCATGGCCCCCATGTTGCCATATGCGTTCCTAAGCGTTCCATTTGAACCCCAAAAGCAAAGTACAAACCAGACCCAGGATGGGCCAGGAGCCCGCATACACCAGAGTCACAATAAGTAGGGGCACAGCAACACACCCATCGGCATGGCCAATCCGTCCCATGCCACATGTGCACAGCACACAGTCCCATTGCCAAGCACACACAACTACAGATGCTACAGCCACACACACGCCTCCGGGAAACCCATGTACGAGATTGCACGAACTGTCAATGTCAGACGACAAATACATACTTCGCCAGGTGCAACACAATAACAAATCTCATTCTCTCCACAGGTGACGAACTGCTGGATGCTGGGGATGGAGCCAGCAGCCAGCACAGCCAGCCTACAAGCCCCCAACGAGGACACACGGATCTGGAGGATCTGTCCTCCTCTTCGGACACGGACAACCAAGCAGGCCCATCTGGTGTGGCAGGGCCCAGCCGCTCCCCAGGACCCCTCCTACCCACCAACCCATCATCCAGGGCTGCTGAACATTCACAGCCCCCTGCTGCCACTGTCGTTGCGGCCACACCCACGGTCATTGTGGCCACTACCACTGCCGCAACCGCCACCATCGCCGCACCGACCACCACCGCCGCCACCACCGCCACGTCTTCGCTGGCACCAGCCCCAGCGCAGGTGGTGGCCCGGACGACTGGATCCACCCTGGGAGCCACAGCGAGGACCGTGGTGAGCAATGTGGCTAGTGGGCAGGCCGGTGGCAGCAGGACTGGTAGGAGGAGCAGGGTCAGGGAAACGCCAGCCTCCCCTGGGAGCCATGCCCTGCCTCACATGGCCAGAGTCCTTGGGGCCTATGAAGAGGCCCAAGGACAATGGGTCCGGTCTGCTTCAGACACGCGTGAGGTGCTGGGGGTGCTGAGGTCCATGGACGCCCGTATGGGCCAAATCGTGGACCTCATGGGACAGCTGGTGGTGGCGGTGAGGTCACAGCCAGGGACAGCAGCTCCCCCTCCGCCACCACCTGCCGGGGCGCAGGGTGGAGCAGCAGTGTCCAGTTCCCCTGCGTCCACAGCCAGTGATCACACCTCAACCACCAGCATGTCGCAAGCAGGCACCCCCCTCGCAAACGTGGAAGGGGCCGTCCGAAGAGGAAACAGATCTCCCGGGAGGACTTCGCACGCTCCAGACGCAAGTGAGGCAGCCAGCCAGCCTTCCGCCAGCCTTCCTTGACCAGCCACTGCATTGACTTGGACTACGATCCCACTCCACACAGCCATCTGGATGGCATGTGTGTGTTGGACTATGGACATAGAACCAGTGGGTACACCCTGATCATCACGCAGCCATGACCGACAGCTCATTGTCACTGCACGCACCACTTTTGTCATCACCTTACACACAATCACATGTCACAGTTTGTAATAAATGCACCTTTTTCACTAACTGCTGTTTGTGCCCTGTGTCTTATTTGTACGGAATACAACGGCCACCTTGGGCGGAAAGGCACCTGATGCGTGGCATGGCATTTGAATCCGGAGGGCCTGTAGGGACCTAGGGGTGGGAGACAGAACAGGAGCACATTCAATGAGTGTGTCACACACCCATCACACAGTACATGTCAACAACTACAAGCAATGTACACACATCGCACAGAGCTATAGGGCACAATGCCACAGCCACCAACAGTGGCATACTACCCTGGCCATGGAGCGTTGACACACAGCACGCAGTGAACAAACGGCCACCCTGACACAGCACACACACACCTGCACAGATACAGCCACATCAGCCGTCGTACATGGACACTCACCGTCAAGTGAAGTAGCGGGCGATGAGCTGCTGCCGCACATTACCAGCTTCCTCCTCTCCGCTGTCCTCCTCACTCGAGCTGTCCTGGTCTGCGGGCTGGGGCCCTGGTTGATCTCCGTCATCCACGATGAGGGGGATCTGCTTCCGAATGGCCAGATTGTGCAGCATGCAGCACGCCACCACTATCCGGCACACCTTCTGTGGGGAGTACGCCAGCGCACCCCCGGTGCGGTCCAGGCACCTGAACCTGGACTTGAGGAGGCCAAAGGTACGCTCGACCACACGTCTGGTCCTCCCATGTGCCTCATTGTAGCGATCGTCTGCTGGGGTGCGAGGATTCCTCAATGGACTGAGCAGCCATGCCCCATTCGGATACGCAGAGTCACCTGGGTGTGAGGGACACAGAGAACCGTTGCTAATCCAACTGGACAGGGGACAGCATCGCACAGCCAGCACGCTACACCACTCCACATACTCACCGACAATACAGGCACGATCCTGTTGCATATTGGACATCAGTCGTGGCAAGATGCTGTTGCGCATTATGTGTGCGTCATGGGCCGAGCCTGGGAACTTTGCACACACGTGGGTGATCACCATGTCCGCAAGGCACACCACTTGCACATTCAGGGAGTGCGTGTGCTTCCTGTTGCGGTACAGGTGCTCAGTGGCCTGTGGTGGAACAAGGCCGACATGTGTGCAGTCAATGGCTCCAACGACGTGTGGGATTCTGCCAAGGGCATAGAATGCACCCTTCACTGCCGCCAATTCACGAGCCCTGGGGAAGCGGATGTACCTGTTCCGGTACAGCATCATGGCTGCCAGTACATCCCTCAGCACCTTGCTGAACATGGGCTGGGACATCCCTCCTCCACTGCCCACTGTGTGCTGGAATGACCCAGTGGCGAAGAAATGCATGGCGGCCATCACCTTAGCCGTGGGGGTGACAGCAGTCGGATACACCCTGCGGGGACGGAGATGGGGTTCTAACATGGCACACAGTCGATGCAGGGTTGGCCTGTCCAGCCGAAACTTCCTAATGACCTCCGTATCCTCCATGTCTGCCAGCAATTGGTATGGGCGGTCAATGTTCGGTCTCCGCCTAGGGACAATGGCAGAGGACACATGTCAATGCAACACGACACATAGCAATTTCGCATACACATCACTGACATGACTGAGCAAGCACATGAGCCACAGCCCAGCTGTCAAGCTGGGACGGCACGGCCACAATACACTTACACAGGTCTCCCAACAATGGCAATGGCTAGTGATACAAACCACTGCCATGTGCATGCACATGGGGATCTAGGCCCCAATGACTTGCGGGGCGTGCTGATGGGGACTGACTGCATATCCGTCAAGCGGCAACGCCACGGCAACATGAATGTCTGCTGAGCATGGAACTGCTTCCGCGGCTGGATGAGTATGGCACACGACGACGACGATGTGGGCACAGGCTGAGCGGCCAAAACAAGTGGGACCTGTGGCACGAGGGGATATGAGACAGTAGTAGGTGTCAGCACTGCACCCTATGTACAGCACTGTACGGATCACACCTCCCGAAACATTGACAGGTGTCCACATTGACAGCCCCATGCCAAGACGGCTGTGTGCTTGCAGTCACACGTCACAGGTGAGAGGTTACATTGCACGTGCCAGGTGGCAGTCGTACATAGTGGGAGCTGGCATGTGTGTGCATGTGTCTCCTGTTCAGGATCCACCAGATGGGCGCTGACTCTGTACTGACCATTGGACACAGCATGTTCCGTGGAAGGCTTGTGTGTGTGGGATGGTGGCACTGGATGTGCCTCCGTTGGGTGGGGGGCCATGCACAGGGCGGGTACGTCGATGATTGCGCATTGTTGGTCACGGTGGGTGCACCCACTGAGATGTGTTGCCCTGTGTTCAATTCCTATGTCCGCATGATGATGGACTGTAGATGTGGGCAGACTACACATTGGTCGATGTGCTGTCTATATGCATGTGCCTTCACACCAGGCACAGCTGCCCCTGCACATGTGACCCCTGCTGGACTCGCTGCTGGGTCTGTGGAGCTGATGCACCTTCTGCGCGTGGGGCGGGCAGCTCTCCTCACTTCCCTCATTGCGCATGTCATGACTTTGCCGCAGGTGACATGGATCATGGAGGGCCCACATGTACGCGTGGGTAGGCTACACATGATTGTACACTGGTCGCCACCCCCAGTCAGTGTTTCGAATGGGAAGGTTGTCGTGCTGGTGGTATGTTCGATGTGGCGGATGGGCGGGCCTAGGTGCGGGCTTACATTCCGGACATGGGGGGGTAGTTGGATTGGCGACTAGTTGCAGTACACACGGGACACGTCTCTTCCTTTCCACATCTGGGTCATCCCTTGTACTAACTGACAGTGATACAGTCATCTTCGCCCCAGCCCTCATGTCCTCCCCTCGCTCCCCCAATATGCATGCTCACCTGCGAGGCTAGCGCTTGCACAGGCAGCCCCAAGCTCGCACCAGAGAGGGCAAGGAGTGTATGTGTGGGTCCAGTTGCACGAGTGGGCTGTCTCAGGGTATGATGTGTTGCGGGACGCCGTCCACCTGCGTGGTGCCCCAAATGGAGACCCGGCCTGCATGGACTATGCATCACAGTCTTCGCCTTCCGGATCCGCCACCTGCGACACCCAGTGGCTGTGGCTGCCCTTGCGGCCAGGCCGCGTCCGTCTGTGGCTGATGGCCCACACATTCACTCTTTGGCCTCTCTGGGGAGGGCTCGGGGGTGGTGGCGCACGCGCTTGCACTTAGTCGCAATGGCATGTGGCGTGGTTGGTATGATGGGCAATGGATGGGATGGTGCGAGCCACCTCCCGTGACGTCAGTGCTGCTCGTGCTGTGGTGCGTCCCCCTACACTTCCATGTGACTTGTGCCATGCTAGACATTGAGGTTCTATTGCCTGCGTGATATGACCAGGAGGAGCGCGAGGAGACCTCTCACACACCATGCTCCACTGCCATCCCGTGCCCTGTATCGCCTGTGCGGATTGACTATGTTGGGGTTACACCTGGTCGACTGGGGCTGTGTGTGCCTTGTCAAGGGGCATGGCGGGCGCACAACAGGATCCAGCTTGTCCACAGAGGGTGGGCTGAGGTGCGCCTGGTACCGCTTTGTACGTGTGCCCGGCTGCTGTGCACACACGTGTTCACTCCCCCCGACAGGTGTCCTCTCACAATGCCCAGGGAAGCGGTGGTGTACTGTTCATGACCCCTCCCAACACGGCGTGCTCCAACTTGGCATGTGCGCATCTACCCGTCGCACCCACCCACCTGAGCACTGCGTCCATACGACTTCACACGACACATGTGTGTCTTCCACAGTGGTGCTACTCATTTGCGTTGACATCCAATACCAGTGGACTACATGGTCATGTCACGACTGCCGTGTACTTCACATACTCTCATCCTCTCTCATTCGTACTTGTGAAATGAGTCAGCGGAGACAGTTTTGGTTTCAAACATTATATTGAGTCTTCTGTCCTCTGTGATGCAGTATAGTGGACACTACTGGCAGCGGAATACATGTTGAGGATATACTGAGCATGATTGCAAATGGGATAGGGTGTGGGGTTACATGTGATTGGCTGTTGCATGTGGGATGTGGGCTTCAGAGTGACATCTGCTTGGCCAAGGCTGTGCTAATGTACATTTACGTATAGCTGCGGAGCTGCGGACTTTGACACAGACGGTATACATGTAGCCTACCAGACCGCTTGGCATCATGGGCACAGTCCATCTCAGTTCCATGTGACAGGTTTGCTGCGGTTGTTCCTCATGCACGCGTGCATGTGAGTTGACATCAGGGCATGTGCTTGCGTGCATGCAGCGGCGTGCCACTTGTTGTTGCACTGTGGTGGTTACTGGACATGTCACAGTCACTGGGGTCGTGTTGTTGTTGTATGCACTTGTCGTCCATGCAAAGGTCCTGGTATGGGATTCCCGGGGCGGGGGTGGGAGGGTTGCAGCACCCACAGACTCCAGGCGACCTATTCATGTCCACTGAGCGGTGTGTGTGTCCATGTGCGCTGGATCCATGTCGTGTCCTGGTTGTTCGTGCAGTTCCGTCCATGTGGGTGCGATACACAGAGCCCATGCCACTGCCTCCCACGATGCATGCAGTGTTCCTGGATGTGATGGGGAACAGTGTGCATGTCCCGGTCATATCCGATGTCATGGCGATGTCGTTGATGGTGTGGTTACAGTTGCCGGTCGTTTGGTATGGCTGTTGTGGTGGTGACTGGCCAGTCCGTGCGGAAGCTAAGCATGGGTGTGGGGTTGGACATCATAGGTCACTCGGGGAACCTGCGTTGTGGTCCGACGTATTTACAGGTTGTCAGGTATGCGATGCCGTCCAGCAGGGCTTCCATGTCATTGGTGGTGTACATGTTTGCCAGCCAATGTAGCGGATGGTGGCTGTCAAGGTGTTGTTCGTAAGTTGTCCCTTGGAGGACCATGATGGGGCATGCTGGGTGACATTCGATGTAGCTGTTCTCGATGATCCGTCGTGTGGAGGCACAGTGGTCCCATTTCAGTGCGGGTGCGATGTTGGCCACATACGCCATGCCCCCATAGGCAGAGCAGGCCCTGTCGTGTGCGTCCAGAGGGAGGAGTAGTGGTAGCAGGTCCGCCTTCAGACATGCCGGGTTGGAGAGGCATATCTCGACGGGATGCTGGTAGGGACACCTCCGACAGTAGAAGACGGGCATGACGCAGCTGAACAATGTGATGCGGTAAGTCAGTCGGTAACTTACGTTCAGCAGGGACAGGAGATCGCATCCCAATGTATGGCACAGGTTGGTTTTGTACAGCTTGAGCTGTTCGGCGTAGTTGGGTAGGTGTGTTGCGGTTGCCATTTCGCAGCGGTTCGTTGAGGTGGCGTGCTCCGGCTGTGTGTGCAGTCTGCAATGTGCACGCTCCGGGGTTGCTGTGAGCTCTGTGTAGTCGTAGGGAGACAGGACTTGTGTTCTGTTGGCTTGTTTGGAGGACACGGGCCCTCTTCCCACATGCTTCTCAGACAGTTCAAGGTCAGTGCTGTGTGACTCCTTCCAATTAACTTGCATGTGGCCGACATGGGGGAGTGTTTTCTTCTTTCTTCCCCGTCCGTTGTGTGCTTCTGTGATATGCGCTATCTGCCCTGTGGTCGGTCTCCTCGGCATGCCTGTGTTGGTCTATTATTGGACAATGGCTGTATTCACCGGCTTCTGTCGTAGGGCTGTGGTTTCGGAGTTGGAATGGAAGGTCATTCAGTGCTGTCTGCTCTCCCTTGTGTGGGCGGCAGGCTGCCTTTCCGCTCTGCGTTGGGCCTTGTGTGTGAATGTTATTCTTGGGCCACCTGTTGTCGGTCCCCGGGCTCTTTGGTGTTCCGTTTTATATGTCTTGTTCATATGTGCAGGGTGGTATGGGTGTTTCTGTGTGGTACTGGCGTTCCTCTTCCCGAAGGGGCCCTGCTTCTCCTAGTTGGTGTTGCCGCCGCTGTGTGCTACGCCATGTTTGTTACACTGGGGTGTGTCCTGCTGTTGCGTGTCTTCACTGACATGTGTGCGTCGGTTGTGTGGCGTTGGGTGTTGTCCGTGAATTGGGCGTTGGGGACATGTCTGTGGCCGGCCTGTCACGTGTCATGTGCGTTCGGGGTGGGGCTGATGTGTGTGCTGCTTGGTTGTGTCCCTGTGTCTGTGTGCGACGCATGCATGGCGCTGCGGTTGGCCTCTGCGTTGTGCGCATGTGTGGCGGCGTCATCGGCGCTTTTGGGCCGTGATGGGGTGGTTGGTTACTAGTCCCAGGTGGTGTGTACACATGTGTTCTGCGATGTTACGATTTGGCCTGTGTGTCATATGTGGATGCGATGGTGGATGTGTAGTTTACACGCGCTGGTGGGGGGTTGTCCGCTTTTCCGCCCTTGCACTGTGTGCGCTGTTTGCGTGCACTTGTTGTGTGTGTGCCTACCTGCGTCTCCGCGGTACGTTGCGTCCTTGGTGGTGCATCAGCAGAAGCATGGGGAGTGCCTGCAGTGCTGGATTCATGCTCGGGGAGCCGCTTCTTCGTTGTCCGTGCTCGGCATCCGTGTTACCGCTTCGGTTTATCGTACGGTATCTCTTGGCCGTGGGAGCCGTTTGTTTGCGGCATCGTAATTTATGCGCCGGGCGGGACGTGTTTCGTCGGACGGTGTGTGTCAGTTGGGCTGCGCCGCTACATGTACGGGCGCACTTTGATGGCGGACGGTGTTGCTGGCTTGCCGGCGGTGTTTGGCCTACTTTTCGCATCGTAATTGGACGGGCGTGTGGACTGCTGCCTGCCGGCGGTAACTGGTGGTTTTTGCATCCGCCAGCACGGCGGTGGTGCTTCCGCCCGCCATCGTAATGTGCCCCTTAATTCCCGAGTTGACAGAATGCAACAACTGGGGCAAGGTATTCGCAGCAGTATATGCGAAGTGTTTCGGCACTCCTTCCATGACAGTTCTCCCCTCTGTAATTAAACGGGTACAAGATGAACATGGCCCTGAAGCGGTTGTGGAATTAGGGATGAGACTGGTGGGAGTGTTCGATGTAGTGGCTGACTTAATCCTTGCGAATGTCAAGGGCGATGCAGTTAACTTTCAAGTAGCTAATGCTTTGGCTTTAGTCCCAGAACTGGACAGGCCACGCGAATTACCGAAAATTATTTCACAGGCTTATAAAACCATTGGCCGTAATAGTTTGGGAGTTAAGCCTTTTGCTAAAACACAAACTCAATCGCAGCCACAACAGAAAACTCAATCTGAGAAAGATGAGAGACCGTTCTTTACTAAAAAGAACTGGAGACTGAAGAAACAGGGTAAGCAACAGAAAAAAACAGGGTCGCGTGGCGCATCCCCGGTTTCCGAATCTTCTGAACGCACTTATGATTTGCGCGATAGAGCGAGAATTAAATCTCCAGAGAGATTTCAAGTCCCTGATCCACATTCTCCTCAGGCACCGTCAACCTCCCAGACAGGTGGAGGAGAACGCCAGGATAGAGGCAGGGGTCGTGAGGCTCCACAGGGACGAGACCAACTTCGACAACAAGTCCGAGGGAAAACCGAAGAATTTCCATGTTCTCACCCACAGTTTCAGAAGAAGAAAGTTGCAGCTTTAACAGCGAGGTATGCCACAGACGGTGAGAAGGAGACTCCTGAATTGGACGTGGGCAGTGACGCTCCTAGACAGCGCCGCGGAAGTTACCATAGTGCGGGAGGCACTACGTCCTCATGTGGAGGCGACAGCAACTGACACCTTCATTACTGTCGAGACAGCTGACACCCGAGTGGCACCCCCTGACAGACTATATAATATTGTCCTTCAAATTGAAGGTGACATACAACGTGTTATTAAAGGGATTTTTTGGGAGAATCTGACCTCTTCTTACGATATTCTGTTAGCAGAGGCGGATTGGCCGCCCCCATTCGTACTTGCTGTGCGTAGAGGGGAGGAGGTAATCCTTCCGAGCTTTTCTCGTCATGTCCCCAAGGACAAAGCGGAGGCTCTCGCAGCTGAATGGGCTGGGGCCCTGGCTCCGGCGTTATACCGTAATCACGTGGGCTGGGGTGAAGACTCTCCCCCCCATGACATTCCATTGCAGTCGCTGCCTCAGCCACAACCCCAATATCCCATCAAGCGGGAAGCTAAAGGTCCCGTTTCCGACATTCTGACACAGTAAGAATATCAAGGAGTAATTGAAACATGCGTATCACCTATGAATAATCCCCTTTTTGCGGTTTCTAAACCTGATGGATCGTACCGCCTAGTTTTGGATTACCGACATTTGAACTCTCATTGTCAGACCTTTGCAGTGCAAAATACACACAGTTCTGCGCTTGTAGACAGTCTTGTTCGTAAAAAATATAAAACGACACTTGACCTATCCAATGGATTTTACACGCACAACTTGTCCCCGGAGTGCAGCCAATGGAGCGCTTTCACTTCCGGTGGTAAACAATTCAAATTCCGGCATTTACCCATGGGCTGTCTTGTGGTTTGTTGCCTGCCTTGTTATGTTGGCCTAGGACTAGCTGCCATGCTGCTTTTCTTTGCGCACGTTACACTGAGCCAGGGCTCCCTCGCC